>JAFMOC010000512.1:200000-290413 GCA_019802505.1 Corydoras sp. C115 | reverse complement strand
GGAGCGAGGGTGGGGTCGCGGCCCCGTCAGGGTCGGGTTGACGTGTCCTTGGCAGGCGCGCGGCGGCGCGAGTCCTTGGCGTGAGGGTTGCGGCGAAACAGAGGCGCTTAATTAAGAAGCGAGGAGCGCGACGTGACGGCCGCGAGGACGCTGAATTGGGGGGGGGGGGGGGGGGTCACCATGACGTCCGCGGGACACCGCGCCGGGAAACGCAGGACAGCCGATCCATCAAACCATAACTATCAAACGCACATTATTAGCTCCGCCCCCTCCAGAGATTACGATGACAGATCTGATGAATTATTAATGGGCGTCGCCCCGCGCTACAAAGCCCGATCTCCGGATGAAACGCGAGCGCCACGGAAACGCGCCGGGATAGGATCACCGGATACCATGGGCGTACCATTAATTATGCAGCGGCGGAACATGAGCACCGAGTGGCCCGGCCCCTGAAGGCCCCCCCGCGGGGGAGGGACTCCGCCCGGACGCGATACGATCAGCTGATTACCACTCACTCCAGAATTAGGACCCGGGGCCCGGCGGGCGCCCCGCCATGTCCTACGCGCAGAGTACGGCGGAACGCACGGCGGCGTGAATGTGCGCGACGTTCTAATCCCTTTAACGTACGGCAGCTTCAATTTAATTCTTTTATTAGTCGAGGTCACATGACCATCGGAACCCCGCCGAGAACGCCGCGCTGATCTTTACAGATTGAATGATGGGTTCTAGAGATGATTTTTGGGTTCTCTTTGGGTTCCGGTGTGGAACGTGTCTAAACACGCAGGTCCTCGAGGTGGATGGGCAGACGCTCGGTGGGCGGAGCCGACGATCAGATCCGTTCCGTGGCCTCGGCGTGATGTAGAGCGACCGCCTCCTGAGAGTCACAGGAACGTGAAGAACCAACGAAAAGACAACGCACAACGTTCACACAACGTTCACACAATGTTCCAGAACACACTCACAAACTCACAACCGAGCATTCATGAGAACACACGGCTGATACACAAACACACACACACACACACAATCACAATCACACACACACACACACAAAACCAAACACACACACACACACAAATTACACACACAAAAACACACACAAGCACACACAAAAACACACACACAAGCACACACACACACAAATTACACACACACAAAAACACACAAACAAGCACACACACAAACACAATCATACAAACACACACACACAAAAACACACACACAAGCACACACACAAACACAATCATACAAACACACACACACAAAAACACACACAAGCACACACACAAACACAATCATACAAACACACACACAAAAACACACACACAAACACAATCATACAAACACACACACAAAAACACACACAAGCACACACACAAAAACAATCATACAAACACACACACACACAAATTACACACACACAAAAACACACACACAAGCACACACACAAACACAATCATACAAACACACACACACACAAAAACACATACACAAGCACACACACAAACACAATCATACAAACACACACACATACAAATTACACACACACAAGCACACACACAAACACAATCATACAAACACACACACACACAAATTACACACACACAAAAACACACACACAAGCACACACACAAACACAATCATACAAACACACACACACACACAAAAACACATACACAAGCACACACACAAACACAATCATACAAACACACACACACACAAATTACACACACACAAAAACACACACAAGCACAATCATACAAACACACACACACACACACACACAAATTACACACACACACAAGCACAATCATACAAACACACACACAAAACCAAACACACACACACACAAATTACACACACAAAAACACACACAAGCACACACAAAAACACACACACAAGCACACACACACACAAATTACACACACACAAAAACACACACAAGCACACACACAAACACAATCATACAAACAAACACACACACAAATTACACACACACAAAAACACACACAAGCACAATCATACAAACACACACACACACACAAATCACACACACACAAGCACAATCATACAAACACACACACAAAACCAAACACACACACACACAAATTACACACACAAAAACACACACAAGCACACACAAAAACACACACACAAGCACACACACACACAAATTACACACACACAAAAACACACAAACAAGCACACACACAAACACAATCATACAAACACACACACACAAAAACACACACACAAGCACACACACAAACACAATCATACAAACACACACACACAAAAACACACACAAGCACACACACAAACACAATCATACAAACACACACACACACAAATTACACACACACAAGCACACACACAAACACAATCATACAAACACACACACACACACACACACACACAAAAACACATACACAAGCACACACACAAACACAATCATACAAACACACACACACACAAATTACACACACACAAACACAATCATACAAACACACACACACACAAATTACACACACAAAAACACAATCATACAAACACACACACACACACAAATTACACACACACACAAGCACAATCATACAAACACACAAACACATACACACACAAATTACACACACACAAGCACACACACAAACACAATCATACAAACACACACACACACACACAAATTACACACACACAAAAACACACACACAAACACAATCATACAAACACACACACACACAAATTACACACACACAAAAACACACAGACAAACACAAAAACACACACTCACAATAGCATGCACACACACACACACACACACACACAAACACAATCATACAAACACACACACACACACAAACATACACAAATAAATACACACACAATACACAGGCACTCCAGAATTGGGACCCGGGGCCCGGCGGGCGCCCCACGTTCTGCGCGCAGAGTAACCACAGTACACAGCATGATGGACCACGATCCGGCGCGTCTGCACACGGCCGGTGGCCCCGCCCCCTCTCCGCCTGCGTCATGAATATGTATGAGCTGATAAACCGTCGCCGAGCTGCCGCGCGTCACGTCTGAGATGTTAGGCGGTCGGTGCACCGCAGCCGGGAGCGCTGGCTGGGACGCGCGGCGTGACAGCTGCAGCCCGAGGGGAACCCGTCTGCCGTCCATCACTCAGACTCCGCCCGCCACCGCGCTCGCACGGCACGCCAGAACCGAACCGCACATGAGGCGTGAACGAAGCAATTCGGAACGCGGCGCGGAACACGTGGTGGCGCGGCGTCAGGACACGTACGCTGAAGACACCCAGTTACCAGCGTGGTGGATGATCCGCAGGACCGGGTACTATCCCGTCTGACCTGCAATCCCAACCGAACCTCCACCACAACAGCGCCACCGCCGGGTGGAGGAGGTGAGGTTTGTCCCCCACGTGATGGCTCTTGGTTCTCCACTCAGCCGAACGGAACCGGTTGTGACCTTTACCTCCTGCAGAGGGAGAACGTGACCTTTACGGCGACGCCGACGGCGGAACGCACGGCGACGTGAATGTGCGCGACGTTCTAATCCCTTTAACGTACGGCAGCTTCAATTTAATTCTTTTATTAGTCGAGGTCACATGACCATCTCCACGGCGACGGAACCCCGCCGAGAACGCCGCGCTGATCTTTACAGATCGAATGATGGGTTCTAAAGATGATTTTTGGGTTCTCCTTGGGTTCCGCTGAGGAACGTGTCCTGAACGCGCAGGTCCTCGAGGTGGACGGGCGGACCCTCGGTGGGCGGAGCCGACGGTCAGATCCGTTCCGTGGCCTCGGCGTGATGTAGAGTGACCGCCTCCTGAGAGTCACAGGAACGAGAAGAACCAACGAAAAGACAACACACAACGTTCACACAACGTTCCAGAACAAACTTACAACCGAGGATTCATGAGAACACACGGCTGATACACAAACACACACACACACACACACAATCTACACACACACACTAACATGCACACACACACACACAAACACAATCATACAAACACACACACAAACAAATTACACACACACTCAAAAACACACACACACTAGCATGCACACACACAAGCACACACACACACAAACAATCATACAAACACACACACAAAAACACACAAACAAAAAAACACACACACACACTAACATGCACACACAAACACAATCATACAAACACACACACACAAATTACACACAAACACAAAAACACACACACAAACATAAAAACACACTCACACTAACATGCACACACACAAGCACACACACACAAACATACAAACACACACACACAAATTACACAAACACAAAAACACACACACACTAACATGCACACACACAAGCACACACACACACAAAATCATATATACACACACACACACAAACACACAATCACACACACAATCATATACACACACACTACACCCCACACACTCCTCTCCTCACACTCCTCACTGTTGACACTCCTTAAACTCCTCCCACTTTCTGTAATAGGGTTCTCCCAAAAACTCGTGAGTCTTCATAATTGCCCCCCCCCCCCCCCCCCCCCGAGTGTCTCAGTGAGAACATGGGGGGGCGCCACTTGACACTCCCATGCGGCTGACGTTGAGGACCTACGATTGAAAGCTACTCGATCCACATGGAGGCGCGGCGCTGCGACCCGAGTCCATATGAACGCCCATCCAACCGGCCGAGGTCCTGCGAGTCGGCCCCCCCCCCCCCCGCCGGCTTAATGAGGCGTTGTTTGGCGTGATCCGGGTGGCGCGCGGCGGCGGGGGGGGGCACATGTGTCTCGCATTAAAGTTCACCTCGTGTCTGACCTTTACGCTCAAAGCGCGAAGGGAAGCGAAGCCACGTCTGCACTCGCGGTTAACGCCGCCGCACTTCAGATTTTATAACTGTCCACACACACACACACACACACACACACAATCACACACACACTCTGACTGTAAACGCTGCGCCGACGACGCGACACGTCGGGTTCGAGCCTCACGTCACACTGAAGGCGCCGCGCCAAAAAAACGGATAAATAAATAAAGCGGGCCCTGATTCCCGGGGCCCTCGTCTCGGTTTTAATCAGCGTGTTCCCCGATTCATCAGGCTTCCGATTTTCACCGCCCCCCCCCCCCCCCCCCCCATCACCCGCTCACGGTCACGCCTCCGCACAGCGCACAATTCAATTCCGCCGCCTGAACAAAGCAATTTGAGTCTTGTGCGGCGTAAAGATGAATGCACTCCGAACGGAGGAGAAAGCAACTGCGAGAGTCCTGCAGGAGGCCGCGAGAGCGCCGGGACGGCCCCGCACACACACACACACACACACACACACACACACACACACACACACACGGCGTGTGGTCAGTCATGTATCATAATCTACACCCGGACGAATCATATAGGCCATTTTTACGGATCAGATGGCTGCGCGAGAGAGCGCGAGAGAGAGAGAGAGAGAGAATGAGAGAGAGCGAGAGAGAGAGAGAGAGAGAGATGAGAGAGAGCGAGAGAGAGAGAGAGAGTGAGCAAGAGAGAGAGAGAGAGAGAGAGAGAGTAAGAGAGAGAGAGAGAGAGAGAGAGAGCAAGAGAGAGACAGAGAGAGGGCAAGAGAGAGAGAAAGAGCGAGAGAGAAAGCGAGAGAGACAGAGAGAGAAAGCGAGACAGAGAGAAAGAGAGAGCAAGAGAGAGAGAAATAGAGAGAGAGAGAGTGAGAGAGAAAGAGAGAGAGTGAGAGAGCGAGAGAGACACATGATGTAGGGCATTAATAAAGTTCCACTCATCCAGCCCAAATGAGCGTCGCGCCAAGCGAGTGCAGCATCGCTCTCTTTCAGCGACGAGCTCAAAGCCTGGATCCGAATCGGAACTCCGACACGTTGCCACGGTTCCACCTGCCAATGATTCCAATATCAAACGGCATGCGATCATACGACCCCGCACGGCCAATTACACCCCGCGCACACGCTCGGCCGCTCGGGCGGAACTGTACTATATAAAGCTTCAGATATGTTCTACTTCGGCGCGCACCTCGCAGCTCGGCGTGGGGGGGTGTCGGGGGGGGGGGGCGTTGCCATCACAACGACGTGATTGACGGGGGAGAACATTTTAGGCTACACCCAGGACAGGAACACACTCACTCACATGACACACACTCTATATGGGGCAATTTGGAGCCTTCAATTAACCTTGAATCCATGTTTTTGGACTGTGGGAGGAAACCGGAGAACCCGGAGGAAACCCACAAAGACATAGGGAGAACGTGCACACTCCACCCAGATGGGGATTTGAGCCTGAATCCCCAGCGCTGAGAGGAGAACATACCAATCACTAGGCCACCCTGGTCCAGAGCAGGATGGAATGAGCTGTAGCACATGGTTTGAGTCTCAGCCTCCGTTCTCTTCGCAGAGATTCAAACCCGGATCCGGGCGTCCGCATGAGAAACGCCAAACGCGCCGCCGCCCCGGAATCGACCGCGGTGCCGCCTGCACCCGTTCTCAGCCGCGCGCTAAAATCCCTCCGTCGTGATTGGTTGTCGGCGTGAAGGCAATAGCGGCTCTTCACGCGTCGGTGTGAAATGCGCTCACACGGCAGAACAGAAGACGGAACCGATGGAACGCATTGGAACACCGCCGCTCCGTTCAGAAGCTTTGTTATTAACGGCGTCTATTAAACATCCGTTCAGCGCGTGCCTTCGTTCCGGCGTGTTAACTAACGAGGACGATGCCGGCGTGAATAATTAAGTATTTATACGCTACGACGTTCGCCTTCGTTAATTAACGGCTTTACGAGTTCAGGATTAAGAACGGGGGGGGGGGGGGGGCATGCTGGAAGCGTGGGAGCAGAGCGTGCATCCACTGTGAGACACTACACATCGACGGACTGCAGAGGGGGCTGCTGAGTGGTGTACGGGTGATGAGGATGGTACGATTATCGTTTAAGAAATAATCACGATAATTACGCAATAATACATTTTTTTTAAAGCGGGGCTTTCATAATTATAATTATTCATTCATTCATTATCTCCCGCTTTATCCTCTATTAGGGTTGTGGGGGGGGTTCCCCATTCATCCAGGGGAGAACATTTCGGGCGCTGGGCAGATACACCCAGAACAGTGTGCCAATCCATCGCTGGGCACACACTCATTCACACAGACACACTCTATATGGGGCAATTTGGAGAATTCAATTGACTTGATCCATGTTTTTGGAATGTGGGAGGAAACCGGAGAACCCGGAGGAAACCCACACGGACACGGGGAGAACATGGAAACTCCCCCCAGATGGGGATTCGAACCGGGAATCCTTAGCGCTGAATCCACTAAGCCACCGTGCCGCCAATTATAATTATAATAATGATAATATGTTCCATTTACATAGCGCCATTTAAATTTAAAGTACCCAAGGTTCTTTTACAGTAGTAAAAATAAATATTAATGATATTATTGCTTAATATTAACACCAAATATTAGAAAATCTAAGTAAAACAAGGAATGGTGTCGCTTAAAATATCTATTACATATTAATAAAAAATATAAAAAAACTTTATATTTCAGAATATATATTTATATAATATTTTTGTTCCGTGCGAGTTTATTGTTAATTGTCTTCTGAATGTCGTCATGACGATTTGAAGTGGCTCTAAACAAATTTTCATAATATTTTTAAAATTAATTTTATAATCATTTTAATCACGATTCATTGCTAAACCGATACATCGTCTCGTCCCTAACGCAGACGGCAGAGGAAGCTTTGATCTGCCCTGACTTTCGAGTGTTCCAATGTGACATTGGGTTGGGGTCAGGAGGTGAAACTGCCCCCCGGGGTACTGAGGGTTAAGGGGGCAGGCTCCGGGGCCCCACACTGGATACTTTTGCCGGGTTTGTAGGGGAGGGGGGGGGCAACATTTTTAACGACGTGGAGGAGCAAACCATAGAATTTGTGCTTCTTAGTACATATGGATTGCCGGGATAGGCTCAAAAACAAAAGCACTGGCATTGGGAGAACATACCAACTTAAAACCATGATCGTTTCTCTGATGTCGTGAAATATGTTGTTCTATATCTAATACATCTATTGATCTCGGTTAGAGTCATAAGAGTGGCTGAAGCCTATCCCGTCACTCAGAGCAAAACCTTTATCCAGGTCACCGACCGTCCCCTCGCTCTAAAGCCGTTTTGCCTCCTCTGACCGGAGCGCAGCCATTAGGAACGCGTCGTCCCCGCTGACCGAGCGTGGAACCGTGGTGGTGTTAAATTGGACGGCGTTTGTTCCTGCTCGCTCACGGCGGGGCGACCTGCCCCTGGAGGCAAACTGCAAAGTCGGTGTTATTACAGCCGAGGTGATAATTGTCACATGGAACGAGGTCCTCTGAAGGTCCCCGGTGGCCGAACTAATTGGACTTCGCACCCCGCTCTGACACGCCACGCAACACACATTTCGCACCACCACCCCCCCTCCACCCCCCGACCGGGGCACACTGGAGACGCCGGGTCACTGGGGCATTCGGAAAATAACAGCCCCGACACGAAGACGCCGGCCTGCGACTCTCAGAGGCGCGGCGTGTTGATTCTTCCGAGTCTCCGCCCACCGCCTCTCTATATTTCGGCGTTATCTTCGGAGACGCATTACCCAGCAGCCCGCATGCCCCGCCCATCCCATCCCATCCCATCCCATCTGGAAACCTCCTCTTTGGCCTTCCTCCGCTCCCCCACAGTCCTCCACCACATCGCAGGTCAGATCTGGATGCACTCACCACCACGTTGTTTACGTTTTGCGGAACGAAACACACTTCAGTGCAGGGGAGAACATGCCAACAACACACTGTACTGGTCTCGTGCGGCGCGGTTCGGATGGCGGGCGGCTGTGAAGGTTGAGATGGTACATTCAGCTCACAGAAGCAGTGTCTCGTCCTGTTTACTTGGTTAGTCCTCTTTGGTATGTTCTCTAATGACCAGGACCCCCACTGTGCGGGTGTCATTAGGGTGGTGGATGGTGCTCAGTACTGCAGTGACACTGACATGGGGGTGCAGGTGTGTATAAACCCTGTATCCACCCTCTGTACACACCATTACACACCTCCACCTCAGGCACAGGGAGGACATGCAGGACCTTCATGCTGCGACGCTGCACCACCACCTCAGAAAAAGCAACCACCTGACGTCAAATTAAAGGTTTATCGGGTTAGGGTGGAGAGCATAAACTTTAGTCTACAGGTTGGCGGTTCGAACCTCAGGCCAAAATCTGTGCACCACATTAAAATATACAGAGCTCCTCGGCCACAGCGCCCCCTAATGGCGACAAGCCAAGATCGAAGAGCTGACATTAAATAGAAGGCTACAGGATTACAGTCGCACATCAGAACCCCTGCAGTTCCAATCCTATAGCCCGGGTCTCATTAGCATGATCCAGCTGTCGCGCTCCACGTGAGCGAGGCGTGGCGGCGCATGGCGCGCTTCGGGAGCCGCAACGATCCGCCGTCATAATGAATCCGCAATTAAACCCAATTAACAACGACTGAACCAATTTACACAAAGTACCTGGTGCCACGTGGTAATCACGCTGCGTGACAGACGGGAAAAATCAAACCGGAAAAAGAATAAACGCGGAACGCAGAGACGCACGCTTACAGCAACCACCTCTCATTAAAGGTTTATTAACGAACCTCGCAGTGGAGCGTCTGACGCACCGTTCTGAGGTTTGAGGACTGGAAGGCGTTCGGCGCAGGGGTACAGGGATGGTTAAACACGAAGCAGCTTGCTCCTAAAGGACGGGATAGGCCCTTGGACACTGCTACAAACTGTTGGACATTTCTGCACATTGCTGAGGTCCTCATGCTGACTAATGGCTTTCACGCCCCAGGAATATTCAGTTCAGCAGAACAATGTGGCTGGGTGGTCGTGCCGGTGCTGGTCATGCTGGTAGTGGGGGTGGTGGTGGTCGTGCCGGTAGTGGTGGTGGTAGTTGTGTTGGGAGGAGGTGGTCGTGCTGGTGGTGCTGGTCATGCTGGTGGTGCTGTTGCGTTGTTCCGGTGGTGGTGGTCATGCCGGTGCTGGTGCTGGGTGGTCATGCCGGTGCTGGTGGTGGTACTTGTGGTGGTGCCGGTCATGCAGGTGCTGGTGGTGGTACTTGTGGTGGTGCCGGTCATGCAGGTGCTGGTGGTGGTACTTGTGGTGGTGCCAGTCATGCTGGTGCTGGGTGGTCATGCCGGTGGTGGTGGTCGTGCTAGTGGTGGT
The DNA here is from genome assembly GCA_019802505.1 of Corydoras sp. C115. Taxonomy (NCBI): domain Eukaryota; kingdom Metazoa; phylum Chordata; class Actinopteri; order Siluriformes; family Callichthyidae; genus Corydoras; species Corydoras sp. C115. Next base: position 280,161 of record JAFMOC010000512.1, on the reverse strand, counting down.
CATGCAGGTGCTGGTGGTGGTACTTGTGGTGGTGCCGGTCATGCAGGTGCTGGTGGTGGTGCCGGTCATGCAGGTGCTGGTGGTGGTACTTGTGGTGGTGCCGGTCATGCAGGTGCTGGTGGTGGTGCCGGTCATGCAGGTGCTGGTGGTGGTACTTGTGGTGGTGCCGGTCATGCAGGTGCTGGTGGTGGTACTTGTGGTGGTGCCGGTCATGCAGGTGCTGGTGGTGGTCGTGCTAGTGGTGGTCATGCAGGTGCTGGTGGTGGTACTTGTGGTGGTGCCAGTCATGCAGGTGCTGGTGGTGGTACTTGTGGTGGTGCCGGTCATGCCGGTGCTGGTGGTGGTACTTGTGGTGGTGCCGGTCATGCAGGTGCTGGTGGTGGTACCTGTGGTGGTGCCGGTCATGCAGGTGTTGGTGGTGGTACTTGTGGTGGTGCCGGTCATGCAGGTGCTGGTGGTGGTACTTGTGGTGGTGCCGGTCATGCTGGTGGTGGTACTTGTGGTGGTGCCGGTCATGCAGGTCCTGGTGGTGGTACTTGTCGTGGTGCTGGTCATGCCGGTGCTGGGTGGTCATGCCGGTGCTGGTGGTTCTGGTGGTGATCATGCCGGTGCCGGTGGTGGTTGTGCTGGTTCTGGTGGTGGTTGTGGTGGTGATGGAACATTACAGACCAAAAGGTTCCGGGGCGTTCTCAGATCGGTTGAATAAATGTGTATTTTTTTGTGATGACGTTCTGAGAGCAGGCGCCCCCGGTGGATCTGAGCGTCAGAACGTCCTCAAACCGGGAGGAAACGAATCAGGAAACAAACGAGGTCAGGACTGAACGTGGCACGGTGGCGGCGGCGACAAGAGAACGTATCCACATCACACGCAAACAACGTTCCGTCATCACCCCCCACCCCGCCCGAAAAGTGCACCCCCCCCCCCCCCAGCCATCTCAATTAGGCGGCGGGGAGGAGCAGGAGCGCCGGCGGTTGGCCAACAGCGACAGCGAGCGGCGTGCGCTAATTCGTTTTGAAAACCCGTTCGCGGGTCGAGAAGGAAGCGTTCTAATTGAAGCCGATGTGGCGCGGGTTCCGAGGACGGCGCCTAGGTTACATCCCGTCACGATGAGGAGACGAAATGAAGGACCGGCTCAGCCAAACGTCCTGATCAGCAACATCTTCGAGTGTGTATGTCCTCCCCGTGCCTGCCATATGCACCCTGGGGACGGCCACGTTCCGCGCCACGCTGACACGGAACCCGCAGACGCCGTATCGTCTTCTCTGGCGCAGAACGCCGCCGCCTCGTCAGCGATCAACCTCGTCAACTTCTCAAGCTGAGGGAACGTCCTCCCAGCTTTTACCTCACGCCGCGCCCCCGGAGGACCATCCACGCCGTCTTCGCGGAGCGCCGTCCAATTAATTGGCGGGAGAACGCGAGCCGTCAGACATCGACGCCGACACGCTGCAGAACCCGGAATAATTTGACACCCCGGGCGTTTTTTTAACGAGTTTTGGGATCGAACGTCGGAGAACGCGCTGTGAATGAAGCTCAGGTTCTGCCATTAGGGTGTATACCACCAGGGCGGCGTTAGTGAGGGTCACCGAAGATCGAACTGAACACACTTGATTGCTGGATCCTTTCTGAGTGGAGTTTGCATGTTCTCCTCATGTCGAAATCCATTAAGTAACGCCACGACAGACCGGACGGCCCGTGCGAAACGAACGGCCCAGCCCGGGGCGATGAGGGTGCTACACCACCAGGGCGGCGTTAGTGAGGGTCACAGAAGATCAAACTGAACACACTTGATTCCTGCATCATTTCTGAGTGGAGTTTGCATGTTCTCCTCATGTGGAAATCCATTATGAACACCACGCCCCCGACAAGTCAGACCGGACGGCCCGTGTGATACGAACGGCCCGGCGCGATGAGGGTGCTACACCACCAGGGCGGCGTTAGTGAGGGTCACAGAAGATCGAACTGAACACACTTGATTGCTGCATCCTTTCTGAGTGAAGTTTGCATGTTCTCCTCATGTCGAAATCCACTATGTAACGCCACGTCCCCGACAAGTCAGACCGGATGGCCCGTGCGATACAAAGGGGCCGGGCCGGCGCGGCGCGATGAGGGTGCTACACCACCAGGGCGGCACTAGTGAGGGTCACAGAAGATCGAACTGAACACACTTGATTGCTGCATCCTTTCTGAGTGGAGTTTGCATGTTCTCCTCATGTCAAAATCCATTAAAAAAAGCCACGCCCCCGACAAGCCAGACCGGACGGCCCGTGCGATACAAACGGCCCGGCCCGGCGCGATGAGGGTGCTACACCACCAGGGCGGCACTAGTGAGGGTCACAGGAGATCGAACTGAACACACTTTATTCCTGCATCCTTTCTGAGTGGAGTTTGCATGTTCTCCTCAAGTCGAAATCCATTATGAACACCACACCCCCAACAAGTCAGACCGGACGGCCTGTGTGATACAAACGGCCCGGCCCGGTGCGATGAGGGTGCTACACCACCAGGGCGGCACTAGTGAGGGTCACAGAAGATCGAACTGAACACACTTGATTCCTGCATCCTTTCTGAGTGGAGTTTGCATGTTCTCCTCATGTCGAAATCCATTAAGAAAAGCCACGCCCCGACAAGCCAGACCGGACGGCCCGTGCGATACGAAGGGGCCGGGCCGGTGCGATGATGAACGGCCTCGCCGCCCCGTTTTTAATCTCCACTCAGTTTCTGCCGTCGGAACGCGAAGCCGGCGAAGAAAAACGACTTCCTTCCTCCAAATCTCGGGATTAGGGAATTTCCCGCCGCGAGATTTATAGCGGCCTGAATGCTACCTGGCTGCACGGCGGCGCCGCGGAACTCCACCGCGGGTCCGCCGCCATCCGTCTTATCGCAGCGCTCGGACGTCGCGCCGCGGCCCGGCCCACTCCATCCATCAGGAACAAAACTGCCGCGCTCCAGATTTCCCAGGGTAGCCGGGGCGGCGGCCCGCGGGGTGCTGGTGGCGGCGCGGGGCAAGCCGGGGGGAATTGCGTGAACTGGAGCATCACCCGGGACGCTCATGTCCAATTTCACAGGTCCCTGTTCCGGGCGGCGGGGTCATTTTTCTTCCGGTTCGGCTGCGGCGGGGACGATGGACCTCGGCCGGGGTCTAATTCGTCTCCCCGCGGTCAGATCCATCACGCCGCCGACTCGCCGACCTTTCACGGAGCCCTCACAAAGCGGGGTTACCTAAACGCCCCCCCCCCTCGTCGCAGTGACATCTCTCTGCACGTCACACCGTCGCCGACCTTAATTCCGCAAAGTCACGGGTTTGAGCGTACCGCAGCGCACCTCCGGATGTTCCGCCACGTTCTAATGGCGTCAGAAAAGCATCCAGACGCTTTGAAGAACCCTCAAACACGCGGCGCCCTGAATAAACCTACATTAAATAAAAAAAACTCCTCATCGTGTTGCCATGGAGACGAAGTGAGACGGTTCCAACTCCCTTCAGTCCCGCTGGAACTACAAACCTCACTTTCTGGGGAGAACGTTTCAGGTGCAGGACGGGGTGCCAATCCATCACTGGGAACACTCACTCATTCACACAGACGACATAGGGGCAATTTATAGCATTCCATTCACCTTGAATCCATGTTTTTGGACGGTGGGAGAAAACCGGAGAACCCGGAGGAAGCCCGCGAGGACACGGGGAGCAGAGCTGGGAATCCAGGTTTAAATCCCGATCTGGGTGGAGTTTGCATGTTCTCCCCGTGTCCGTGTGGGGTTCCTCAGGGTTCTCCACTTTCCTCTCACAGTTCAAAAACATGGATTCAAGGTGAGTTGAATGCTCTAAATTGACCCATATAAGGTTTTAATCAACTACTAACGAAGCATGTTTCTAGAAACATTCAGAACATGGGGAGAACATGCAAACAACACACAGGAAGGAGCCCGTCTATCCCACCTGGAATCTGCTGAGAACTTAACGTAGGAATTGTGATTCATAAAAATCATCTGAAATGTTCCATGACGAGTCGTCTGTTCAAATGACTCATTTATGAATCATGGTAAAGAGTCACATTGTGGTCAAAAGAACCGGTTGGGTGAATCACTGACTCCGGAGCAAACTGTTCCATGTAAACCACTTGAGGAACCAACAAGGATAGTTCTGGAACTATTTCTCATGACACCGAAGCTGAGGAGTCATTTGAACGTGGAGGGAGAAGGTTCTGGATATGTAGATAGAACCCGTATAACAGGATGGAGGAAGGCGTCATGGCAGCTGGACAAACCCAACGCGTGATCTATGAATGAGTCAGTGGGTGGCGCTGCAGGTAGAACCTGAGAAAAACAACATTTAGGAACGTTACTCATACGGTTCACGTCAACTATCGAGAACCAAACTCATCCCTGACGGACAGAGACGAGCAGAACGAATTTTCGGTGATGACCGCAGCGGTGAGGCAGCAGAGGCGTAACCACGGCAACCGGAACCTCTGCGTGCTGGGGGAGCAGAACACCAAGACGAAGCGATGCAGAGGACGCGGAGAACTTTCAGCTCCAAACTCAGAGTGTGTTCTGATCAGGACGTCAGCTCACGGTTCCCCGACGTTCTGTAACAATAACATCAGCAGCATGAGCAGAACCTCAGCAGAGGACGGCGGGTCATCAGCGAGATCTTCTGGAACTGCACAGCACAGACAGACGCCACTTTAAGACTGAGTTAGAACCCACTGACTTAAGACCACCAACTTCAACCTACTGACTTAGGACCACTGACATAGAACCCACTAACATAAGCCCACCAACTTCAACCTACCAACTTAGAATCACCAACCTATGAGCACTGACATAGGACCACCAACTTCAACCTACCAACTTAGAACCACCAACTTCAACCTACCAACTTAGAACCACCAACCTATGACTACTGACATAGGACCACCAACTTCAACCTACCAACTTAGAACCACCAACTTATGAGCACTGACATAGGACCACCAACTTCAACCTACCAACTTAGAACCACCAACATAGGACCACCAACTTAGAACCACTAACTGAGGACCACTGACATCAGACCACCAACTTAGAACCTACCAACTTAGAACCAACGACTTAGAACCACTAACTTAGGACCACCGACATAGGACCACCAACTTAGGACCTACCAACTTAGAACCACCGACTTATAACCACTAACTTAGGACCACAGACATAGGACCACCAACTTAGAACCACCAACCTATGACCACTGACATAGGACAGCCAACTTCAAACTACCAACTAAGAACCACCGACTTAGAATCACTAACTTGGGACCACGACTTAGGATCATTGACATAGGACCCACTAACAGACCAGAAACGATGTAAAAATGTAGAGAACTTTGAGCTTTCGATTCATGACGTGGAACATCTGAGAGCGTTCTAATCAGTACCACGTGAGCTTGTGGTTCTCTGACGTTCTGCATCATCCTCATCATCACCTGCATGAGCAGAACTTCATCAGAAGATGGTGGGTCATCAGCGAGACCTTCTGGAGCGGTGACTGCTGGCCCCTTCAGACTTTAGAACCCAGATCGTAACCATGGGTTCTTTAAAGCGTTCCACTGTTCCAGCCCACCGCGCCTCAGAACTTTCCTCATTAACTGATCCGCAGTTTGTTGGTTCTTCGAACGATATTACAATCCCAGTCCAATCCCCACGGCTCCCGTCCCGCGCTCGCTTCCATCTTTCCATTTCCGACAGAACCCCCGCCGCACCGCCGGCTGTAAAGCGGAACCGTACGCGGCGACTGAAACTCTCCGCGGGGAGACGGGATCTCATTACTCGCATCCGACATTTTTACGATTCTGTCAACACCACCTTCTCTGCCACATGACAACGAGTCCAGAAGGGCCCGGCTCATCCGTCCGCCGGAGAACGCACGCATCTGAAGGCGAGCTGTGGGGGGCGCTGTGCTTACAGAGCGGAGACGCCACGCTCAGAGTGACGGCGCACACAGAGTACCGACGGCGTGGTCGTTTCCTGAGGATGTAACCGTAACGGTGACGGGTTTCTGCGGCGCATGATCCTCACGCGCCGTGAGGAGCGCCGGTACGTTTCACTGACCCCGGACCCCGGCTACCACGCTGACAGAACGTCCGACGGAACCCTACTGCATTATGATGTCATAAGCCGTGCATATCAACAGACACGACACACCGACTCAGCGGTCCTGCAATACCAGCTTCTGGTCATTGGATAGCGTTTGAGTTTGAGTCGCGGAAACAGTTTGGGGAAGGCCCGGCAAGATGACGTCCTGAGACATGCAAGACACGGAGCCTCAAATCATTACCACAACGTGACATTAGGGCGGCGCAGTTGTGTACTACATAGTACTACTGACTACAGACTCAGGACCACTGACCAATAACTTAAGACCACTCATTTAAGACTAAAGACAACTTAAGACAACTCATTAGGACCACTCATTGGACAACCAAGATAAGACCACCGCTTTAAGACTATCACTTTAAGATCACCGACTTAGGACCACCGACTTGGACAACCATGATAGAACCACCGACTTAGGACAACCAAGATAGGACCACCGCTTTAAGACCACCGACATGAACCTACCGACTTAGGACCACCGATTTGGACAACCAATATAAGACCACCACTTTAGGACCACCGACTTAGGACAACCAAGATAAGACCACCGCTTTAAGACCACCGACATGAACCTACTGACTTAGGACCACCGATTTGGACAACCAAGATAAGACCACCGCTTTAAGACTATCACTTTAAGATCACCGACTTAGGACCACCGACTTGGACAACCAAGATAGAACCACCAACTTATGACAACCAAGAAAAGACCACCACTTTAAGACCACCGACATGAACCTACCGACTTAGGACCACCGATTTGGACAACCAATATAAGATAACCACTTTAGGACCACCGACTTAGGACAACCAAGATAAGACCACCGCTTTAAGACCACCGACATGAACCTACCGACTTTGGACCACCGACTTGGACAACCAAGATAAGACCACCGCTTTGGGACCACTGACTTAGGACCACAAAGATAAGACCACCGCTTTAAGACCACCGACTTAGGACAACCAAGATAAGACCACCTTAAGTTGGTGTCTAATGTCAGGACTTCCACAGTCAACTCAACCCGTCCTTTATGGACTTCGAGACTTAAAACGTCACAAAACCGGCCTTCCCTAAACTGTTGTTCCTGCACCTATGTGGATGGAGCTGAATGAAACACCTGAGGAGGCGTGGCCTAATACAGGTTCCCTGTGTACAACCCACAGTCATCAGATCTGTATGTGTGACGTCACTGTGGCATCGGGACGCCGATGCGCCGCCGCGGACCCCCCGCCATCAGACGGACACGCCGGAGCGTTGGACGGTGTTAATGTCCCCGCGGAGCCGACACTGATGGGACAGGATTTGGGATTCGGGGCCTGAGCTCTGCCTCCTGCCTGCGGTGATCCCGGAGCTTGATGCCGGATTCAGGAGGATTCTGGGAGTCTGAAGCGCCGCCGCCTTTGAGCAACAGTGACCTTGTACCGAGCTGTATCTGTGCGCGGCGACTCCCCCCGCTGTGGGGGGAGGGAGGAGGGGGGGGCAGCCTGGTGGGCCGTTCTGTCTCTCTGTCTTCGTGTCCTTTACTTTCTTTTCCTGGGTCGTCCTTGCCTCGTGTTTGTTCTTCGCCTCCCCTCGCTCGCTGCGTTTCTTTACTCCAGCGTACTTATTAAACCAGATCACTAATTCACTCATCCAAATTTGGGCCGTGGGAGGGGCCGGGGCCGGGGCCGGGGCCGGGGCCGGGGCCTCTCCCAGCACGTATAGGACGTGTTACTGTGAGAGGCAGCCTGACTTTCCTGCATGTTTTAATAAAAATGTATTATTAATATATATTTTGATGGAGCGTGGTCGCTCAGTGGTTAGGGTGTTGGGACCTTGAGCAAGGCTCTTATCCCTCATTGCTCCAGGGGGCGCTGTATCAACCGTGTTCTGACCACAACAATCAAATTGGGATTCTTGTCAGTGGCTTTGGGTAAAAGTGTCTGCTAAATACAAATTTAAACGTCTACTTCAATATGGGGAGAACATGCAAATTTCACACATACAACAGCACAGCACAACTGTGCCGCCCTAATGTCTTAAAGCCGTGGTCTTATATTAGTGGTCCCAATTCGGAGGTCTTAAACCAGGGGTCTTATCTTGGTTGTCCAAGTCGGTGGTCCTCAGTCAATGGTCTTAAGTCAGTGGGCTCAAGTTGGTCGTCCCAAATCAGTGGCCCTAAGTGGGTTCAAGTTGGTGGTCTCCAGTCGGTGGTCTTATCTTGGTTGTCCAAGTCGGTGGTCCCAAGTCAGTAGGTTTAGATCAGTAGTCCAAAGTCGATGGTTTAAAGTAAGTAAGTGGGTTCAAGTTGGTGGTCCAAATTCAGTGGTTCTAAGTTGGTTGAAGTCGGTGGTCTTAAAGCGGGGGTCTTATCTTGGTTGGCCAAGTCAGTGGGCTCAAGTTGGTCATCCTAAATCAGTGGCCCTAAGTGGGTTCAAGTTGGTGGTCTTAAAGCAGGGGTCTTCTCTCAGTTAACCAAGTCAGTGGTCCTAAGTCGATGGTCTTAAGTCAGTGGGTTCAAGTTGGTGGTCCAAATTTAGTGGTCCTAAGTAGGTTGAAGTCAGTGTTCCCCAGTCGGTGGTCTTAAAGCATGGGTCTAATCTTGGTTGGCCAAGTCAGTTGTCTTAAGTAAGTGGGTTCAAGTTGGTGGTCTTAAAGCAGGGCTCTTATCTCGGTTAACCAAGTCAGTTGTCCTAAGTGGATGGTCTTAAGTCAGTGGGTTCAAGTTGGTGGTCCAAATTTAGTGGTCCTAAGTAGGTTGAAGTCGGTGGTCTTAAAGCGGGGGTCTAATCTTGGTTGGCCAAGTCGGTGGTCCTAAATCAATGGTCTTAAGTCAGTGGGTTCAGGTCGGTAGTCCTAAGTCAGTGGTCCTAAGTGGGTTCAAGTCGATGGTCTTAAAGCGGTTGGAGTGACCACTGACTTTGGATTACTGACAATTAAAATAAAACCAGCACTTTAGGTAAATTAAGATTCATCATTCAAGAGTTAAATGAAGGACATGTCCCCTTCCGGCGGACCCCTGGGGCCCCTCGCCGTCTGGAACCTGCATCACGTTCCTTTAATGTGAAGGGAATGTGATTTAATGCTGGCGTCTTGGCTGGACTCGTCCCGTACGGTTTACTGCAGTGAGGACTGTCTCCCGTGAGTCAGCAGACAGGAAACGAGGAGAGACCTGGACCTGCGAGGACGAGGTCAGAGATCCTCCTATTGATCTGAGATAATAAGATCTCACCGCAGAGGACAAACAGGAAACAGAGCCACATATATCTCTCTCTATCTCTCTCTCTCTCTCTCTCTCTCTACGTTCGTCTCCATTACTGAGAATCAGGACGGCGCTGCACCCCGTCCCCCGGATCAGCGTCGCCATGACAACACGCTCGCCACGCGTCAATAACACCCCCCACTATTAACAATCAGCGGGGTCATCGGTGCCAAACCAGCAGGGGCCTGTCATTTAAAGACCGCCCCTGATGTTGAGGGGTATGAGGTCATAATCTATCATATGACATCAGCAGGTCAAGGTTCTAGGATTCTTACTTTAGATTTTAAAAGGGAGCCATTTGACACTGAAAGAACCCTCGTTCTCCTCAAGCAGGAATCAAACCCAGAACCTTCTTGCTGTCGGGTGGAAGTGTCAACCTGTGCCGGCAATCTAGAACAGTGGTTCTTAAACTGAAAGAACCTTCAACTGTAAGGGTTGATAATGGGTGCTACTGGGTATAAAAGTTCAAGAACCACTGATCTAGAACTGTTCTAGATGTTCTGGAACTCAAGTAGCACCTATTGTCAAACCAAGGACCACCTCTGTTTTTCTTTACGGAACCCGTCTCATAGGGTGCTAGACCGCTGTAACCTTCAGTATGACGGCTTATTGGGATGGTGTAGGTTAAATAAGGGTTCTGCAGGAACCTTGGACCAAGTGACTTGTTGCAGTTGCAGAAAATTGGCAGAATGTCCTGATGTTCTCCCAAGTCTGTTGAGTTCCAGAACGTCTAGCACAGTTCTATATCAGTGGTTCTTAAACTTTTAGACCAAGTAGCACCCATTGGTAAACCAAGTACCACCTCTGTTTTTCTTCACGGAACCCGCCTAGTACGGTTCTAGACCTCGGTATCCTTCAGTACGACGGTTTATCGGGATGGTGTAGGTTCTATAAGGGTTCTGCAGGAACCTTGGACCGAGCAACAGAGTCGCTTGTTGCAGTTGCAACAAATTAACAGAACGTCCTGATGTTCTCCCAAGTCTCTGTTGAGTTCCAGGACGGTTCTAGATCAGTGGTTCTCAAACTTTTAGACCAAGCAGCACCCATTGTCAAACGAAGTACCACCTCTGTTTTTCTTCACGGAACCCACCTAGTACGGTTCTAGGCCGCTGTAACCTTCAGTATAACGGCTTATTGGGATGGTGTAGGTTCTATAAGGGTTCTGCCGGAACCTTGGACCGAGCGACTTCTTGCAGTTGCAGCAAATTGGCTGAATGTCCTGATGTCCTCCCAAGTCTCTGTTGAGTTCCAGAACATCTAGAACGGTTCTAGATCAGTGGTACTTAAACTTTTAGACCAAGTAGCACTCATTGGTAAAATAGGTACCACTTCTGTTTTTCCTCACGGAACCCGTCTCGTATGGTTCTAGACTTCTGTAACCTTCAGTACGACGGCTTATTGGAATGCTGTAGGTTCTATCAGGGTTCTGCCAGAACAGAATCGCTTATTACAGTTGCAACAAATTAACAGAACGTCCAGATGTTCTCTCAAGTCTCTGTTGAGTTCCAGAACAGTTCTAGATCAGTGGTTCTCAAACTTGTAGACCAAGTAGCACCCATTGTCAAACCAAGTACCACCTCTGTTTTTCTTCACAGAACCCATCTCGTACGGTTCTAGACCTCGGTAACCTTCAGTACAACGGCTTATCAGGATGCTGTAGGTTCTATCAGGGTTCTGCAGGAACCTTGGACCGAGCGACTTGTTGCAGTTGCAGCAAATTGGCAGAACGTCCTGATGTTCTCCCAAGTCTCTGTTGAGTTCCAGAACATCTAGAACAGTAAGTATTACCCATTAACAAACCAGGTACCACCTCTGTTTTTCGTCACGGAACCCATCTCGTACGGTGCTAGACCTCTGTAACCTTCAGGACGATGGCTTATCGGGATGGTGTAAGGTTCTATAAGGGTTCTGCAGGAACCTTGGACCGAGCGACTTGTTGCAGTTGCAGCAAAATGGCAGAATGTCCTGATGTTCTCCCAAGTCTCTGTTGAGTTCCAGAACATCTAGAACAGTAATCATTACCCATTAACAAACCAGGAACCACCTCTGTTTATCTTCACGGAACCCGTCTCGTAGGGTGCTAGACCTCGGTAATCTTCAGAACGACGGTTTATCGGGATGGTGTAGGTTCTATAAGGGTTCTGCCGGAACCTTGGACCGAGCGACTTGCTGTAGTTGCGTCTGTTGCAGGGTCCTAACAACAATCACTTTCCCGAAATCTGTACTTGCTCGGATTCCGGCTCCGTGTTGCAGAAAATTGTCTGTGGCGAGGTTCCTAACAACAATACAATCGTTCTCATCAAACGTTCTCTTTGGAGGGGATTACTCCACCCCACTACATACCAAGCAGCCCCCCGTTACCCCCCCCACTTCCAAAAAAAAAAACCCCAAACGGCGAAATAAAGAAAGCGAAATCCAATCCCCTCCTATAATTGAGCATGTAATGGCTCTGTCTGTTTGATAGCTTAATGAAAGCCGCGCGGCGTACGTACATTCGCACGGCCGGATGAGTCGATTCGCGGCGCGACCGCGACGTCTCGATATCAATTAGAGCCCTGCAGCCAATTACTCTGATTGTGCGCCCGCCGCTCTCTCCCTCATTCCCCGTTCCCCTAATTAAGATGGGAGTTTGAGCTGTGATAAATGTCCTCTCGTTTAGCGTTTAGCGTTTAGCGCGGCGCACGGCGGGGGTCCCGTCGACGGATTCCGTCACGCCGCCGTCCCGGTGCCTGCCGCGTGCTCCGCCGGTGCAAACGCCGCCGTTAAAACTAAAGACGCCCGCGCGAACGACCGGCTGAGTGGCGTTTGATTTATAGGGCGCGTTCCGTATGGATTCAGGTCCCGCTGTGGTTCTGCCTTCGGGATGAAGCAGAACTCCGACTGTGAGCTCGTTCTTTTCACCCGACGTCAGTGCCTGACCCGTTTCGGCAGACGGCAGAGAGGTTTTCGTGGAAGAAAAAGACCGATCCACACCGAGTCCCGATCTCCACCCTACTAAACACCTATGGGATGAATTAGAACTCCGACTGCGAGCCTGTTCTTTTCACCCAACATCAGTGCCTGACCTCGCCAATGCTCTTTCTTCCATTTTCTGTTTTGGACGGGTCTGTCTGAACAGGGTTGGGTGAGCAGATTATTAACGAGTTTTTAGTTTTTTAATTAACGCATTTCTAAATTAAAGCATGTGTTTTTTTATTATAGTGTGTTTGTAAATGTTTTATTAAAGCATCCAGACTCTCGAGGTTGTGTATTATTGTGAATAAATCACATAAAGAGGTGGAGCTGTAATAACACCTCGATATGATTTATTCACAATAATGCCACGCCCCCTCGTACCGTATTGCTTTATTAAATGATATTATTATATAGAGGGCGGCACGGTGGCTTAGTGGTTTAGCATGTTCTCCTCTCAGCACTAGGGATTCCAGGTTCAAATCCCCATCTGGGTGGAGTTTCCAAGTTCTCCCCGTGTCCACATGGGTTTCCTCCGGGTTCTCCGGTTTCCTCCCACAGTCCAAAAACATGGATCAAGGTCAATTGAGTTGTCCAAATTGCCCCATATAGAGTGCGGCAGGTGTTGGTCTGACGCATGCGCCTCCCTCTGGTGAGTGAGTGTGTTCATTCAGCTTTTTCCTATATTAGGGTCGTGGGGGGTTCCCCATGCCCATCCAGGGGAGAACGTTTCGTGCATGGGCAGATACACCCAGGGGTGGACTATGGGAGGAAACCGAAGAACCCGGAGGAAACCCACGCAGTAACCACTAAGCCACCGTGCCACTATTAGTTCTATTTAATTGTTTATTTAAATAGTTGAGACTTGCCTGGCTGCGGTAAAGCCACCCTCATCAACCCCCTGACATCACCAAAGTCAAGTGCGGCATGCGGTCCCCGCTCCGTAAAGACGCGACGGGGTCGGTTTGTCACCTCGACCTCATCCAGCGCCTTTGAGATGAATTAGAATGTAGACTGTGAGTCAGGTCCTACTTCTTGCAGAACGCCCTTGATGTAGAAGCAATCGATAATGAATGTTACAAACACTCCCGGAGGGGCAATCCGGTTGAGACCCCTACCTACACGACCTCCGAACAATGAGCCCCTGGGTTCGAGCCTCAGATGGGTGGGGTTATTTCTGTGTAATTTTGCATGTTCTCCTCATCTGTGTGCTATCGATCGATACTCTCGCACTCACATGTGGTATGAAGGCATAGAGCTTCCATGCATGTCCTCCCCGTGCCCATGTGGGTCCACAGCGGGGCCGACAAACGCGTCCGAGGCGTTTTATCGGGAAAGCAAGTTATGAACCCACACGTTCCTTTAACGGTTGGAAATCACGCCTTCAAGGGCAGGTTCCGTGCCCGGGACCGGGTCTCCACACCGGGTTTAATGAAACGTGCTGAATTACGGCGGGGACACGTCGTCAGACACCGGCGGCACGGGTCGCCGGGCGCTCGCGCCGTCCGGCGCCGTCTCTGTGATCGGAGATGGTCTGGCTGCGTCTGCGTTGTGCGCGGAACCCGCCGGCGCATTTGCATAATAGTGCAGGTAATTAATTTCCTACCTGTCAGGCCTTTGTTTGTGGGCTGAGTGAAGACAGAATTAATCAGAGGGACGGCGCCGGATCCCGACGGCGGATGCTCAGGCGTGAAATTGCTTTTTTCCAAAGGCTTGCTTACGAGTTCATAAAAAACGACTCGCTCTGAACCCGCGGCCGCTCGAGGTGACGCGCCGGTGGAGGATCAAAACGCCACGTTGCATCTCCTCCCGTCTCCATCGGTCCACGTCCATCCGTCAGAACCCACGCGTACTGTACGCCGTCCGCCGAGCAGCTTGGGAGGACGGTTACAGCGTGCGGGCATCTCTTCATTCGTTCATTCATACATTTATATGGTCCACTTAATCCTGTACTAGGGTCATGGGGGTGGGGGGGGTTCCCCATGCCCATCCAGGGGAGAACGTTTCGGGCACTGGGCAGATACACCCAGGACAGGAGGGCAATCTATCACAATCTATATAGGGCAATTTAGAGCATTCGATTCAACATAAGACCTTAAGGGCGTCTTGATGGCTTAGTGTTTAGCATGTTCTCCTCTCAGCACTGGGGATTCAGATTCGAGTCCCGATCTGGGTTCTTTCCTCCCACGGTCCAAAGAACATGGATTCAAGGTGAATTGAGGCGTGTGTTTGTGTGTTCTTCATTTGGTTTCTTTATATACAGTTCGGCGGCACGGCACTGTAGCGATTGGCATGTTCTCCTCTCAACGCTGGGGATCCAGGAGAATCCAATGCACTAAATTGCCCCATATAGTTCTCCAGTTTCCTCCCACAGTCCAAAAACATGGATTCATGGTGAATTGAATGCTCCAAATTGCCCCATATGGAGTGAGTGTGTGTGTGTGTGTGTGAGAGTGTGCTCAGATCGGGGGGGTGGGGGGGGGTCCTGATGCCCACCCATCCAGGGGAGAAAAATTACGGGAGAATAAAGGGAGACAATAAGGGTGAGACAAAAAAAATTGGATAACAATAGTGTGATTACCATATATGGTAATTGTGTGTGTGTGTGTGTGTGTGTGTGTGTGTGTGTGTGTGTGTGTGTAGAATACCAGTCATTTATAACTACAGTTTTTTTTTTCTTTGCTCAGCAGGAGGGATGTTCCTTCTATACAACTCTCTGCTGTGTGTGTGTGTGTATGTGTGTGTGTGTGAGTGTGTGTGTGTGAGTGTGTGTGTGTGAGTGTGTGTGTGTACATACACTAATTGCTTCAGCAAACATGCCATAATGATTCAGGGATTTCGATTCTCTGCGCGAGTGCGTCATTTGAATTCCACGTTTATTTTCGCGCTGAACTCGCACGTGCGTTTTGTTTGGACATTATCGTAAACGCCGCCCGCTTTAAGGTGACGGATCGACACCCCGTCACCCCCGCTCACCCCCCCCCCCCCGTCTCACGGGAATCCAAACCCCGCGGCCCTTTCCTGCCTCGTGCAATCAAACCTCGATAAACGCCGCCATCGTTCAGCGTGCCGGAGATCCGTCACCGCCGCGCCGCGTGATCAGGGTTCAGGCGGCGGACGTCGACGCCCCCTCCACCACCCACCACCTAATTTGATAACGATTCCGCGCCGCCGCCGCCGAGGTGAGGGAGAACCGTAATGATGCGTCCTGAGAGACGGGTTTTCATCTCGCCGGCTGCGGCGACTAATAAACGGCTCGACGCGCCGCTCCCAAATTGGATCGTAGGAGTGAGTTGTTTTCGTAGCGCGCCATGATTTATGAAACGCAGAGAGATGGCGAAAAAACGGAACTACGAAGGAAGACGGAGAAACCACGGACGCTGATCGTTAACGAAGAGCCTCGCTTTAAATTAAGATTAATTTTATTATAAGCTTCCGTGGGTTATACAGAGGGGGGGGGGGTGTCTGTTGTACTGCTTAGTACAGTTCCACCTGCGAGGCTTCATCCACCACCTAAATAATAACCAACTAACAAAAGTACGTAGACTCTTTAGCGTAAAATCTGACGTTCAGACTAATAAATGACTCGACGCGACGTTCAACGGAACTACGAAGGAAGACGGAGAACCCACGTACGCTGATTCATTTAAATTAGATCCTTTAAATCTTTATTATAAGCTTCTGTGGGTAATGGGGGGGTTGTGGGGGTGTCTGTCTATTGTACAGCTTAGCGACAATTGCACCTTTGGGGGGACATTTCCATGTAAATAATACCCAACTAACAAAAGTACGTAGACTCTTTCACGTAAAAACTTCAGACTAAAAACGGCTCAATGTGACGTTCAACGGAACTACGAAGAAAGACTGAGAACCCACGTACGCTGATTTGTTTTAAATTAGGTAGTTAATTTTTTTATTATAAGCTTCTGTGGGTATTGGGGGGTGCTGGTTATGGGGGGGGTGTCTGTCTTTTGTACAGCTTAGCGACAATTCCACGTAAATAATACCCAACTAATAAAAGTACGTAGAATCTTTAGCATAAAATCAGACGTTCAGACTAATAAACGGCTCGACGCGTCGATTGAAAATTGGATCGTAGGAGTGAGTTGTTTTCGTAGCGCGCCATGATTTATGAAACGCAGAGAGATGACGAAAAAAACGGAACTACGAAAGAAGACGGAGAAACCACGGACGCTGATCGTTAACGAAGAGCCTCGCTTTAAATTAAGATTTAAAGTTAAAATTTTAAGATTTTAAGTTAAAATTTTATTATAAGCTTCTGTAAGTTCTACAGAGGGGGGGGGTGTCTGTTGTACAGCTTAGCGACAGTTCCACCTGCGAGGCTTCATCCACCACCTAAATAATAACCAACTAACAAAAGTACGTAGAATCTTTAGCGTAAAATCAGACCTTCAGACTAATAAACGCCTCGATGCGACGTTCAACGGAACTACGAAGGAAGACGGAGAACCCAGGTACAAAGAGTCTCGTTTCAAATTAAATAGTTAAAATTTTACTATAAGCTTCTGAAGATTATACAGAGGGGGAGGGGGGGGGGAGTTCATCGACCACCTAAATAATATTCAACTAACAAAAGTACGTAGACTCTTTAGCGTAAACTCAGACATTCAGACTAATAAATGACTCGACACGACGTTCAACGGAACTACGAAGGAAGACGGAGAACCCACGGACGCTGATTCATTTAAATTAGATCCTTAAATTTTTTATTATAAGCTTCTGTAGGTATTGGGGGGGTTAGGGGCTGGGTGTGTGTCGTACAGCTTAGCGACAATTCCACGTAAATAATACCCAACTAACAAATGTACGTAGACTCTTTGGCGTAAAATCAGACGTTCAGACTAATAAACGGCTCGACGCGACGTTTGAAAATTGGATCGTAGGAGTGAGTTGTTTTCGTAGCGCGCCATGATTTATGAAACGCAGAGAGATGGCGAAAAAACGGAACTACGAAGGAAGACGGAGAAACCACGGACGCTGATCGTTAACGAAGAGCCTCGCTTTAAATTAAGATCGTTAATTTTATTATAAGCTTCCGTGGGTTATACAGGGGGGGGGGGGGTGTCTGTTGTACAGCTTAGCGACAGTTCCACCTGCAAGGCTTCATCCACCACCTAAATAATAACCAACTAACAAAAGTACGTAGACTCTTTACGTAAAATCTGACGTTCAGACTAATAAACGGCTCGACGCGTCGATTGAAAATTGGATCGTAGGAGTGAGTTGTTTTCGTAGCGCGCCGTGATTTATGAAACGCAGAGAGATGACGAAAAAAACGGAACTACGAAAGAAGACGGAGAACCCACGGACGCTGATTGTTAACGAAGAGCCTCGCTTAAAATTAAGATTTAAAGTTAAAATTTTAAGATTTTAAATAAAAATTTTAAGATTTTAAGTTAAAATTTTATTATAAGCTTCTGTAAGTTCTACGGGGGGGGGGGTCTGTTGTACAGCTTAGCGACAGTTCCACCTGCAAGGCTTCATCCACCACCTAAATAATAACCCACTAACAAAAGTACGTAGAATCTTTAGCGTAAAATCAGACGTTCAGACTAATAAATCACTCGGTGTGACATTCAACGAAACTACGAAGGAAGACGGAGAACCCACGTACGCTGATTCATTTAAATTAGATCCTTAAAATTTTATTATAAGCTTCTGTAGGTATTGGGGGGGTTAGGGGGTGGGTGTGTGTCATACAGCTTAGCGACAATTCCACATAAATAATACCCAACTAAAAAAAGTACGTAGATTCTTTAGCGTAAAATCAGACGTTCAGACTAATAAACGACTCGATGCGACGTTCAACGGAACTACGAAGGAAGACGGAGAACCCACGTACAAAGTCTCGTTTCAAATTAAATAGTTAAAATTTTATTATAAGCTTCTGAAGGTTATACAGAGAGGGGGGGGGGGGGGGGGGGGGGGGGTGGGGCGGGCGGGCAGTTCATCCACCACCTAAATAATATCCAACTAACAAACGTACGTATCCTCTTTAGCGTAAAATCAGACCTTGGTTTCCGCAGCGTGGCGTCCCGAAGGCCCCGGACCCCGTCAGCGTTTGATCTCTGTGAATCCTGCATTGTTTTATCTTAAAGTTCTACGTCTGAAGCGTCTTATCTCCGCCCGTTGGTTCGGCGCCCGCCCGCCCGTCGCCCGTCCAGTCGGACGGAGTTCTGCCGAAAGCAAGGCGGGGTCATTTTTAAATGTCTCGCTGAAGGTCACGTTTAGCAATTCCAATGGAGCTCCCGCGATAAGGCCACGGGTCTCGCAAGGCCGCCGGAGAGCGTCCTCCTGACGTCGGGTCACCTTCTGTTCTTTAAGGAGCTCCGCCGGCGCCTGAGGAGGGACAGCGGCGGGGCAAGCGGAGCGAGGGAGGGGCGTCTGGCTCTAAACAGAACGCCACGCGGTTCTTCGGGGCATTCTGAAGTCAGGGCGACGGAACCGAGGAGCACGGGGTTGGGGAAGGAAAGGCCATTAAATATTACGCCTCTCCCTGGCAGGTCACTCTGATAGGACCAGTGTGTGGGGACTATCCCGTCACTATGCGCGCAAGAATTCATTCATTCATTATCTTCCGCTTTATCCTATATTAGGGTTGCGGTGGGGTTCCCCATGCCCATCCAGTTTCAGGCGCTGGGCAGATAGACCCAGGACAGGGGGGCAATCCATCACTGGACGCACACATACACACTCTATATGGGGCAATTTTGGAGAACTCAATTAACTTGATCCATGTTTTTGGACTGTGGGAGGAAACCGGAGAACCCGGAGGAAACCCACACGGACACGGGGAGAACATGCAAACTCCACCCAGATGGGAATCCCTAGTGCTGAGAGGAGAACATGCTAATCAAGCGCAAGAATTCTCGTTCCAAATATGTGCACCCGCCGCTTGGAACCACTTTTATTTTTGGACTGCGATAGACAGAGCTCCCCCCCCCCGAAAGGAAAAGCTTCCAGGGAGTGAGGAGAACATGCAAATTCACACAGCAAAGCCGCTTGTTTCCCCAAACGTAATAAATGAAACCCAGGATGTTCTCGATGGAGAAGAAATCACCTTAAATCCGAGTTATTTCATGAGATTTTTTTTTTTTTTTTGCAAACTGCAGCCTCCTCTCTCTCCCTGTTCTGACGTTCCGAACGTTCCGCTGACAACCGCCAAACCTACACGTCCATCAGGTGACGTGACGCAGCCCTCAGGAGAGAACCGTCTCCGTTCTCCCCGCTCTGAGTGACGCCTCTCCAGCTGACATCTCGCAGGAGACATTAGTTCGTGTGCAGCCGAGTCCTAGTTGCCCCCACCAACCAGCATAATGGGGGCAACCTGGCGGCATCCACGACCCCAACCCCTTGTATTCTCCCATCGCGTGTCCTCCATTCCCTGGAATGGGCAGATACACCCAGGACAGGGTGCCAATCTATCACTGAGCACACACTCACTCACACACACACTATAATGGGGCAATTTATTTTTCGTGAACATGTGTTTTTAAAATGTGGGTTGGGTGGCACGGTGGCTTAGCGGTTGGCACGTTCGCCTCTCAGCGCTAGGGATTCCTGGTTCGATTCCCCATCTGGATGGAGTTTCCATGTTCTCCCTGTGTCCGCATGGTTTTCCTCCGGGTTCTCCGGTTTCCTCCCACAGTCCAAAAACATGGATCAAGTCAATTGAGTTCTCCAAATTGCCCCATATAGAGTGTGTCTGTGAGTGTGAGTGTGTGCTTAGCGATGGATTGGCGCCCTGTCCTGGGTGTATCTGCCCAGCACCCGAAACGTTCTCCCCTGGATGGGCATGGGGAACCCCACCGCGACCCTAATAGAGGATAAAGCGGGAGATAATGAATGTGGGGAAAAATGTGGGTTTGGGGGCATGGCTTCTGGGGGGGGGGGTTCCCCCATGTCCATCCAGGGGAGAACGTTTTGGGAGCAGGGCAGATACACCCAGGACAGGACACCAATCTATCACACATACACACACAATATTATAGGGGCAACTTAGAGCAGCCAATTCACCTCATCTCTACGCCATGCAGAAACAGTTTAACTCCGCCCACCCCAAACCCATGGCACCCAGGTGTGACCCCCACCCCACTGTGGGTGTGTGCAGTCCTCAGGTGGGTGTGGCATTCCCCTTCCTCCACCTTATCCAGCCCACATGATTGGACCCCTGCATCCGTAATAATGCCCCATCTGATGCCACGCCCCCTCCACACGTTCTATCAGCTCATTAACGGCAAACCCTTCCCTTCATCTTCCTCACGGCCGCGGTTCCACCGTTCGTCATCCGCGGAACGCATTAACGACCCTCTTACACGCCGGTCACGTCTCTAAACCCCGCGGCGTTCCGTCCCCGTACCGCGGCACAGCCACCAGGATTGGAGATCATCCACGTCACGCTGCGCCGCTCCTCCAATTAAATGTGGCTCCTCGCCGGTCGGGCACCGGGGCCAGCTGGAGTTTTATTAATTAGCCGACAAACGAGAGGGGAATGAATTGGGTCACCTCTCCTCTCTCACCCCGGCGGCGCCGCCGGATCGCCCCCCCCCCCTGCTCGATTAATTCGGCGGCGGAGTGGAGGCGCGGGGTCGGGCCGTATTAAACTGTCAGCGCTGACCTCGGCGCGGCCGCTCTTCACGCGGCGGGCTGATGGGGGCGTCGGACGAGGCCTCGCGCGGCACAAATCACATCTGAAGTAGATGATGGGCGTGCAATTTACGCGCATGATACCCGCGGCGACGGACAACCGCGGCGTGGGAGGATACACGCAAACGTTTACACAACGTCGCGTGAACAACAGACGGAACAGGGCGTGTCGGACGAGCACGTGGTCACATGACTTTAAATTTTTTTTTAAAAAAAATAAAAAAAGTGTAAGTGAATTTCTCTTTCTATACAATGTATGGGGCAACTTAGAGCAGCCAATTTACCTTGGATCCATGTTTTTGGACTGTGGGTTTTAAGGGAAGGGGGGGGGGTTCCCCATGCTCATCCAGGGGAGAATGTTTGGGGCGCTGGGCAGATACATCCAGGACAGGGGGGCAATCTATTACTGGGCACACTCACACTATTATAGGGGCAACTTAGAGCAGCCAATTTATCTTGGACCCATGTTTTTGGACTCTGGGTTTGGGCATGGGGGCCTATCCAGGGGAGAACGTTTGGGGTGCTGGGCAGATACACCCAGGACAGGGCGCCAATCTATTACTTGGCACACACTCACACTATTATAGGGGCAACTTAGAGCAACCAATTTACATTGGACCTATGTTTTTGGACTCACTCACACTCTATATGGGGCAATTTAGAGCATTCAGTTTACCTTGAATCCACGTTTACTTTGCACACACACACTATTATAGGGGCAACTTAGAGCAGCCAATGTACCTTGGATCCATGTTTTTGGACTGTGGGTTTTAAGGGGGGGGGGTCGTAGGGGGGGTTCCACATGCTCATCCAGGGGAGAACGTTTGGGGCGCTGGGCAGATACACCCAGGACAGGGGGGCAATCTATTACTGAGCACACTTACACTATTATAGGGCCAACTTAGAGCAGCCAATTTATCTTGGGCCCATGTTGTTGGACTCTGGGTTTGGGGGGGGTTCCCCATGCCTATCCAGGGGAGAACGTTTGGGGCCTTGAGCAGATACACCCAGGACAGGGCGCCAATCTATTACTTGGCACACACTCACACTATAATAGGGGCAACTTAGAGCAGCCAATTTACCTTGGATCCATGTTTTTGGACTGTGGGTTTTATGGGGGGGGTTATGGGGGGGTTGTGGTGGGGGGGGTTCCACATGCTCATCCAGGGGAGAACGTTTGGGGCGCTGGGCAGATACACCCAGGACAGGACGCCAATCTATTACTTTGCACACACACTCTATTATAGGGGCAACTTAGAGCAGCCAATTTACCTTGGACCCATGTTTTTGGACTCTGGGTTTAGGGGAAGTTGTGGTGGGGGCGCTATGGGGGGGGGGCATTAGGGGCGTTGGGCAGATACACCCAGGACAGGGTGCCATTCCATCACTGAGCACACACTTACTCACACACACACTATGTGGGGCAATTTATTTTTCGTGAATATATGTTTTTAAAATGTGGGTTTGTAGGTGTGGCTTCGGGGGGGGGGGGGGGGGGGGGGGGAGGAAGGTGGAGGGGGTGGGGGGGTGGGGGAGGGGGGGGGGGGGGGGGGGGGGTGGGGGGGGGGGGGGGGGGGGGGGGGGTGGGGGTGAGGTGGGGGGGGTGGGGTGAGTGGGGGGGGGGGGTACCCCATGTCAATCCAGGGGAGAATGTTTTGGGAGCTGGGCAGATACACCCAGGACAGGACGCCAAACTATCACACATGCACACTATTATAGGGGCAACTTAGAGCAGCCAATTCACCATGGACCCATGCTTTTGGACTCACTCACACTCTGTATGGGACAATTTAGAGCATTCAGTTTACCTTGAATCCACATTTTAGGCCTGTGGGAGGCAATCAGAGAACCCAGAGGACATGGAGAGAACACGCAAACTCCACCCAGATGGGGATTCGAACCTGGATCCCCCGCGGACGTGCTGACCGCCACGCCACCACGCGGCTCCGCGCTGAGAAACAATAAAAATAAATGTAAGCGAATAAATTACCCCCGAAGCCGTCAGAGATCTGTGGGAGTCCAGCGTGCGGGACACGGATCAGGGATAGGATCTAAAAGTGGGCGTGGCGTCTCCACGTGGTCTCGGGTTCCACGGCGGCCTTAACGAGACTTTAACGGATGAAATCACGGCTCGACGCTCGGCCTTGACGCGTCAGGCGGCGGACTTAATTGGACACCCGGCCTTGGTGGGGGTTTGAGAACCTGTTGGGTGGACGATTACCTGCGCAGCACGCAGCCCATAAATCAGCGCAGCGGGGCGTCGGGGCGATTAAAGGATGAGGAACGCGGCCCAAAGTGCAGCAGCGTCCTTCACTAGAACCTGGACAACCTGGACGGTTCTCCTTCGAACAGGACGATGACTCGAACCCGGTCGGGTCGGATGACGGGGATGGGGGGGGGGGCTGCGTTTAGCGGGACCGGTGTCTCTAATAAAGTGGCCGGCGAGCGCGTGTGCGTTCGCTTTCCGCCGTCTCAGCACGAACACGCCGTTTATCACCGACATGAATTATTAACGAGGCCGCGGGGTTAATTAAAGCCAGTCAGCGTTCGTTTGAGGGCAGACGGATGGCGGTGGCGCTGGAGGCGACCGCAGAGACGGAACACGGGGGGATTCCCGCCACCACGCGGGGGTAGAATACGGGGGGCAGATCACGCCGACGCCTCCTGCGGCCCTGCTCGTGATCGATCGGCCTATGGCGCTCACCAGCGCCTCCGCGTGGAACCGGCTCGACCACCCGCCCCTTTTCCTATACACACTCTTCATGGGGCAATTTAGAGCAGTCAATTGACCTTGATCCATGTTTTTGGACTGTGGGAGGAAACCGGAGAACCCGGAGGCAACCCACACGGACATGGGGAGAACATGGAAACTCCACCCAGATGGGGATTCGAACTGGGAATCCCTAGCGCTGAGAGGAGAACATGCCAAACCACTAAGCCACTGTATCACTGAACACACTCACACAGACACACTCTATATGGGGCAATTTGGAGAATTCAATTGACCTTGATCCATGTTTTTGGACTGTGGGAGGAAACCGGAGAACCCGGAGGCAACCCACACGGACATGGGGAGAACATGGAAACTCCACCCAGATCGGGATTCGAACCTGGATCCGCAGCACTGACGTGACCCCTCCCCCCCCTCAGACCTGTTTCTCAGACCTGTGCTTGTGCAGAACCATCACAGAACCACATGGTGCTGGAGGGCCATACATCCTCTCCCCGTCTCCCTACAGGGGGCGGTGCAGGAACCCTCGTTTCATTGCCCAAATAAGGTTCGAGGTTTGATTCAAGGGCCTTTGGGTGGGAAGTTGGCATGTTCTCCACACCCCCATATTTACCCGTTTGTTTTTCTCAGAGCTCTGATTTACTTTCTCGATCGGATCATGTGGAGAACATACTAAAGTCCCTGTGCATGTCAGTGGATCCTTATATATGTATATATATGTAGGATTTCCGGGATAGGCCGCAAAGCACGTGCGGAACCATCCCCGAGGCCTCTCCCGTCCGTCCCACGGTTCCCGTTGCTGTGTTTGTTGAGAGCGGCGTTCCGAGCTCAGACGGCGGTCGGCGTGGCGGAAGGCCCGGGACGTAAACAAACAGGCGGCGACGGCGAGGACGCGGATCCGACATGCCGGTGATTATGTTTGCCAGCGTTCGGGTTCCGCGCCGCCGTGTTGACACTCGAGGACTTAATCAACGGCGGACGGGGCGCGTGAGCCGCTCGCCGGGTTTACGACGCCGTTTAATCAGCGGAACCATGAATCATTAATGAGAGCGCTCCGCGAGCCCGGGCGCCGTTTCATCAGCCACCAGAGAACCGGGGGGGAAGGGGGGGGGTGGCTCTGCCGGGGCGGCGGGGCGTCAGCAGGGGCGGCTCACGTGCTTGTTACCCCGTCTGACGTCTAACGGAGACGGAGACGCCGCCACGCCGTATTAATCCACGTGGATTTCGGCTGAGCGCTCATTCAATTATCTCATTTAAAGCTAACTGCAGGGGGCGCCGGCGTTCCCGCCATCCATCTCGGGTTGGGGTTCTAGACGTTATTCGTACGCGGAACATGCCGGGCGCGTTTCCTTTGATGATGCAAATCAGGTGGCCGATAGAGGACGGAGCTGTGGCGTCGTGGTTGGCATGTTCTCCTCTAAGCACCCGCGATACAGGTTGTGAATTCCGATCTGGGAGGAGTTTCCATGTCCTCCCCATGTCTGTGTGGGTTTCCTCCGGGTTCTCCGGTTTCCTCCCGCAGTCCAAACACATGGATTCAAGGTAAAGTGTAAAATTGCCTCTAAATTGCCCCATATAGAGTGGCATCCTGTCCTGGGTGTATCTGCCCGGGGGGGAAGGGGGGGGTTCTGCCGGGGCGTCAGCAGGGGCGGCTCACGTGCTTGTTACCCCGTCTGACGTCTAACGGAGACGCCGCCGCGCCGTATTAATCCACGTGGATTTCGGCTGAGCGCTCATTCAATGATCTCATTTAAAGCTAACTGCAGGGGGCGCCGTCGTTCCCGCCAGCCATCTCGGGTTGGGGTTCTAGACGTTATTCGTACGCGGAACACGCCGGGCGCATTTCCTTTGATGATGCAAATCAGGTGGCCGATAGATGACGGCGCTGTGGCGTCGTGGTTGGCATGTTCTCCTCTAAGCACCCGCGATACAGGTTGTGAATTCCGATCTGGGAGGAGTTTCCATGTCCTCCCCATGTCTGTGTGGGTTTCCTCCGGGTTCTCCGGTTTCCTTCCACAGTCCAAACACATGGATTCAAGGTAAAGTGTAAAATTGCCTCTAAATTGCCCCATATAGAGTGGCATCCTGTCCTGGGTGTATCAGCCCGGGGGGGGGTTCTGCCAGGGCAGCGAGGCGTAGGCAGGGGCGGCTCATGTGGAGCTGTGGTTGGCATGTTCTCCTCTAGGCACCCGCGATACAGGTTGTGAATTCCAATCTGGGAGGAGTTTCCATGTTCTCCCTGTGTCTGTGTGGGTTTCCTCCGGGTTCTCCGGTTTCCTTCCACAGTCCAAACACATGGATTCAAGGTAAAGTGTAAAATTGCCTCTAAATTGCCCCATATAGAGTGTGCATCCCTGTCCTGGTGGTAATCTGCCCGGGGGGAAGGGGGGTTCTGCCGGGGCGTCAGCAGGGGCGGCTCACGTGCTTGTTACCCCGTCTGACGTCTAACGGAGACGCCGCCGCGCCGTATTAATCCACGTGGATTTCGGCTGAGCGCTCATTCAATTATCTCATTTAAAGCTAACTGCAGGGGGCGCCGGCGTTCCCGCCAGCCATCTCGGGTTGGGGTTCTAGACGTTATTCGTACGCGGAACACGCCGGGCGCATTTCCTTTGATGATGCAAATCAGGTGGCCGATAGATGACGGCGCTGTGGCGTCGTGGTTGGCATGTTCTCCTCTAGGCACCCGCGATACAGGTTGTGAATTCCAATCTGGGAGGAGTTTGCATGTTCTCCCTGTGTCTGTGTGGGTTTCCTCCGGGTTCTCCGGTTTCCTCCCACAGTCCAAACACATGGATTCAAGGTAAAGTGTAAAATTGCCTCTAAATTGCCCCATATAGAGTTGCATCCTGTCCTGGGTGTATCAGCCCGGGGGGGGGGTTCTGCCGGGGCGGCGGGGCGTCAGCAGGGGCGCTGTGGTTGGCATGTTCTCCTCTAGGCACCCGCGATACAGGTTGTGAATTCCGATCTGGGAGGAGTTTCCATGTCCTCCCCATGTCTGTGTGGGTTTCCTCCGGGTTCTCCGGTTTCCTCCCACAGTCCAAACACATGGATTTAAGGTAAAGTGTAAAATTGCCTCTAAATTGCCCCATATAGAGTGGCACCCTGTACTGAAACGTTCCCCACTGGATGGGCATGGAGAACCCCACCCCCACCCCCACCCCGTAGACAGTGGAAATCTGTGAACCCAGGCGACGACAAATAACACATCCACACCGTTCAGCATTAAGGTGGAGGAGTCTGAGTGAGTGGAAAGCTCCCAAAGCGCCGCCACGCTTGTCGCCATTAGGGGGCGCTGCGGCCGAGGAGCTCTGTATATTTTAATGTGGTGCACAGCTTTTGGCCTGAGGTTCGAACCGCCAACCTGTAGACTAAATTTTTGCTCTCCACCCTAACCCGATAAACCTTTAATTCGACGTCAGGTGGTTGCTTTTTGTGAGGTGGTGGTGCAGCGTCGCAGCATGAAGGTCCTGCATGTCCTCCCTGTGCCTGAGGTGGAGGTGTGTAATGGTGTGTACAGAGGGTGGATGCAGGGTTTATACACACCTGCACCACCATGTCAGCCTCACTGCAGTACTGCGCATGATCCACCACCCTAATAACACCCGCACAGTGGGGGGGTCCTGATCATCAGAACGTACTAAAGGAGACTAACAGTATGTATAAACAGAATTGTAATCAATAATTAGGGGGTGTGTCCTAATCCTTGTCTGTGTATGCGTGGTGGTGCGTACGAAGGTGGTGGCGCAGGCGCAGGCGCACGCCGTGCAACGCGCCGCTGTAATGTCTTTGTCTCTCGTGGAAACCGCCGAACCATGAAGTATTAATACCGCCGACAATAAACACGTCTGATTAATGTTGTGTAAACGCAGCGCGGCGACGCCGCTCCGCCGGCGCAACGCGAGACACGGCAGACAGACAACGAGCAATCACCGCCCATTACGTCCAATCAGCAGCCGTTAGAGGTCGTGAGACACGTCGGGCTGACGGAGACAAAAAGTATGAGGACACACCGTCCATATGCATTCAGGCCATGCTTTTCATTTGGGAGAACAGTTTGGGGAAGGCCCTTTGATGTTCGAATGTTTACAACACTCACGTCAATGGGGGGGGGGGGGGGGGGGGGGGGGCGTCACAGCGGCTCAGTGGATCTGGGTGGAGTTTGCTCTGGGTTCTCCGGTTTACTCCCACGCTCCCAAAAACATGGAATATAGTGTAAATTGAATGCTCTAAATTGCCCCATATAAAGTGTGTGCCCAGTGATAGATTGGCACCCTGTCCTGGGTGTATATTCCCAGCGCCCCAAACGTTCTCCCCTGAATGGGCATAGGAAACCCCCCTCCACCTTTCGAACCACCCAAAAACATGGATTCAAGGTGAATTCGCTGCTACAAATTGCCCCATTCGTGCATGTGTGTGTGACCGGCGATATATTGGTGCTCTGTCCTGGTTGTTTCAGCCCAGCGACCAAAACATTCTCCCCTAAATAGGCATGAGCATGGGGAACCCCCCCCCAACCCAGTCCAAAAGGTGAATTAGCTGCTCTAAATTGCCCCAAACAGTGCATGCAGCCGCCTCTCATCCAAATGGGTTGGAATCCCAATCTGGGTGGAGTTTGCATGTTCTCCCCGTGTCCGCGTGGGGTTCCTTAGGGTTCTCCGGTTTACTCCCACGCTCCCAAAAACATGGAATATAGTGTGAATTGAATGCTCTAAATTGCCCCATATAAAGTGTGTGCCCAGTGATAGATTGGCACCCTGTCCTGGGTGTATATTCCCAGCGCCCCAAACGTTCTCCCCTGAATGGGCATGGGCATAGGAAAACCCCCCATCTTTGAACTCACAGTCCAAAAACATGAATTCAAGGTGAATTCGCTGCTACAAATTGCCCCATTCGTGCATGTGTGTGTGACCGGCGATATATTGGTGCTCTGTCCTGGTTGTCTCAGCCCAGCGACCAAAACATTCTCCCCTAAATAGGCATGAGCATGGGGAACCACCCCCCCCAACCCACAGTCCAAAAACATGGATTCAAGGTGAATTAGCTGCTCTAAATTGCCCCAAACAGTGCATGCAGCCGCCTCTCATCCAAATGGGTTGGAATCCCAATCTGGGTGGAGTTTGCATGTTCTCCCCGTGTCCGCGTGGGGTTCCTCAGGGTTCTCCGGTTTACTCCCACAGTCCAGAAACATGGATTTAAGGTAAAAGAGTACTCTAAATTGCCCCATATAGTGTGTGCCCAGCGATAGATTGTCCTGGGTTTATCTGCCCAGCAACTGGAACGTTCTCCCTTCGATGGGGATGGGGATGGTCAACCCCTCCCCCCACGACCCATAACATGTTCTAGAAGCTTGTATCCAAAAAGAGTCTTACATTATCCCAGCATGATGGTTGGGCACCGTGCCCACTTGCCCGTAGCATCGTGTGTGGCAGTCGAGGTTCCGATGTTTCCATCTGCGGCCCGTCCGGCGGTGCTGTTCCGTCGGTTGGTTCCTTTTCCGACGCCCCCAACGCGCCGGCACGCCAATCAAAGATCCCGAAAGCGGCACGCGAGCGCACGGAGGAGCGTATCCTCGGGCTGATGAAATCCGGGGAGTGTGCGGCGCTCACACCGGTGTCCACAACGGAACCCAATTTAGCCCCTTTAGATTACTTTCCCAGAGAAGAACAGACCAATCTACCACCCCAATACCCCAATCTACTCGGGAGGGGGGGGGTTCCCCTGCGACGTTTTAATGTTTTTTTCATACTTTACATACTTTTTGTTCCTCTACATGCTCAGGATCATTAGGGTGATGGATGATGCTCAGTGCTGCAGTGGCACCGACGTGGTGGTGCAGACGCACCACCTTACAGCGCCACCTTGTGGGCATAGAACGAGAGACAGTCGGTCGCCTGTTCTGTCGCTGCACACTTCGTGCTCATCCTTTCATCCTCCGTACGGGGAGGAGAAGGTGGTGGTGGCGGGACGGCGTCGGAACCGCGGCATCGGAAATGGAGAACGCGTCCGTAGCGGGACGTGTGACCGTACAGAGGCGTACGTTATTTTCCCCGGCGTCAGACTGATGGGAGCGCGGCGAATGAAACGCCATGTCCCGTTTGTTCACAGAAATCCGGTCCGGTCCGGAACGTAATAGTTTTCCGCGCTGTCACAACACCGTTCTCCCAGGAATGCCAAAGAGGGAGGAGGGGGGGAGGGGAGGGGGGGGGGCAGAAGATGAATAAAACATGAGGCTCACTTCATCCAGAAGAGAAATATCCCTCACACACTCCCTCACACACACACTCCCTCACACACTCCCGCACACACACTCCCTCACACACACTCCCTCACACACTCCCTCACACACTCCCTCACACACTCCCTCACACACTCCCTCACACACACTCCCTCACACACTCCCTCACACACTCCCTCACACACTCCCTCACACACACTCCGGCCGCACACTCCCGCCACACACACTCCCTCACACACTCCGGCCGCACACTCCCGCCACACACACTCCCTCACACACACTCCGGCCGCACACTCCCGCCACACACACTCCCTCACACACTCCCGCACACACACACTCCCTCACACACACTCCCTCACACACTCCGGCCGCACACACTCCCTCGCACACTCCCGCCGCACACAGTCCGGCCGCACACTCCCGCCGCACACACTCCCTCACACACTCCCGCCGCACACACTCCCTCACACACTCCGGCCGCACACACTCCCTCACACACTCCCGCCGCACACACTCCCTCACACACTCCGGCCGCACACTCCCGCCGCACACACTCCCTCACACACTCCCGCCGCACACACTCCCTCACACACTCTGGCACACACTCCCTCACACACACTCCCGCCACACACTCCCGCCACACACTCCCGGCACACACTCTCTCACACACTCCGGCCACACACTCCGGCCACACACTCCCTCACACACTCCCTCACACACTCCGGCACACACTCCCGCCACACACTCCCTCACACACTCCCGCCACACACACTCCGGCACACACACACTCCCTCACACACACACTCCCTCCCACACTCCCGCCACACACTCCCGCCACACACACAGTCCCTCACACACTCTCCCTCACACACTCCCGCCACACACACTCCCTCACACACTCCCTCACACACTCCCGCCACACACACAGTCCCTCACACACACTCCCGCGCACACACAGTCCCTCACACACACTCCCGCGCACACACAGTCCCTCACACACTCTCCCTCACACACTCCCGCCACACACACTCCGGCACACACACACTCCCTCACACACACTCCCTCACACACACAGTCCCTCACACACTCCCTCACACAGTCCCGCCACACACACTCCGGCACACACACAGTCCCTCACACACTCCCTCGCACACACTCCCGCCACACACACAGTCCCTCACACACTCCCTCGCACACACAGTCCCTCACACACTCCCTCGCACACACAGTCCCTCACACACTCTCCCTCACACACTCTCCCTCACACACTCCCGCCACACACACACTCCGGCACACACACACTCCGGCACACACACTCCCTCACACACTCCGGCATCAATTGGTAAAGCACTGAACTGGAATCAGCTCCCACACTTTACTTTTATTTATTAATTTTTTTTTTTTTTGGCGACTCGCTTATTTCCTTGTTGCAAATCAAGCGTCCAGAGGAGCATGAAGAGCCGGTCGTCAAGGTGCATTCTGGGACGCTGGAGACCATTAGCCGGCAGAAGCGGCGCCTGCAGTCGGAGGGAACGCAGTCGTGATGCTGGATCTTAAAACGTTAAACATCCCGCCATTCGGGATGTTGCAGATGGTGGCGCTCTGGCATCGTGGTTGGCACATCGGCCTCTCGGGTTCGAATCCCGATCTGGGTGGAGTTTGCTCTGGGTTCTCCGGTTTACTCCCACGCTCCCAAAAACATGGAATATAGTGTGAATTGAATGCTCTAAATTGCCCCATATAAAGTGTGTGCCCAGTGATAGATTGGCACCCTGTCCTGGGTGTATATTCCCAGCGCCCCTAACGTTCTCCCCTGAATGGGCATGGGCATAGGAAACCCCCCCCCACCTTTGAACCCACAGTCCAAAAACATGGATTCAAGGTGAATTCGCTGCTACAAATTGCCCCATTCGTGCATGTGTGTGTGACCGGCGATATATTGGTGCTCTGTCCTGGTTGTTTCAGCCCAGCGACCAAAACATTCTCCCCTAAATAGGCATGAGCATGGAGAACCCCCCACCCAACCGATAGTCCAAAAACATGGATTCAAGGTGAATTAGCTGCTCTAAATTGCCCCAAACAGTGCATGTGAGTGTGTGCCCAGTGATAGATTGGCACCATGTCCTGGGTGTATCTCCCCAGCGCCCAAATCATTCTCCCCAGATGGGCATTTGGAAACCCCCGTTCTGTAACCTCTACCCTTCCAAAGTCATGTATTCAAGGTGAATTGGCTGCTCTAAATTGCCCCTATATACTGTGTGTGTTTTATGTGAGTGAGTGTGTGCCCAGCGACAGGTTGGTGTATCCCCCCCCCAAACATCCCTGCCATGACCGCACCCTGCCAACGGGAGGCGGAGCCAAAAAAACGAGGGCGTGGCAACTGACTCCCACCTGACCGAACTGAAGCATGATGGCGCCACCTCCTGTCTGACATGTTTGTCTCCAAACAAAGCAATATTTACGACAGGACGGCGCTTCGACCCCGGGACCCCGTAGGGGACCCTCTCTGCAGCAGGGCCGCGGCGGAGCCAAACGGGGCCAAACGGCGTATCGAGCCGTCGGCATCCATTATTCATGGCGTCATCAGCGGCGCAGGAACCGCGGCGCGCGGCGCGCGGCATACCGATGAGCCGGAGACGACACGCGGCTGAGTTCTCTGAGCAGATCCATAAACACCAGCTCGCACCGGCACGCCCGCCGCACGGCGCTCGCATTGTTTTCACTTTGTTTGCCTCTCTCCCGTCACCACCCGGCGCGACCGTGTTCCCCCCCCCCCCAAAGTGGACTCCAGCTGTGCAGGTAGACGTCCCGTAAAGACGGCGGCGTGTGAGGCGCATGCTTTTAGCGGCTCGTTCTCGCCTCGCGAACACAGAAAATAAAGACGCGGGACGCCGTCACGCCGGCGGAAGCATCAGGACACGACATCAGTCCCCGCTCATCGCGTCCCCGCTGAGGACGTGATGTCATCGTTTAGAGGACGTTATATAAGATTATAAATAAGATTATTTGCTTTAACTTCGTAACAGAACAGAGTTTCTGCCATGAGACAAGAGCACGCAGAACCGAGGACAAGTCCCTCAGGTACCACACTGAAGTCTGTCTGTCCGTCTCTCTGGCTCTGGCTGGCTGTCTGTCCGTCCGTCTCTCTGTCTGTCTCTCTTGGTCCATCTATCCTCGTCTTTCTGTCCGTCTCTGTCTGTCTCTTTGTCTCTCTTGGTCCCTCTATCTTTGTCTCGCTGTCCGTCTCTGTCTGTCTGTCTGTCTCTCTTGGTCCATCTATCCTCGTGTCTCTGTCTGTCTGTTCGTCTCTCTTGGTCCATCTATCCTCGTGTCTCTGTCTGTCTGTCTGTCTCTCTTGGTCCATCTATCCTCGTGTCTCTGTCTGTCTGTTCGTCTCTCTTGGTCCATCTATCTTCATCTCTCTGTCTGTCTCTATGTGTCTCTGGTTGTCTGTCCCTCTATCTCTCCTTCTGTCTGTCTGTCCGCCTGTCTCTCTGACCATCTGTCTCTCTGTCCGTCAATCTGTCTGCTGTACGTCCGTCTCTCTGTCCGTGTCTGACCCTCCGGCTGTATCCCTGTCCGCGACATTCCAGGCACTTTGGTGTGACAGGCTGGAGGGAGACAAGAGCACGCAGAACCGAGGACAAGTCCCTCAGGTACCACACTGAAGCCTGTCTGTCCATCTCTCTGTCTGTCTCTCTTGGTCCATCTATCCTCGTCTCTCTGTCTGTCTGTCTCTCTTGGTCCATCTATCCTCGTGTCTCTGTCTGTCTGTTCGTCTCCATCTTCGTCTCTCTGTCTGTCTCTATGTGTCTCTGGTTGTCTGTCCCTCTATCTCTCTGTCTGTCTGTCTATATCTGTGCGTATGTCTGTCTGCTGTCCGCCTGTCTCTCTGACCATCTGTCTCTCTGTCCGTCAATCTGTCTGCTGTACGTCCGTCTCTCTGTCCGTGTCTGACCCTCCGGCTGTATCCCTGTCCGCCTGTGTCCTTGTCCGCGACATTCCAGGCACTTTGGTGTGACAGGCTGAAGGGAGACGAGGTCAGAGTGGCAGCTGCTGCCGCCGCCTCACCTCCTCTCAGACCCAACACCGCCGGCAGACCGCCGGCACTCAACCCGCCGGACAGGTGGGGGGTGGCAGGGGTACGGCGAGGTCAGACAGGCTTCCACGGAGACGGCGGCGTGGGCGAGAGCAGCAGAGACGGCGAGAGTAAAACGAAAACGAGGCAGAAAATGAGAGTGAAATCGGACGGAAGTTTCCGGCTCCCCGCGTTCTCCGGGACGTCTCGCGCGCCAGGTCCACCGCCGGAGACAGATTAGGCGGCCGACTGCGGCGCGATGGGGGCAAATAATAGGAGATTAGAATCCTTTCTGGGAGGAAATGGAGCCAGGCCAGGGGCTTTTTATTTAAACGGCCCGTCTTTTGTCTTCGGAGCGGATTCGGCGCCGGTTCCACCGATTGTTCCCCTCCTGCGACCGGCGGACTGGACGCTGCGCTCAGCTTAATGCTCCATAATCCTCAGAACGTCGGGGATTAATCCGCTCGTTAATCTGAGGAGCCGAGCGCATTGAGCTTAATGAACGAACCTATTAATGACGAAGTGGATTAAAGGGAAAGTGACCCAAAGAGCTGATGCTTTCGGGGGCGTTTCAATAGGGTTGCAACCTATCCCAGCATTCACTGCGCGGATGCTGAAACGCTGGACATCAGGGGAAAAAGGCGGGGACACGCCCGGTCAGGTCACATGCCTGTTGCCAGGAGACACACTAACACCCTGTACCAACAACTATATGGATAAAAGTACTGGGATAGGCCTTAAACACTGAATATACGTGTTTAATTTAGTCCTATTAAGTCCAACTTAATTTTAGAGTGGAATGGGGGGGCGGCATGGTGGCGTAGTGTTTGGCATGTTCTCCTCTCAGCGCTGGGGATCTAAGTTTAAATCACAATCTGGGTGGTTTGCATGTTCTCTTCCGTGTCCATGTGGGTTTTCTTCCGGGTTCCTCCCACAGTCCAAAAACATGGATTCAAGGCAAATGGAATGCTCTAAATTGCCCCATATAGTGAGTACAAGTGAGTATGTGCCCAGCAATAGACTGGCGCCCTCTCCTGGTCATATCTGCCCAGTGCCCGAAACGTTCTCCCTTCGTTGGCCATGGGCACCCCCCCCCAGCAGAGGATTAAGCAAAAGATAAAGAATGAATGAGAACAGAGGGTTCTAACCCTAAACAGATACACTGTCCAACATCGGTGTCCAACCCAACGAACACTTTCCTGGACAAATGGATGAAGGTTCCCACCGACACGCTCCCCCGAAAAAAGGAAGTGGAACGGGCTTGTGTACTTGTGTCCAAGGCAACCTATAGATATGTGGAGAACATGCCCAACTCCACCGTGTCCTGTCCAGGAACCGAAATTAGGACCTTTTCACAGTGCGTACCTCCCCAGTGAGGTTCCTCTCTACAGACCGGTGGTTCTCCCTGCACCTCCATTCTTTTCTCTTCTCGTTAATTAGCCGACGAGCTGAATGAGGTATGATAAACGAGCCGAGGAGCTAAATTCAGCGGAACCGCGTCCCTTTGGGCCTGGAGTCTGACACCCCAGCTGTAAACAGATTAAGTGTCTATTAAAGTCCATTATGTCTCACTAAACTCCGGTTCCGTGTTGATGGAGTTCTCCAACCCCGAGCGCCCGCCGTTACAAACATAATGGAATTAAGGAATCATCCTGAGCGGCGCCTCCTCTGGATTTTAGAAGCCTGTACATCTCTCACTCGCCGGCCGTCGGGGACGAGAGGCGAGACGACGAGCGGGACGCGTCCTCGTTCCTCCCCGCTGGCTTCCCGAACCGTCCCAGAGGTCGCGAGTCTGCCAAGAGAACGTACGAGACGATCGGCAGCGGTTAGGCGACGCACCGACGTGCCCTCACCAGGTGAGGGGGTTTTTTGGAGAGCGGAAACTTTCTCTGTCCCGCCGGCGTCTCTGCGCGTCACTGTTAATTAATTAGGAAGTCCCGCCCCTTACGAGGGCCTACGTGAGCCCGCCCTTTCTCCAACATGTAAACATGAGGTCACCTGTCAATCACAGGGCAGATGCACAAACATGTACCTACACCCTTTCAACGAGGACTGTGTGGAGACCCAAGCAGCTGGGGAGAACATGCAAACTCTCCACGACCTGATGGCTTTTTCCTGTTGTCTCCTCATTAGATTGCTCCACACGCTCCACATTCAGCTGACGGGCATCGGTTTTCCAAATCGACCACATCACGGCTGGAGAACATCATGTTCTAGATTCTCAGCTCATAATAATTAGTACCCCGCGTTATTAAAGATATCGGGTTCATTGCACCTCCCGCTGTAACGCCGGCGTGGCTCCGCGTGAAAAACCCCAAGAGGCGCGCCAGACTCCGGGAGCAGTTGCTTCTAAATTTACCCGCACTCATTTAAAACGTAAGCGGTGTATAGCGCCCTCTACGTAGAGTGGAGGACACATCACAAAACAGCGCCCTCTACGTAGAGTGGAGGACACATCACAAAACAGCGCCCTCTATGTAGAGTGGAGGACACATCACAAAACAGCGCCCTCTATGTAGAGTGGAGGACACATCACAAAACAGCGCCCTCTATGTAGAGTGGAGGACACATCACAAAACAGCGCCCTCTATGTACAGTGGTGGACATGGTCACACAATAGTGCCCTCTATGTACAGTGGTGGACATGGTCGCAAAATAGCGCCCACTATAAACAGTGGTGGACACGGTCACACAATAGCGCCCAGGTGGACATGGTCACACAATAGTGCCCTCTATATAAGTGGTGGACATGGTCGCAAAATAGCGCCCACTATGAACAGTGGTGGACAGGGTCACAAAATAGCGTCCTCTATGTACAGAGTTGGACATGGTCACACAATAGCTCCCTCTATGTACAGTGGTGGACATGGTTTCACAATAGTGCCCTCTATGTACAGTGGTGGACATGGTCGCAAAATAGCACCCACTATAAACAGTGGTGGACAGGGTCACAAAATAGTGCCCTCTATGTACAGTGGTGGACATGGTCACACAATAGCGCCCAGGTGGACATGGTCACACAATAGTGCCCTCTATATAAGTGGTGGACATGGTCGCAAAATAGCGCCCACTATGAACAGTGGTGGACAGGGTCACAAAATAGCATCCTCTATGTACAGAGTTGGACAGGGTCACACAATAGCGCCCTCTATGTACAGTGGTGGACATGGTCACACAATAGCACCCTCTATGTACAGTGGTGGACATGGTCACACAATAGCACCCTCTATGTACAGTGTTTGACATGGTCACACAATAGCGCCCTCTATGTACAGTGGTGGACATGGTCACACAATAGTGCCCTCTATATACAGTGGTGGACATGGTCACACAATAGTGCCCTCTATAAACAGTGGTGGACACGGTCACACAATAGCGCCCAGGTGGACATGGTCACACAATAGTGCCCTCTATATAAGTGGTGGACATGGTCGCAAAATAGCGCCCACTATGAACAGTGGTGGACAGGGTCACAAAATAGCGTCCTCTATGTACAGAGTTGGACATGGTCACACAATAGCTCCCTCTATGTACAGTGGTGGACATGGTTTCACAATAGTGCCCTCTATGTACAGTGGTGGACATGGTCGCAAAATAGCGCCCACTATAAACAGTGGTGGACACGGTCACACAATAGCGCCCAGGTGGACATGGTCCCTCCACACAATAGTGCCCTCTATATAAGTGGTGGACATGGTCGCAAAATAGCGCCCACTATGAACAGTGGTGGACAGGGTCACAAAATAGCGTCCTCTATGTACAGAGTTGGACATGGTCACACAATAGCTCCCTCTATGTACAGTGGTGGACATGGTTTCACAATAGTGCCCTCTATGTACAGTGGTGGACATGGTCGCAAAATAGCACCCACTATAAACAGTGGTGGACAGGGTCACAAAATAGTGCCCTCTATGTACAGTGGTGGACATGGTCACACAATAGCGCCCAGGTGGACATGGTCACACAATAGTGCCCTCTATATAAGTGGTGGACATGGTCGCAAAATAGCGCCCACTATGAACAGTGGTGGACAGGGTCACAAAATAGCATCCTCTATGTACAGAGTTGGACAGGGTCACACACCTCTATGTATAGCGCTGGACTTTTCCCCTACATAGCAGCCTCTATGTACAGTGGTGGACATGGTCACACAATAGCACCCTCTATGTACAGTGGTGGACATGGTCACACAATAGCACCCTCTATGTACAGTGTTTGACATGGTCACACAATAGCGCCCTCTATGTACAGTGGTGGACATGGTCACACAATAGTGCCCTCTATATACAGTGGTGGACATGGTCACACAATAGTGCCCTCTATATACAGAGGTGGACATGGTCGCAAAATAGCGCCCTCTATGAACAGTGGTGGACATGATCACAAAATAGCGCCTTCTATATATTGTGGTGGACATGATCGCAAAACAGCGCCCTCCATGTACAGTGGTGGACATGGTCACACAATAGCGCCCTCTATGTACAGTGGTGGACATGGTCGCAAAATAGCACCCACTATGAACAGTGGTGGACAGGGTCACAAAATTGCGCCCTCTATGTACAGTGGTGGACAGGATCACACAATAGTGCTCTCTATGTACAGTGGTGGACATGGTCACACAATAGTGCTCTCTATGTACATTGGTGGACACGGTCACACAATAGCGCCCTCTATGTACAGTGGTGTTGAGGGTCTCAAAATAGCGCCCTCTATGTACAGTGGTGGACAGGATCACAAAACAGCGCGCGCTCTACATACACATCCCTCCACCTTCATTCGAGGTCAATATGGAGATGGTTCTAAATTCTGGGTTCCACTTTAAGAAAGTCCTCCCACATGGGATGACATCACACGCACACTACAGACAGAACGTCTTTCAGTCCCACATCTACCCCACACCCCCCCCCCCCCCATCTTAGGCCGATCCCACACTTCCCCAGCCGGGATGAAGATGAGAGCGCATGGAAAGATTTGGTCATTGGTATAACGCATGGGTGTCCCAATACTTTTGTATCCTAATTAAACTAAAAGGCGTCTGATGAGTTTCTATAGGCACTAAATGAAGCGTGGTGCGCTCGGCTGCGGCACGATGACGCCACCCAGACGGGGGACTGACGGGGGATCAGGGTTCGATGAGTACGGCCATCAAACTTTGGAAAAGAAACAGCGAAGGGTGAAAACGGAAGAAAAGGCAACCGTCGATAGCAATCTTGCTCGGAGTGAAAGGAGCATTCAGGAGGCGGAATGAAGCGGCACCTCCTTCCTCCTTTGCTTTTTAACTGCCTCCTTTTCTCCCTAATAACAGCCTGCTGTTCGAATGGCCTCATCTCGACAGCTCGATGCAAATCAATCTCCATTCGGCCCGTATTAGTTTCCTTTAGACAATAAAGCCCGTTATCGAGCTCCGTCTGCCGCTCGCCACAAAAAAAAAAAAAAGAAAAAAAAGAAAAAGAAATAAAAAGAAAAGGCGTTTTATCAAAATGGGCTTCGGTTTAAAAGGAGATATTAAATCGTGCATCTAGGCGGCGGACCGCATCTCGGATGAGGCGTGAGCACCCTGCAGAAATGGCAGCAATCTGGACTCCTAATGGTTCCCTAAATTGTTCGGGGTTATTCGGGGTGTCTTGGTGCCTGTGTACCCCCGGGAAGAATCAAGTGCATGGTATGTAGTTGCCATCTCGAAACAGAAGCGGCATATTGAAATCATGCATTCATTACCTTTCGCTTAATCCTCTACTATGGAAGGGGGGGGTTCCACACGCCCATTCAGGGGAGAACGTTTTGGGCGCTGGACAGATACTCCCAGGACAGGACGCTTATCTATTGGGCATACACTCACAAAGACAGACACTATATGGGGCAATTAAGAGCATTATATTTACCTTGAATCCATGTTTTTGGACTGTGGGAGAAAACCACAGAACCTGGACAAAACCTATGTGGACACAGGGAGAACATGCAAACTCTACCAAAACCTGGAATCAGCAGCGCTGAAAGGAGAACATGCCAACCACCAGTATATTAAACCATGACAGCATTACGTGCTGAGGATGTACGCTGACTGTATCGCATGTGGGGGGGGGGGTTCCACACGCCTATTCAGGGTAGAACGTTTTGGGCGCTGGACAGATACTCCCAGGACAGGACGCTTATCTATTGTGCATACACTCACAAAGAGACACTATACGGGGCAATTACGAGCATTTCATTTACCTTGAATCCATGTTTTTGGACTGTGGGAGGAAACCAGAGAACCTGGACAAAACCTATGTGGACACAGAGAGAACATGCAAACTCCACCCACATTGGTATTCAAACCTGGAATCCCCAGTGCTGAAAGGAGAACATGCCAACCACCAGTATATTAAACCATGACAGCATTACGTGCTGAGGATGTACGCTGACTGTATCGCATGTGGGGGGGGGGGGGGTTCCACACGCCCATTCAGGGGAGAACGTTTTGGGCGCTGGACAGATACTCCCAGGACAGGACGCTTATCTATTGGGCATACACTCACAAAGACAGACACCATATGGGGCAATTAAGAGCATTATATTTACCTTGAATCCATGTTTTTGGACTGTGGGAGGAAACCAGAGAACCTAGAGAAAACCTATGTGGACACAGGGAGAACATGCAAACTTTTCCACATTGGTATTCAAACCTGGAATCCCCAGCGCTGAAAGGAGAACATGCCAACCCCCAGTATATTAAACCATGACAGCATTACGTGCTGAGGATGTACGCTGACTGTATCGCATGTGGGGGGGGGGGTTCCACACGCCCATTCAGGGGAGAACGTTTTGGGCGCTGGACAGATACTCCCAGGACAGGACGCTTATCTATTGGGCATACACTTACAAAGACAGACACTACAGGTATATGGGGCAATTAAGAGCATTATATTTACCTTGAATCCATGTTTTTGGACTGTGGGAGGAAACGAGAGAACCTAGAGAAAACCTATGTGGACACAGGGAGAACATGCAAACTCTACCAAAACCTGGAATCCCCAGCGCTGAAAGGAGAACATGCCAACCACCAGTATATTAAACCATGACAGCATTATGCTGACTGTGTGGCATGGGGTTCCGATTCATACCACGCTTCACGGCTGATTTGACATGGACGACCAGCATCGTCAGCGTCCCCTGAGACCTGCAGCCGTCGCGGGACGAGCGCGCCCCATTCCCACCTGAAGGCTGTCATCGCACGTGTGTTCGGCTCAGCCGGGGGCGCCGTTCACCCTTCTCCCCCGAACGCCGGGGAGTCGAACGGGAGGCCGATTGAAAGAGGCGGAGAAGGAGTCGCGCGAGGTCGCCATCCATCAGCGCTTTTAATCAAGCCCGGAGTGTCTCCATGGGAACCGCGTCTAACAAATACCCAGGTACAGCACGGGAGCACGAGCCGGAGACCCGCCGCGGCACCAAATCACGTTTATTTATAGGCACCTTGAAGTGTGGGTGCAAATGAAGGACG
The DNA here is from genome assembly GCA_019802505.1 of Corydoras sp. C115. Taxonomy (NCBI): domain Eukaryota; kingdom Metazoa; phylum Chordata; class Actinopteri; order Siluriformes; family Callichthyidae; genus Corydoras; species Corydoras sp. C115. Next base: position 238,644 of record JAFMOC010000512.1, on the reverse strand, counting down.
CAATCATCCCCCCTCTCACACACACACACACACACACACACACACTTTATATTACGGTGGACTGGAATTCACACACACGGAGTGTGTTGCACATACAACTTCAGATAGAACACGGCCAAAACGGTACGATTGCAATTTGTTTTTTCAAGGGGTGTGGCGCCCTCTATGTACAGTGGTGGACATGATTGCAAAATAGTGCCCTCTATGTACAGTGGTGGACATGGTCGCAAAATAGCGCCCTCTATGCACAGTGGTGGACATGGTCACAAAATAGCGCCCTCTATATACAGTGGTGGACATGGTCGCAAAATAGCGCCCTCTATGTACAGTGGTGGACATGGTCACAAAATAGCGCCCTCTACGCACAGTGGTGGACATGATCGCAAAATAGTGCTCTCCATATACAGTAGAAGACACAGTCGCCTCTATGTACAGTGGTGGACATGGACGCAAAATAGCGCCCTCTATATACAGTGGTGGACATGGACGCAAAATAGTGCTCTCTATATACAGTGGTGGACATGGTCGCAAAATAGCGCCCTCTATATACAGTGGTGGACATGGTCGCACAATAGTGCCCTCTATATACAGTGGTGGACATGGTCGCAAAATAGCGCCCTCTATATACAGTGGTGGACATGGTCGCAAAATAGCGCCCTCTATATACAGTGGTGGACATGGTCGCACAATAGTGCCCTCTATATACAGTGGTGGACATGGTCGCAAAATAGCGCCCTCTATATACAGTGGTGGACATGGTCGCAAAATAGCATCCTCTATATACAGTGGTGGACATGGTCGCAAAATAGCGCCCTCTATATACAGTGGTGGACATGGTCGCAAAATAGCGCCCTCTATATACAGTGGTGGACATGGTCGCAAAATAGCGTCCTCTATGTACAGTGGTGGACACGATCGCAAAATAGCACCCTCTATATACAGTGGTGGACATGGTCGCAAAATAGCGCCCTCTATATACAGTGGTGGACATGGTCGCAAAATAGCGCCCTCTATATACAGTGGTGTACATGGTCACAAAATAAGCACCCAGCTGAGGAACCCTTACCCCCGCTGGCCGTAGGCAGAATTACCGAGCCGTCACTGTCCCCGCCACCTGCAGGTTGAGCAGCTTGGCTCTCGCCCCTCAGGCAGGGGAGGACAAAGGAGCGCCCCCAGTGTCTCGGCCTGGTCAGTGCAGCATCAGAGAATTCATGGAAGAGATTTCCTGTGATTCAAAGATCAGATGTTTTTACGATTAAGTGGACATTTATCATGAGCCGTCTGCGGACACTAATGGAATTTAGGCCGTACGGTACGTCGCTTCGCCGCCGCCGCCGCCGCCGCCCGTGTTATTGCTCTTTAAAGCATCTAAATCACAGAGTTCTGAAACAGAACACCTTCATTCTATTATTACCTGAAAAAGGTCTGAAAGGTTGTTAAGCAGCGAAGGATGAAAAACCTACGGGGGAGAAACTGACAGATAAAAGATCCAAGAACGCCGACATCACAGCGCCTTTGAACTGCGCCGGCTCTGTGCGCGCCGCTCCGAGCTCGGAACTGTCCTCGGCACTCCTCATTATTTTCCGCGGCGGCTTTGTTAACAGGTGAAAACGATCCGTCTGTTTACCACTTCATTTGCACCCGAAGAGGGAATATGGGGGGGGGTAGGGTAACCTGCCACGCGCTCGTCGCTTTGATGGAAAGTTCAAGGTGCGTGACGTGCACGCTGGAAACGGCTCCCTCTGATGGCGCAAAGTGAAGAAGAAGAAGAGGAAGGAGATCTTGGCACCGAGCGAGAGGACCTGATTTATATTAGCAGTCGGTGAGGTGCCGCTTCACTCCACGGGGTAATGATTCTCCCCCAAGGGCAGTGGAGACGGGGGGGGGGGGGGTGGAAGTGCGGGACCTGCACAGGCCGCGCAAACTCTGCTTCCCTGGTCATGACTCCACAGACCTGTCCGTGCTGATCAAGCACACTGTCGGGATCTGAAACTTTAAGCCGGGCTGCTGAGCGAAGGGAAACGAGTCGAGCGAGAAATGCTTACGTTAAGGACATTTATTTTATTTTTTTACAGGTGCAGCACTCGCTCTCGGACAAATCCACCTGCTCGGGTTGTTTTTTTTGGCATTACACAGCATTAAAAAAAAAAAAACATTGAGGGGTTCGATCAGTATCGGTCATTCATGAGGGATAACCCTTTGCGGCTTTGCGTACGTTTTTTAAATGGTGGTGTTTATTCATTCATTCATTATCTCCCGCTTTATCATCTATTAGGGTCGTGGTGGGGTTCCCCATGCCCATCCAGGGGAGAACATCTCGGGCGCTGGGCAGAGACCCAAGACAGGGCGCCAATCCATCGCTGGGCGTGGTGTTTATTAAATGGTTTATTAAAATGAGGCCCAAAGTCTGGTGAACGGCGGACGCCCAACTCTCCCAACTCTTATTTTAATTATTCTGTAGCTGCATTATAATTTTGTTTTTCTTCTCGTCTTAGAAGTTGCATCATTGCTGTTGTCTATAATTAATGTGTTTTTTAATATTTTATTCATTTATTTTCTTACATTTAATTCTCTTCTAGGGTCGCACTTACCAGATGCACCCAGGACAGCGCGCTAACATTATTTATCACTGGGCACACACACACACACACTATATGGGGCAATTTAGAAATACATTGTACCTTGAGGGTGGCATGTGGTTAGCATGTTCTCCTCTCAGCACTGGGGATCCAGTTCAGAATCTGAGTGGTTTGCATGTTCTCCCCCTGTCCGCATAGGTTTTCCAGTGGCCTCCCACAGTCCAAGAGCATGGATTAAAAGTAAATTGAATGTTCCAAATTGCCCCATATAGTGTGTGTGTGTGTGTGTGTGTGTGTGTGCCCAGTGAAGGATTGGCACCCTGTCCTGGGTGTATCTGCCCAGCGCCTGAAACATGGATTGATCAGAAGATAATGAATGAATGTATTTACCTTGAATCCATGTTTTTGGACTGTGGAAGGAAACCGGAGAACCTGGAGCAAACCCACGTGAACGCAGGGAGAACATGCAAATCACCCTGATCCAGATTCGAACCTGTAGAGCACAGCACAGAGATGAGAACATGCCACCCCTTGGCAATTAACATTTCATTGATTTCAATTAACAGATTTAAAATGAAGATCGATTTTAAAAATGTGGTCCTCATGGTTGCAGGTGAGGGAGTTGCACACGCGTGCGCGCACACACACACACACACACACACACACTCACTCACTCTATATGGTGCAATTTAGAGCATTCCATTTACCTTGAATCCATGTTTTTGGACTGTGGGAGGAAACCAGAGAACCTGAAGTAAACCCACGTGGACGCAGGGAGAACATGCAAATCACCCATATCCGGATTCAACCTGAAGAGCACAGCACTGAGAGGAGAACATGCCTCCCCAGACTTCAATTAACAGGTGTTTTAATTAACATCGATTTAAAATATATAGTCCTCATGTTTGCAGGTGAGGGAGTCGCGGGGGGGGGGGGGGGGGTCCCCATGCCCATCAGGGGCAAACATGTCGGGCACTGGGCAGACCCGGGCACACCCAGGACAGAACGCCAATCTATCACAGGGCACACACACACCCACACTCTATATGGGGCAATTTAGAGCATTCCATTTACCTTGAATCCATGTATTTGGACTGTCGAAGGAAACCGGAGAACACGGAGCAAACCCACACGAACACGGGGAGAACATGCAAACTCCACCCAGATCGGGATTCGAACCTGGATCCCTAGTGCTGAGAGGAGAACATGCCAACCAGTGTAATCTCAGAGTGCAGCGTCATGCTGGGACATGACGTCATCAGTCTCTCGGTATAATGCTTAATGAGTTCCGTTTCAAACTCAGAACCACTGATTAATTTAAGCAGATGTACGTATAAAAGTATAAATTACACTATGGCATGAATATAAAACGTATTAAATATTAAAATAAACTGTAAATACAGACAGCTCATTTACCTCAGAGCGCTTCATCAGACGTTATTAAATTCTTAAATGCCGTAAACTTCTGCTTCTTCGTCACACACAAAGACATATTATTCCCCAAGACGCGTTTGTTCAGCCGCCGAGAATGAATTCTGATTTCAAATTAATTAAATTGATTAAAATGTTTTATTATTAACAGCGTCAGACTCCACTGCCTCCTCAAGTTTTCCCATTTTCCCGCCGGTCAACAAGCCAATCACAAGTTCGCTCCGCTTCCCGCCTCCCCGTTTAACATCCAATAGCATTCCGATTTGACCTTCCTAATTTGCATGAGGAGATTAAAACATACATAAAGAAAATAAATTAAATCGAAAAAATTAAATGTAGTTAAAATAAAGTATTTTTTTATTTTAATTTAGTGAATAGAGGTAAAAAAATAAATAAATAAATAAAAACACCCCATATTGTGTTAAATGACATCATTCTAAATTAATTCTGCTTGTGCAGTATAAAATTTAGTAGGAAATAGGCATTTTATCTCTAGAAAACTAAATTGATTCATTACCACTAATTAGCTAATTAATTGGGGCGGCACGGTGGCTTAGTGTTTAGCATGTTCTCATCTCATCTTGGAATCACAATCTGGTTGGAGTTTACATGTTCTCCCCATGTCCGTGTGGGTTTCCTCCAGGTTCTCCATTTTCCTCCCACATTCCAAAAACATAGATAAATTCTCCAAATTGCCCCATATAGAGTGTGTGTGTGTGTGTGTGTGTGTGTGTGTGTGTGTGTGTGTGAGTGAGTGTGTGTCCAGAGATAGATTGGTGCCCTGTCCTGGGTGTATCTGCTCAGCGCCCGAAACGTTCTCCCCTGGATGGGCATGTGGAACCACCACCCCCCCCATCCCCCCGCGACCCAAGTAGAGAATAAAGTGGAAGATAATGGCTGTATGGATGGATAGTTAATTAATTGGTAATTTTTTTAATTGATTCACGTGTTGATTCATGTGCATTTGCAAACTTTTTACCAGCCACACAAACAGATGAAGCTGATAAACGAGGTGCTAATAATAAAAAATTAAAAAGTGTTATGTGACCAAAATACTTGAGTGAAGTATAAATACTTTAAAAAAACTTGTCGTATATTAATTTCTTCATCGCAGCACAACTCGGAATAATGAAAAAGAATTGCGCCAATTAAAATGTGTTAAATATTAAATAGACGTTTACTTCGCTGCTTGCCGCCTGTGGTGCGAATGTGTGTGTACTGACTGCACGATCCGTGGTTTTTTTTGCCGGGATAGGCTCACACACAACCCCTAACTCAACAGAATATAACTGAATATAAATGAAAGATCACAAGCTGAAGCTGAACTTGATTTTGATTCCAAGGGAGGGCAGACAAAGTGCTTTATGTGTGACATTTGTATGTTCTCCCTATACATTCCTCATCACAGTTCTAAAAGCATGCAGGTCAGGAAAATAATAATGACATATTGTCTTTAGGTTCAGATGATGCTAATGTAGTTTCCTGCCTGTTGTATTTCGCTTATGAGAACCAAGACGACTGCATCCATCCATCACTGCCCCGCCCCACCCTGCCCTGCCCTGCCCTGCCCCGCCCCAGCAAACCTCATCAGGATAAGCGGCTTAGAACATGAATAAATGAATGCATCAATGAATATTTCAGTAAAGCACAAACACAGACTGTTTCGAGTGAATGTGGAGTATTTTCAGCCGCTGATCATCAACGTACCATTTATTTATTTAATGAATCACTAATGAATCATCATAAAGAGTCATATATCCGTTAGAGGGTTAATGTGTGATAATTAAGATGTGCACATGCCCTGATACATTTCATTACGCCTTCATCATGTTGGTTTTCAGATATTTCATTAGGTATTATTTCTCTCTTGTGGTTCTCTGCCTCGTGCGTTTGGTTCCGATGATGCCGTGCAGGTTCCGCATCAGGACGGCGTCAGAATTTTTAAACCCAGGCCGCGTTGCTGCGTTTGAAAAGACAATGGCTATTTGATTGATACCTCTATAAAGCGTGTTCTGTCCCACACTGACGAGCGACGTTTTAATTTAACGGCAGAAATTCCTTGACGGCTTGATTCGCCCCGTGGCGGCGGAAGCCTTCAGAACGGGGTGTCGGAGGTTGAGTGATGTGGATCTGCGGCGTCCTGACTCACGGTGTGGCTTGGCGCCGGGAGCATGATGAAGCACAGAGAGGATCTACTGACGGGCTTCATGATTTACAGGATTTTGGAGAGTGAACCTCAAATCAAGGTGAAAATCAGAAGTAACTACATAAAAGGACTGTCCTTCAGGGGGTGTGGCTATACAGGGATAAAAGGGGCCTTGCAGTGGCTGTGGCAACCGTCATTAAAGAGGTTTTATAGAGGTTATGCTCATTTGGTTATTAAAGTATTACCATACGAGAGGGCGTGGCATTATTCAGAATAACCCCATACAGAGGTGTTATTAGTCCTGACGTGTAGTGGAGTACAGCTCCACCTCTTTACGTGATTTATTCACAATAATACACAACCTCGAGTGTCTGATTGATTTAATAAAACACTTACAAACACACTATAATAAAAAACGAGTTTAATTCAGAAATGCATTAATTAAAATCAAAATCGTTAATAATCTGATCTTCAGTGACGTAATCTAGCCCGGTTTTTAAAATGAGTAACCGGATTCTGGTTTCTCTAATGATCCAATTACAGAATGCAGTTTATAAAAACATTAGGACTATAATGTATTGTATATCACACGTTGATACGAATGTGAAGCTGTCTAAGGGGTGTGTTATTCTCAAATATTGGCTCAACCAATCAGATTTAAGGAGCGTAGATACCTGATTTATAAAAGCTGGTGGGGTTTTGGTGGTGCTTTGTTTATGAGGTATTATAAAACGTGTAGTTCTTGTTTTTTATTTAGTTCGTCGCGTTGTATTGCTTTAATATGACGATGTGTTATCCATTATCCATTATCTTCCGCTTTATCCTCTATTAGGGTCGAGGGGGAAGGGGGGTGTTCCCAATGCCCATCCAGGGGAGAACGTTTCGGGCGCTGGGCAGATACACCCAGGACAGGGTGATGGTACATTGCATACATTATTAATTAACATTATTGTTTACATTATTAAGAGCACAGACACAAGCGAAATAAGGACCGACGCTGCTAGGTGGCAGTAAAGAGTCAAAGCGTGTGAAAGGCAGCTGAATACGTATCAGAAAAAATATATATATAAAACAATAAACCTGAATCGGGGCAACCAATGAAACACGAGACCACAGACAGACAGTGACGCATACGAACATTATAAGCTTTTTAAAAACGACACGCAAATAAAAACAAGTGAAACAAACAAACAAACGGGGAACGTTCTCCTGCAAGACGTGTTTCTGATGCCCACGCACTCTCAGCCTATCCCAGCCGCCCGTATCCACACCCGAGACGCTCACACGTCCATCAGAGAGTGACGTCGTTTCTCTTTACAACCTTCGTTAATTTAAATAAATCAGCCGACTTTAAGTTTTAGTAATAAACGCAGTGATGTCATCTTCACTGAGACTTTTCTGTGTGGAGCTCTGCCCACCAGCGGGACGTTGTACATCCTCGCACCGCCCGATCCACCGCCTGACAACCGTGAAACAATAAAGGCGACGGCGCTTACACGAGTCGGTGCGGCGTCTTCTGAGACGCAACTGATTTGGGGCGGAATTAAGCCGCGAGACAATTGTCGCGAACGAAAAAACGGGGGACGGCTTCTTAATCTCCGCACGAGATGAATAGGTTTGGGGACGGTCCCCTGGTTCCTGTCCCAATTCCTGTCCAATTGATCGGAACAAAGCGGCGCTATCAGGCCTTCCGCCGCGCCCCGTTTCAGACAAATTGGACAGTAAGCTGTTGAGGACGGGGCATGATGGACGAGCGTAATTTCTCCGGCTCTTCCCGTCGGCGGGGGTGAGATAAGTGAGCGGCGCCGGAGCCGCGGCGGCCGATAACGCCGTGCCAAAAGCAAATGGACAACTGCGAAAGCGCGGCGGTAATCCGAGAGTCACAGGACGAGGACCGGAGAGGTTGGATGATGGCGATGGTGGTGAGGTGGGGGTATGGCGGCGGGGGGGGGGGTGGTTCAGGGGATCCTGAGGTGGATAGTCTGGGCCTCGCTCTTCTCTCACATTAGATATCCAGCCGTCAGCGCGCCGAAACGCGCCGGCGAGAGATGAGTCCGCAGCCCAGGCCGTCCAGATCGATATTTCGTGGGAGTCTAAAATTGCGAGTCGGACGGCCGTGAGATGATTGCCTCCCGACTCCCTCGCCGAAATGCCGTTTCGACCCGCGGCCGGCGAGTCATCCGCGCTCGCCGCCGCCGCACTGAATTCTCATCTAATGGGGTTCGCACGGCATCGCAAAATGTTCTCACTCAGTACTTTAAAACCCTCCCCCCCTCCCCCCTACAGATAACGAGGAGGAGAGGCATCACGACGAATGTGGGGTGGGGGTGGGGGCGGGGGTACGTCCAACTGGACCGGGGCCAGGACGTGGTGATTGCCTTTAAATGCCACAGAGAGGAGTCTGTGATCCATTATAGAGTCATTGATCAGCCGTCTGAGTGCTCTGACCTCATCCGGCGTGAAAATGGCGATTACAGCCCTTTCTCCGCGAGACGAGGATGCGAGAGGGTCGCGAGAGCCGAAATAGAAACGCCGGCGCTGCCTGAAGGTACGGAACGAGGTGCGCACTCAGCACAGCGCTGTCATTAACAAAAGAAGAGCTGATGTGAGGACCGATCGATTCCGCTCCTCAAATCTGATTGGCTGAGCCCTGTGTCCGGCCGTGACATCGTCGGCAATAACACACACCTATGGGACACATTCCGGAGAATGTTATGGCTGCAGGTTCGTGGAAACAGTTTGGGGAAGGCCCATGATCCAGCATGACCGTGCTTCAGTGCAGAGAGCGACGTGGTTGGGTGCGTTTAAGGTGAAAGAGTTCTGACCTCAGTCCCATCCAGCATATTTGGGATGAAATAGAACTGAGATTGGGAAACATGTTGTTCCTGCATCGGTGCCTGACCTCAGACTGATACATCCACCCCAAGTTCACTGGAACATACGTGTACTGCATTCTAAACATGATAAATGTAGTTTGTATTAAAAACAATGCATATTCAGGTATTCAGGAGCCACCCCTGTGGGACACCTACATTAACGTTAAGGAAACTCTGGGAACCAAACCCGGGACCGTTGTGCTGTGGATGCAGACACTGATTAATCGTTATTAGAGTCGGTAATCTCCTATAATCAATCAGATTTTTAAAAAATTCTATTTAAACTCGTTAAAAGTAAAAGTTCCGCTGAGGATGTCAGAATTAATAACCACGATCATTAAAACCGAATCCGCCAATCAGATCAGGATAGACCCGAGACCCATTATTCCAATTAATTCGTCGCCGTTGATTATTGATCAGAGTTTGGAAGGTCATCAGAGCATCATCAGAACCCAACGTCTGGAGAACGTTTCCTTTAAAGCTAATCAGTTCATACCTACAGTCATGACACCCCATTCAGAGAGAGAGAGAGAGAGAGAGAGACAGAGAGAGCGAGAGAGAGAGAGAGAGAGAGCGCGCGAGAGAGAGAGAGAGAGCGAGAGAGAGAGAGAGACAGAGAGAGAGAGAGAGAGACAGAGAGAGAGAGAGAGACAGAGAGAGAGTGAGAGAGAGAAAGAGCGGAAGAGAGAGAGAGAGAGAGAGAGAGAGAGAGAGAGAGAGAGAGAGTGTGTGAGAGAGCGAGAGAGAGAGAGAGAGACAGAGAATGAGTGGAAGAGAGAGAGCGAGAGAGAGAATGAGAGAGAGAGAGAGAGTGAGAGAGAGAAAGAGCGGAAGAGAGAGAGCGAGAGAGAGAATGAGAGAGAGAGTGAGAGAGAGAAAGAGCGGAAGAGAGAGAGAGAGAGAGAGAGAGAGAGAGAGAGAGCGCGTCTTACTTTTCCAAAAACAGGACCAATTATGATGCCTCAGACTCGGGGTTCTGCGTGATGGGGTTCTGCAGGGATCTCATTATAATCAGGGGATGAATTAGTGTCACTTCACCTAGACGTCCTCGTTAGTCTCACCGCTGGATTTGATGTCATCGACCATGAGACGGAACCTCAGGCACCTGTAGAATAATTAAAAATAATTATATACATTTAAATATAGAGGGATTCCCTGAAACTATGACATCACAGTACATTTTAGTATAGAAAGTTCTCCTCTTTAGTATGTTCTCCTCTCAGTGCTAGGAATTCCCGGTTCGAATACCCATCTGGGTGGAGTTTCCATGTTCTCCCCGTGTCCGCATGGGTTTCCTCCGGGTTCTCCGGTTTCCTCCCACAGTCCAAAAACATGGATTTAAGGTAAATTGAATGCTCTAAATTGCCCCATATAGAGTGTTTTTGTGTGAGTGAGTGTGTGCCCAGCGAAACTATGACATCACAGTACATTTTAGTATATAAAGTTCTCCTCTTTAGCATGTTCTCCTCTCAGCGCTGGGACTTCAGGGTCGAATCCCAATCTTGGTGGAGTCTGCCTGTTCTCCCCATGTCAGTGTGGGTTTTCTTCCACAGTTCCAAAAACATGGATTCAAGGTAAACTGAATGCTCCAAATTGCCCCATATAGAGTGTGTGTGTGTGAGTGAGTGTGTGCCCAGTGATAGACTGGCGTCCTGTCCAGTGGGTGTATCTGCCCAGCGCCCAAAACGTTCTCCCCTGGATGGACATGGGGATGCATGTTCTCCCAGTGTCCATGTGACTTTTCCATGAAGCTCCTCCCACAAACTGGAATTATGCGTGATGTTAAACTGACCATATGAAACTGACCGCGGGATAGGCTGAGGACTGGGATAGGCTCCCACTCTCCCTGCCACCTCAAGCTGGATGAACTCCTCAGGCACACAGGCCCCGGATTTTAATCCTAATTTGTAGGTATTCCAGGATGCCATGTGCTCGGGGTTCCGATGCAGGTCTCATTTCAGAAGGTGATTGGTTTCCATGCGCGACCGTCAGATGTTCTGATGACCCAGAACGGAGTTTTATTTCTGCCCGTGGGTATGTGTGTGTGTGTGTGTGTGTGTGTGTGTGTCTGTGTGTGTGTGTGCAGGTGGAACACACTCCTTCTTATCAGCTCCCGGTCTGTACACTAACCTTGCGCCGCTGGTCAATGTTGCACGCTGTCGTAATCTTGGAGGGTAATTTGGGCGGCGCTGTGGTCCACTCGGGTTCTGCGTGCGTCCCCGCGGGAGAACTTGGCCTGCTTTGGCTCCAGCATCGTTTTTCTCACCTGACAGGAAACCCGCGATGTTAGTTACGGAGTCGGCCGCCTTTAATGTATGCGGCTGTCAGGTGCAAACTAAATTACCACGAACGCCACGCCGCCGTTTTAAATAACCAAGCGGGGTTTAATTGATGGGTCCGTCAAAGGGTTATGCATGCGTGTGTGTGTGTGTGTGTGTGTGTGTGCGTGCGCGTGTGTGTGTGTGTGTGTGTGTGTGTGTGTGTGTTGGGGTGGATAAAACTGTACAGCCTTTCTTACCTGATAAATGCCATTAAATTAAATTAATTTTAAAAATCCCTCTGTATTAATTAACTTCATAAATAAAGTAATGGGTGGCACGGTGGCTTAGTGGTTTAGCATGTTCTCCTCTCCGCGCTGGGGATTCCCGGTTCGAATCCCGATCTGGGTGGAGTTTGCATGTCCTCCACATGTTCTCGTGGGTTTTCTCCGGGTTTTCTGGATTCCTCCCACAGTCCAAAAACATGGATCAAGTCAATTGAATTCTCCAAATTGCCCCATATAGAGTGTGTCTGTGTGAGTGAGTGTGTGCCCAGCGATGGATTGGCGCCCTGTCCTGGGTGTATCTGCCCAGCGCCCGAGATGTTCTCCCCTGGATGGGCATGGAGAACCCCACCGCGACCCAAATAGAGGATAAAGCGGGAGATAATGAATGAATGAATAAATAAAATAATGGGCGGCACGGTGGCTTAGTGGTTTAGCATGTTCTCCTCTCAGCGCTGGGGATTCCCGGTTCGAATCCCCATCTGGGTGGAGTTTCCATGTCCTCCACATGTTCTCGTGGGTTTCCTCCGGGTTCTCCGGGTTCCTCCCACAGTCCAGAAACATGGATTCAAGGCGAATTGAATGCTCCAAATTGCCCCATATAATGTGTGTCCAGTGATGGATTGGCACCCAGTCCTGGGTGTATTTGCCCAGCGCCCAAAACGTTCTCCCCTGGATGGGAATGGGGAACCCTACTCCCCCCCCTCCAAGACCCTAGTAGAAGATTAAGTGGATTAAATTAATGAATAAAATACCAGGGTGGCACAGTGATGTAGTGATTGGCATGTTCTCCTCTCAGCACTGGGGATTCCAGGTTCGATTCCCGATCTGGGTGGAGTTTGCATGTTCTCCCCGTGTTCGTGTGGGATTCCTCTGGGTTCACCGCTTCTCCCACAGTCCAAAAACATGGATTCAAGGTCAATTAAATGCTCTAAATTGCCCCATATAGTGTGTGAAAGAATGGCACCCTGTCCAGTGTGTATCTGCCCAGCGCCCAAAACATTCTTCCCTAGATGGGAATGAGGAACCTAATCCTACCCCCCCCCTCCACATGACCCCAGAAGAGAATTAAGCAGAAGAGAACAGATGGATGAATAAATAAAACATGTACAGTTATTATTAAGGTGGTGGATGATTATCAGTACTGCAGTGCCGGTGTGTTTGTGTGTGTGTGTGTGTGTGTGTGTGTGTGTGTGTGTGTGTGTGTGTGTGCATGTGTGTGTGTGTTAGAGTTTAAAGTCCTCTTACTGTACACTCTGCTACACACCTCCACCGTATTTCACCAACTTGTAGATTTAGAATCAGAGACAGCAGGTCACCTCCACCATGTCAGTATCACTGCAGTGCTGAGAATCATCCACCACCCACGCTCCACTCATTGGCTCCACTCATTGCTTGCACCTCCAGCTCTACACCCCCCCCCCCCCCGTTCTCTACACATTTGTGGAGCACAGTGAGTCTGATTCTGACAAACCGTCCACTTCATGGCGCCGCAGCGCAGCGGTACGCGAGCCATTCCTCATCCAGATCCACCGCTATTGATTTTCCCCTCTGCGCTTTGTGTAGACACGGCCGCTTAACGGGGTCTCAGGTGCCTCTGCCATTACTCACTTATCACGACGTTAATTCCCCTCAAGTCCTGCAATTAGGCGTAATCCACCACCTGACAGACCGACGGGCCGCCCTGTAACTCCCACGGAAAACAAGCAGCACAGTGAGGATTAAAAACAACGCTCCACTTACTGTACCGAGGAAATCAGGGGGGGGGGGGGGTCGGGCACGTGGTGGTCCGGTCCAACCCAGTCGTGTACATGGAGGACATGCAGAACATGCAGATTGTTCTCCTCTGAATGGACATGAGGAATAAATTAATTAATAATTATTATAATCATCATTAATGTTATTAATCTTATTCAGACAACTGGAGCACCACCACCACCTCCTGATGGTCCGATTGTGTTCTCAGAGGGTTCTGCATGTCCTCCACGTACACGACTGGGTTTTCTTAAAGGTATAAGAAGCTTAATTATCCTCGTAATTAGTGTACATACCAGCACATCACACACCAACACACCTGCACCACCATGCCAGTGTCACTGCAGTACTGAGAGTCATCCACCACCCTAATGACCCTAATAACACCTGCCAGAACATACTAAAGGGGACTGATAGAGTACGTAGGGAAACAGCTGGACTACAAAACTGAACAGTAGAACTACAAACCCCATCTGTCCACCAGGTGGAGTCGGTCACATGGTATCGGGATATTTAACACGCTCCACATCTGAGATCAAAAACACGGGGGTGGAACCCAATTCTCTTTATTGAGAGAAGATAAGGAACCGCCCGCTTCTTTTCTCCGGCGCCGGCGGTTCCCACGCCGCACGCCGCGGCGCCGCTCGCCTCCCGTCCTGATTGATCATGAACATCATGGGTGCGCGGGGCAGACGGAGACGGATTCGTGGACATTTGAGAGAGACACAGTGGAAACGAGTGATATTAATGGGCCCACGCCGTCGCCGGCACTTTCGCCGAAGCTTCCCATCGCGCTCGCCGCCGCCGCCGCGGATCCGAGGCCCCGGCCTCACGCCGCTAAACCTGGAACGACCGTAATTTTTCAATTTTCTGTTTAGGCGTCGGGAAATTAATGGGCGCCATCAGCGGCAATCTCCGCGCTCGCAGCCGAGAGGACGCCGCGCCGCCGTCTGAAGGTGACTCTTCGAGGTTTTTAAAAGGGATTCGAGGAGCCGCTCGGGTTTCATCAGGCAGCGTCATGGTAACCGCTCCGTGGTCCTCACGCTTCAATCGGATCGGTTTCTTTGGAGGCCCGTGATCACCTGACCTGCGTACCCATGGGCCCATTACCGCGGTGCTACACGTGGCCACCAGGACGTTAAATAACACAACACCACCACAGGTTCTGGTGTGGTTCAGGGAGAAAGCACCAGCAACTGGGCCGGTCGCAGTTTGGTATGTTCTTCTCAGCCTGAATGAGATAAACTAGAGAGTTGCATGAGGAATGAACTCTACTCCAACCTTCCCTCAGATGGAGGGGGCGGGGACTCGGGCCTTTGATATGCGTGATGTTAGAGTCTTACCCGAAGGCAGAGGCGTTCGGTTGCTAGGCAACGTGACCCGCAGCACGGGACCTTCATCATGTCCAAGTTCTAAAAGAATCATCATCATCATCATTATTAATTATGATCTAATGAACGAGACTGATTTGAGTGTTTGAGGCAGTGTGTGTTAGTGTGTGTGTGTGTGTGTGTGTGTGTGTGTGTGTGTGTGTGTGTGTTGCCGTGGGACGAGTGTCAGCACCACCATGATGATGCACCACCTAACAGACCTGTCTCCATCCTGCATCACTGACGAGGATGAAGAACAGATGACCTACCGTCTCTGCTCCTTCATCCACAAGGTGGAGCTGTGAGGTGATACAGGGTGATACAGGGCTTCATCAAACGAGAAGAGAACGTGCTGAGAGGAGAACATGCCAAACACTACACCACCGTGCCGCCGCAATCCAAAAAAATGCACCATTCAAACCAATTAACTGACCATAAGGTTCTAGATCCACAGTTCTGTTAAGGTCACGGCACTGAATATTAACCCCCGGTGCTGGGACTGTCTCCAAATTGACTACAGCGCCACACGGTGGTGTAACCGGAGGGTTTTTTAGTTTTTTTTATTCATGACATGACATTGGCGTTTGGTACGAGGCCACAGATCCTTCAACGGGGAACTGATGGGTTTACGGCACGGCGCGTCGCTCTGTATTCCAACTGCTGTCTCGGTTCTCCATCAACAATCACATCGCATCGACCACCCACGGACAGGTTCGATCCGAAGGGGGGGGTCCAACATGACGGGGGGGGGGGGGGGGGGGCTGTTTTTTTATTATGTGATTAAGTGAACCTGACTGCAGTGTGGTGGTCCAGCTTGGTGGCGCAGCATGGTGGCACAGTGTGGTGGTCCAGCTTGGTGGTCCAGCTTGGTGGTGCAGCGTGGTGGCGCAACGTGGTGGTGCATCGTGGTGGTATAACATGGTGGTGCATTGTGGTGGCATAACATGGTGGTGCATCGTGGTGGCGAGGCGTGGTGGTGCATCGTGGTGGTACAACGTGGTGGTGCATCGTGGTGGTATAACATGGTGGTGCATCGTGGTGGCATAACATGGTGGTGCATCGTGGTGGTACAACGTGGTGGTGCATCGTGGTGGCATAACATGGTGGTGCATCGTGGTGGCGAGGTGTGGTGGTGCATCGTGGTGGTACAACGTGGTGGTGCATCGTGGTGGTACAACATGGTGGTGCATCGTGGTGGCGAGGCGTGGTGGTGCATCGTGGTGGTACAACGTGGTGGTGCATCGTGGTGGTACAACATGGTGGTACAACGTGGTGGTGCATCGTGGTGGCATAACATGGTGGTGCATCGTGGTGGCGAGGCGTGGTGGTATAACGTGGTGGTGCATTGTGGTGGTACAACATGGTGGTGCATCGTGGTGGTGCATCGTGGTGGTACAATGTGGTGGTGCATCGTGGTGGCATAACATGGTGGTGCATCGTGGTGGCGAGGCGTGGTGGTATAACATGGTGGTGCATCGTGGTGGTACAACATGGTGGTGCATCGTGGTGGTGCATCGTGGTGGTACAACGTGGTGGTGCATCGTGGTGGCATAACATGGTGGTGCATCGTGGTGGCGAGGCGTGGTGGTATAACGTGGTGGTGCATCGTGGTGGTGCATCATGGTGGTGCAGCGTGGATTGGATTGGAACCTGGATCCCCAGCGCTGAGAGGAGAACATGCCAACCACTAAGCCACCGCACCGCCCCGCTCCAAAGACATGCTGCTGGGTAAATCGGCGACGAGGGCCTTCCCCAAACTGTTAAAACAAATGGACGGTAGTGACGTTAGTACCCAACCGCCTTCATTACACCACAGCGGTCTGTCAGTTAGTCTGTCAGTTACCCGGTTCTCGGGTTCTTCGCGGTTACCGTGGAGACCAGCGGGCGGATCTTCAGGAGCTCGTCATCCCGAATAACGCTCATTATCCAGAACCAGCGCGCCGTTAACGAGAGGCGGTGGACGTGACAGTTTGCAGGCGCGGCCCGTCCCATGATGCGCTCTGTCTGCCCCCTTCTGCTCTGGGCCTCGGTTCTCGGCCGGGCGGAGGAGATTAATGACGGGGCTGCGGAGCGGCCAGAAACTTTCAGGAAACTTTGCTCATGGGAGAGAAAGTGACCTTCACAAAATTTATTATGCAAAAAAAAAAAAAAAAAAAAAAAAAAAATCGGCAATTTATTAGAGACAGCACCGTCCATCAGCGCCACGCTCCGAAGATCCACAATTACAGAGTTTAGCATGTTCTCTAACGATTAGGACCCCCCCACAGAGCATGTATTCAGAAGGTGGGGGATGATTCGCAGTACTGCAGCGACCCTGACGTAGGCATCAGAGTGGGAGTCCCAATACTTAATACATAATAAATCTTAGTATATACTGTAAATGAAATGGTGCATTTCTGAGTGATGGAGAGTTTACATGGTTTCTCCACGTCATGCGAAAGTTTGATAAATAAAAATGAATGAATCAATAAATAATAAAATTTAAAAATTAAATAAAATAAAAAATAAAATTTTTATTAAATTAAATAAAAAAATATAACAATAAAAATAATGTAATTAAATTAAATACAATTTTTTAAATTCATTCATTATTCATTCATTATCTTCCGCTTTATCCTCTATTAGGGTCGCGGTGGGGTTCCCCATGCTCATCAAGGGGAGAACGTTTTGGGCGCTAGGCAGATACACCCAGGACAGGGTGCCAATCCATCACTGGACACACACTCACACAGACACATTCTATATGGGGTAATTTGGAGAATTCAATTGACTTGATCCATGTTTTTGGACTGTGGGAGGAAACCGGAGAACCCGGAGGAAACCAACGCGAACACTGGGAGAACATGGAAACTCCACCCAGATGGGGATTCGAACCGGGAATCCCTAGTGCTGAGAGGCGAACGTGCTAACCACTAAGCCACCGTGCCGCCATTTTAAAAATTATTTAAATAAAATAAAATAAAAAACAATTAAATTAAATTAAATAATTAAACTTTTTTTTTTTAAATAATAATAATAATAGGGTGGCACGGTGGATTAGTGGTTTGGCATGTTCTCCTCTCAGCACTAGGGATTCCCGTTTCGAATCCCAATCTGGGTGGAGTTTCCATGTCCTCCCCGTGTCCGCGTGGGTTTCCTCCGGGTTCTTCGGTTTCCTCCCACAGTCCAAAAACATGGATCAAGTTAATTGAATTCTCAAAATTACCCCATATAGAGTGTGTCTGTGAGTGAGTGTGTGCCCAGTGATGGATTGGCGCCCTGTCCTGGGTGTATCTGCCCAGCGCCCGAAACGTTCTCCCCTGGATGGGCATGGGGAACCCCACCGCGACCCTAATAGAGGATAAAGCGGAAGATAATGAATGAATGAATAATAATAATAAAAAATAAAATAAAATAGGATGGGATAATGGGGCGGCACGGTGGCTTAGTGGTTTTGCATGTTCTCCTCTCAGCACTAGGGATTCCCGGTTCGAATCCCAATCTGGGTGGAGTTTCCATGTTCTCCCCGTGTCCGCGTGGGTTTCCTCCGGGTTCTCCGTTTCCTCCCACAGTCCAAAAACATGGATCATGGGATGGGCATGGGGAACCCCACCGCGACCCTACGAGAGGATGAAGCGGAAGGATGGATGGGATAATGATCTTTGTTTTGATAATTCCTTTTTAATGTCTGACGCGTGTGGTTATCATTTGTAAGTCGATTTGGATAAAAACGTCGGCTGAAGGTAAACGTAACGAAGCCGTGTGTGTGTCCTCATACTTTCGCCCCTTGGCCGTCCACGTCTTATCCGTGTGATCTGAGAGGAAAGATCTCACCCGAGTCGGAACCGATCACCTGCAGCCGACAGACGGACGGCCGGATGAACTGTGAACGAAGGCCCGCTAATGACCGCGCGCTGTCTTTCTATCCCGTCTGTCGTGACGGCTGAAGCCTCGCTGCCCGCTAACCGAGGCCTGCAGGAGAGGCGGTCACAGAGAACGTACAGAGAACGTACAGAGAACGTGGCTTTAATAACCGACAGCAGTGAGAACAGCATTAAAAATCCCGAGCGCGGGTTAATCCCAACGCCGAGAACCGATACACAGGTGCACGGGGCGATAACGCAAACCCCCCTCATTTAGAACCACGTGGGAGGAGAACAGGACCCACGCCAGCGCCAAATCTTCATCGAATTCTCCCAACCAATCGATATCTGAGTCTCGGGGTGGGGGGGGTAATCGTCACGGCGATCACAATCAGGGTCTTAACGCAGAACGTGAGAGAGGAATTAGTTTAGTACAATGATGGGTTCTCAATTTGAAGATCATTATTAAACGGGTCGTTCGTGTTCTTAAATCTGATTGGCTGAGCCGTTCGTCCAGCCGTGACATCATTAACAATAATGCACCCCTCTGAGCTTCACATTCGTATCGATGCGTGATATACAATACATTAATTTACATCATAAAGTAACGATTAATATACAGAGATGGACAGCTTAGGGGTTGGCATGTTCTCCTTTCAGTGCTGGGGATCAAGGTTTGAATCTCAATCTGGGTGGAGTTTGCATGTCCTCCCCGTGTCTGTGTGGGTTTCTTCAGGGTTCTCCGGTTTCCTCTCACAGTCCAAAAAACATAGATTGGCGTCCTGTCCTGGGTGTATCTGCCCAGCACCCGATACGTTCTCCCTTGGATGGGCATGGAGAACCCCACCCCCACCCCGGACCCTGGTAGAGGATTAAGTGGAAGATATTGGATGAGCAGCACGGTGGCTAAGTGGTTGGCATGTTCTCCTCTCAGTGCTGGGAATCCAGGTTGGAATCCCGATCAGGGTGGCGTTTGCATGTTCTCCCCGTATCAGTGTGAGTTTCCTCCAGGTTCTCCGGTTTCCTCCCACAGTCCAAAAACATGGATTCAAGGTGAATTGAATGCTCTAAATTGCCCCATATAGAGTGTGTGTGTGAATGAGTGAGCCCAGCACCCGAAACTTCTCTATGTAAACTCGTTCACATCATCGTAATGTTATTATTATTATTATTATTTTTATTTTTATTATAAACTTCTGAATTTAAATTGGACTGAAATGAAGGAAGAAGCAAGAATAGCTCTCATTATTGAATCCAGTGTGTGTGTGTGTGTGTGTGTGTGTGTGTGTGTGTGTGTGTGTGAGACACGTCTGAGCATCACTTCCTCCGTGTGATTGTCTCCTCGGGGACCGGCGTTCCGTCTGAGATAACGCACGTCACGCACCGTCCAATTATCAGGGGCCGCCAGTCACAACCCGAGTCGGGATCTCGGCGCGTGCTGTTTACGATTCCCTCTTCAGACTCCGTCACCCCGCGTCTGAGTGACAGCTCTCCACCTCAAACCCCTCAGAGCCTGCTCATTAGGCGCGCGGCAGCTAGTTAGCGAGTCGGCCGCGTTCCGATCTCACGCCGTATAACGCTTCATTTACATCCGAAGCAACGACACAGAAAACAAACACAAAAAAACTCACAATGGGGCATGATGGGAGCGTTTCCATTGTCTGTCTGTCTGGGTTTTTTTTTTTCTTCCTAAACCCGCTGAGCTGCGAGGGCAGCGTGCAGTAAGTCGCCACTCTGCTGGTCCGTAACGCGGAAGCAGGGGGTGCTGTAACCACAGAAACGGGAACGGACAGAACCGCTAAAAAGAGAAAGAACTGTCCCCAAATTTTTACACACCAGAGGAGTATCTGTTACTATTACACCTCATACTGACCCAAAGGAGGCGCTCACTCTCACACATGAGGGATCTGCGTGTAATTTAAATGAATAAAGCATCAGCAAGACTCTGAGGTGAAGACTGTTCCTCTGTGTTCTCAAAGAATGCTTTGTGTTTTTAATAATCTGAAACATGTGTAACCCCCCCCCCCCCCCACACACACACACACACACACACACACACACACACACACACAGCGTGGGAATGTGACGCAGATGTCCGATTTAGACAGAGTGGACAGGAAGCACAGGTCTGCATATAATTGGTATAAATCACCATTTAGATCTGATGTGTGTGTGTGTGTGTGTGTGTGTGTGTGTGAGTGAGAGAGTGTGTGTGTGTGTGTGTGTGCATGCAGCTGTACGTGGGAGGAAGTCAGAGTTACTTCAACACTGCAGCAGATTCCGATGCTGGTTTCCATCCTGAGAACATCATCATTAAAACTAAAGAACACTGAAGAACACAGACGCAGCGCACGGCATCATCATCATCATCATCATCATCATTAATATAATTATCAACATCATCATTAATATAATCATCATCATTAATATAATTATCATCATTAATATAATCATCATCATTAATATAATTAGCATCATTAATATAATCATCATCATTAATATCCTCATTAATATCATCATTAATATAATTATCATCATTAATATCATCATCATCAATATCATCATCATCATCATCATTAATATCATCATTAATTTCATCATGATCCTCATTAATATCCTAATTAATATCATCATCATCATCATCATCATCATTAATATCCTCATTAATATCATGATCATCATCAATATCATCATCATCATCATCAATATCATAAATATCATCATCATCATTAATATCATCATCATCTTTAATATCATCATCATTATTATCATCATCATTAATATCATTATCATCATTAATATCATCATCATCATCATCATTATCATCATCATAATTAATATTAATATTATTATTAATATAATTATTATCATTATCATCATTATTTATTATTATTATTATTATTATTATTAACCCTGAAAACTGCTGCTTAAACTGAAATGGAAATTATTAGTAAACTTAGGGAACCAATTACTAAACCTGGAGAACCAATTATTAAAAATATGGAACCGTTTACTGAAAGTGGAATACCCAATTAATTAAATTTGAAAACAGATTAGAGAAATTTGAGATCCAATTAAAATAATAAATAAACTAATTTACCTAATGAACTGATTAAAGCACGTGAATAAACGAATCACCGTCAGAGAGAGAACCCAGTTCCTATTTTTATGACAACTGGGGCCCTGAATAAATAAACCTGATCTCACTGTGAACCAGGAACCAGGAACCATGAAGAACTCCATAATAAAACTGAACACTTATAATGTAGCTCTGTGTTTATACTGAAGTCTGTAATTTCCAACCACTTCAGACAACCACACACACACACACACACGCGCGCGCACACACACACACACACACACACACACACACACACACACACACACACACACTCAAACAGATGTCAGCTGAGTTTTCTGATAATGGCGCTGTTGTCGGTGCTGAGAGGCTGCAGAATCTCACAATATTGTCCTGCTGAACAGAGCAATCTGCTGTAATAAACGCTGAATTAGCAAAAAACACTCAGAAGAGGGCGCTCTGCAAACGTTCACACGCCATCAGAGCTCTGCTTCAGCCGAGGCGCTGGAAACTACGACAACAACCACGCAGAGAACACGCGGTCCTGTCAGCACACACCATCCACACAACACTAAAATACAGGTTACCTGACCCACCCACTGACCGACCGACCCAATGACTGACTGACCCACCCACCCACTGACTGACTGACTCACCCACCGACCCACCCACTGACTGACCCACCCACCGACCCCCCGATGGATCTGATTGTTGGATGGCACCCATAAATCATGGAAACAATTACTAAACTCAAGAAACCGATTAATAAACTTAGGGAACTGATTACTAAAATTATGGAACCAATTGCTACAATTTGGGGAACTGATTACTAAAATTATGGAACCGATTACTAAACTTATGGAACCAAGTGCTAGACCTTGGGAACTGATTACTAAAATTGGGGGAACCAATTAATAAAATTAAGGGAACCGATTAGTAAACTTCTGGAACCGATTGCTAGACCCGGGAACCGATTACTAAAATTGGGGGAACCAATTGCTTAAATTATGGAACCGATTGCTAAACTTAGGGAAACAATTAATAAAATTTGGGGAACCGATGAGTAAACTTCTGGAACCGATTAGTAAACCTAGGAGCTGATGACCAGTCCATGCGTCGGTAGTCAGCAGGTGTGTCTGTACTTGCAGAGCATTATGGGATGTTGAACGGGAACAGCGCGCACACTGATCTGACTTTAGTGATGAATTATAAACAGAGAGGAACATGAAGCGGAAATGAGCTGCGTTTTTTTTAGTAATTTAAACGAGCTCGGCCCTCGTCGCTGTGTAATTGACCCCTCGGGGGGCCGAGCTGCCGTTAACGAGCCGGTGTAAAAACCGTCCTTGAAAATTACAAGAAATCAGTCAGAGGGGGGGGGGGGGCAAATAAAATAAACCCAAAATAAAATGTCATCACATCAGCCCCGTCCTCTTCCCGCTCGCAGCCGGACGGACCGCCCGATGGCCCTGCGGGGTTCCGCCCAGGGCCACGTTCTGTTCTGGAACACGGGGTCCACATCTTCATATTTATATTTCATAAAGATTTAAAGTGAGGGAGCTGAGACGCTCAGAGGAGGAGGAGGAGGAGGAAGGTTACAGAGGACGCGGTGAGGGAGGACATGCAGGTCGGGGTGATGGAGGAGGATGCTTACGATTTGGGGAACCGATTACTGGAATTAAGGAACCAATTACTAAAATTGGAGACCCGATTACCAAAATTGGGCAACCGGGGAACTGATTACCAAAACTGGGGAACCGATTACTGAAATTGGGGGAACCAATTACTAAAATTGGGGAGCCAATTACTAAAATTATGGAATTGATTACCAAAATTGGGGAATCAGGGAACTGATTACCAAAATTGAGGAACCAATTGCCAAAATTGGGGAACCAATTACTAAAACTGGGGAACCGATTACTGAAATTGGGGAACAGATTACCAAAATCGGGGAACCAATTACTAAAATCGGGGAATTGATGACTGAAATTGAGGAACCAATTACAAAAACTGGGGAAACCGATTACTGGAACTTGGGGAACCAATTGCCAAATTGGGAACTGATTACCAAAACTGAGGAACCAATTGCCAAAATTGGGGAACCAATTACTAAAACTGGGGAACCGATTACTGAAATTGGGGGAACCAAGTGCCAAAATTGGGGAACCAATTACTAAAATTGGGGAACCACTTACGGAAGCTTTAGCTAAACTTTGGGAACCGATATAAATATTTCATTCATTCATTCATTATCTCCCGCTTTATCCTCTATTAGGGTCGCGGGGGGGGGGGGGGTCCCCATACCCATCCAGGGGAGAACGTCTCGGGCGCTGGGCAGATAGACCCAGGACAGGGCGCCAATCCATCGCTGGACACACACTCACTCACACAGACACACACACTCTATATGGGGCAATTTTTGAGAATTCAATTAACTTGATCCATGTTTTTGGACTGTGGGAGGAAACCAGAGAACCCGGAGGAAATCCATGCAGACACGGGGAGAACATGGAAATTAGCGGTAATCCCTAGCGCAGAGAGGCGAACGTGCCAAACCACTAAGCCACCCTGATATAAATATTTATCCGTGTTATTTATTAATTTTCTATAAAGATGTAAGGTGAGGGAGGTGAGGTTTGGACATGCTCAGAGGAGGGAGGAGGGGTATTTTTGGCAGAAGGAGGGCAGGAGGAGGAGGAAGGTTACAGAGGAGGTGTCCTGATGCGGTGAGGGAGGACATGCAGGTCGGGGTGATGGAGGAGGACGCTTACGAGGGTGATTTGGAGATTAATGGTCCGCTGTGGCGCCCTCTAATGGAACCAGCCTATAAAAAAAGAGGAGGCAGAGCTGATCTATATCCACTGTACACACACACACACACACACACACACACACACACACACACACACACACACACACACACACTCAGCCTGTGTACACTATCCCTAGGCGCCCTATTAAGGGAGCGTCCCTCTGCATGCCTCCGAACGCGGCGCGGGTTCAAGCGGATAACGAATCGTTGTGAATCAAATGAATCATGATTCATTGATGAATCCTCGCCGCTGAGTCGGATCGATGTTCGCTCTCTGGTGAGAACAATACCGTTCAGCGCAGCCGCGTCGCGTCTCGGCGCTCTGAGAACCCGGCGCCACAGCGCCCCCTGCAGGCCCCGGGAGAACGTGCAGGTGGAGTTGGGAGTTGGGGTTTGTGTTTTTTTTAGTGCAGGATGATTAATGGATCGTCCTTTGGTCCGAACACCGAACACAAAACAGCAGTCTGCATCCATCACCCGAACCCACAGCGGCCCGCCGTCTCCAACCTGTGGGACGCGTCCCGGGTTCGGCTCCATCCAAGCGGCGCGGAGAACACGGCGTGGAGCTCATCCCCTCCACACAGACACAGGAGGACATGCTCCACCAAACGTACTGATGGGTTTGGGTTCCGTGTTCTAAAGGAACATCTGAATTTACTGGTTCAGGACTTCAGTACACGCGTCCCAAAAGGTTCCGTCAAGCGCAGAACCTCCAACTA
Organism: Corydoras sp. C115; assembly: GCA_019802505.1. Taxonomy (NCBI): domain Eukaryota; kingdom Metazoa; phylum Chordata; class Actinopteri; order Siluriformes; family Callichthyidae; genus Corydoras; species Corydoras sp. C115. The sequence continues at coordinate 213,496 of JAFMOC010000512.1, read as the reverse complement.
GAACCGATTGCAAAAATGGAACAGATTGCATAAATTAAGGAACCGATTAATTGGAACTCATCACCATCCCACTGTATCATCTGTCCTCAAAATTTATGGAACCGATTACTAAACTAATGGAACTAATTACCAAACTAATGGAACTAACTACCAAACTAATGGAACTAATTACTAAACTTAGGGAACGAATTGCTTAAATTATGGAACCGATGACTAAACTTAGGGAACTAATTACTAAATTTATAGAACTAATTACTAAACTAATGGAACTAATTACTAAACTTAGGGAACTAATTACTAAACTTAGGGAACCAATTGCTTAAATTATGGAACCGATGACTAAACTTAGCGAACTAATCACTAAACTTAGGGAACCAATTACTAAACTTATGGAACCAATAACTAAACTTAGGGAACCAATTGCTTAAATTATGGAACCGATTACTAAACTTAGGGAACTAATCACTAAACTTATGGAACCAATTACTAAACTTAGATAACCAATTACTAAACTAGGGAACCAGTTACTTGAATCAGGGGAACCAATTGCTTAAATTATGGAACTGATTACTAAACTAAGGGAACCAATTACTAGACCTGGGGAACCGATTACTAATATTGAGGGAAACGACTACTAAACTTAAAGAACCAATTGCTAAACTTATGGAACTGATTACTAGAATTGGAGGAACCGATTGCTTAAATTATGGAATCAATTAGTAAACTTATGGAACCAACTGCTAAACTTAGGGAACCAATTACTAAAATTAAGGGAACCAATCACTAAACTTATAAAATCAATTATTAAAATCATGGAACCGACTGATTAAATTAGGGAAGCGATTGCTATCATGCTCATACACTCGGAACTCAGACACAGGAGGACAGGGCGGGGTACCGAGGCTCGGGGGACTCCTCCAGCTCTGATTTGGACGCGGTTCTGCGGTTGGGGTGATAACACCCGTCCACTCCGGGGAGATTAACACATTTTGGGGAGAAACAGAATGGAGGGGTCGGGGGTGCGGCCGGATTTGTTTGAGTGTGCGGTTTCTGATAACGCCTCCTCTGAGGAGTAACGCCGGGAGGCGCGCAGGGGGGGGGTACAGAGCGCAGTCAGACACAATGAACTGGCGCATCCTTCTTCATTCTCCAGAAGCTCCTCCACAACCCAAAGTCGAGAGGACGAGGGTCTGCGGGCCGGACGCCCATAACAGACGCGGAGCAGAGCGCGGGTTCGAGGAATATCAAACCCTCGGAGATGAAGGAGGCATCTGGCTGCGATCTGCACTCCGCTTAGCCGGAAGGAGAACCAAAACCCAAAGGCCGGGCCGCGCCGCATTATCTAAAGAGGGCAAATCATTCCGAAGAAACAATTCATTTCAGAAAAGGTTTTTTTTATTGTTATTTTATTTTATTTTATTTTATCATTATTTTATTTTATCATTATTTTATTTTATCGTTATTTTATTTAATTTCATTTTATTTTATTTTAGCGTTATTTTATTTTATTTCATTTAATAGTTATTTTATTTTAGCGTCATTTTATTTTATTTTAGCGTTATTTTATTTTATTTTCGGTCTTTCTTTCGGTCCCCACGGAAACGAGATCGCGGGTAACACGTGGCCCCCTTTGTTATCCAGCACATGGGTTCCGACGCGGTGGAGTTGTCCAGACCGCCGGAGACTAGCCCTCAGATGTCAGCGTGTAATTGTCTCGGAGACGGACTCCTGCGTGATGGGTCCTCGCCGCGGAAACGACGCGGAACCTGAACGTGATGACTCAGGTGACATCATAACAGCGCTGTCGCTCAGGACGCTAATTAAACCGCGGGGTTATTGCTGAGTAAGCAGCATGCCGAAAACCATCCCTAATTAACTTGACACTCGTTACCCAAGTTGCGAACCGCGTTACGTTCTGCAAAGATAGCGTTCTAATACGAATCAACTGCTATGGCGGGATTACAGCGTGGATTAAAAGGCTGCAAATTCAAAACAAATACTTAAAAATCCATCACTTTGACCATTTAATCAGACGCTCACGGCGCGACGCTGGTACGAGTGGATCAGACACGGCAGTGCTGCTGGATTAAAGAATCCAGCCTCGATTTGCCCCTGTGGGATTACGCCTGGATTATTATGGATTAAAAGGCTGTATATTGCAAATTTTCAATAAAAATATTTCAAATCGATCACTTTTATGATTTAATCAGACTGAGCACACCGTGGAGGAGTTCCCTGACACGGCAGTGTCGCCAGATTAAAATTATAAACAATCCAGCATCGTCCTGTCTGCAGCATCCTGTACCACTGATCGCCGATTAGACTGACTCTGATTCCACATCCACAAGGTGGCGCCATAAGGTGGTTCCACGTGTGTGCGGGTAAGGGGCGGGCCTAAATAGGAATCAGGTGAAGCAGCCGACCTCAATACACATAAATAAATAATAATTAACCCAATTAACCCATCCTCCCCTAAACAATACAGAACACTGTGTCTTTGGGCCTTCCCCAAACTGTTCCCCAAAGGTGAGGCTCGATCTCGGTTAACGAGCCGTGAAGGAGAACGCTCTGCGTCCGGATGAGCACTCAGGGTTGCGCACCCCGCACACACACACACACACACACACACACACACACACGGCAGGTTAAACAGCGAGCGGATGCTCGGTTGCTTAGTGACGAAAGATAAGACAAACAATGAAGGAATCAGAGGACGAGTCGAGGGAGATGAATCATGTCGCGGCTGATAAGAAAACAAAGACGCCGTGTGTTTCAGAGAATGCGAGTCCCGCAGCTGGAAACCAACGCCAACCTCTACCAGGGTCACATGGTTCCAGGGGAGAACGTTTTGGGCGCTGGGCGGATACACCCAGAACAGGACGCCAATCTATTACTGGGGCCACACTTACTCACACACACATACACTATATGGGGCAATTTAGAGCATTCGAATCACCTTGAATACATGTTTTTGCACTGTGGGAGGACACCGGAGAACCCAGAGGAAACCCAAGTGACACGGGAAGAACATAGACTGCTAATTAATTGATCATTAATATTAAAGAAGGTTTTATAAGCGAGTCTGCAGAGGCAGTGATGATGTCACGGCGGGGGGGGGGGGGGGGGGGGGGGGGTGGGGGGGGGGGGGGGGGGGGGGGGAGGGGGGGTGGGGGGGGGTGGGGGGGGGGGGGGGGGGGGGGGGGGGGGTGGTGGGGGGGGGGGGGGGGGGGGGGGGGGTGGGGGGGGGGGCTCAGCCAATCAGATTTAAGGAGCAGAACGACCCTGGTGTGTATTATTGTAAATAAATCACAAGCTTTGATTCAGAAATGCATTTATTAAGAGCAAAATCGTTAATAATCTGCTCTTCCGTGACGTAATCTAGTCCGGTTTTTAAACTGAACGCTGATCGCTGAGTAACTGGATTCCGGTTGCTTTATCATATACTGTCATCTAGTGGCCAAATTACAGAACGCAGTTTATAAAATGTATATGATTAAAAAAAATTATGTATTGTATATCAGGCACTGATACGAATGTGGAGCTCAGAGGGGCGTGTTATTGTTAATGATGTCACGGTGGACGAACGGCTCAGCCAATCAGATTTATTCACTATCGAACTAATTAATAAATTCTAAAATTGAACATCCTGTTGGTTGAAACAACAAAATAATAAGCAACCTAGCGTGCGTTTGCAGATGGTTCTCATGGTGCCGATGCGAGGACGCTCTACGTTCCGTTAGCCGTTGCACGCGCGTCGTGGTCTGCGGTTTTCTCGATTTCACAAACAGCATTACGTTTATTAGTATGCGACCAGCGTGACAACACGTCGGCGTATCTCGCGCAATTACGGCTTCTGAGTCCCGCGCCGTTCTCCACCACGTTACCCTGGAAACGCAAAATAGAGTCGGAATGAAGTGGAACGTTATAAACTGGGGCAGGATGAGGAACATGAAAGAACAGGGTGGAGGTAACTGTGGGGGTCGACCACGCCATCCTGATCTATACACAGCTGAAATTGGGTGACGCAGCGTCCGGTGATCGCTGATGGAGGAGAGAGAACATGACTGGATTGAGCGAGTGGAGCGGGTGGAGTGGGTGGAACGAGTGAAGTGGTGGGGGGTGGAGTGGGTGGAGCGAGTGGAGTGGGTGGAGCGAGTGAAGTGGTGGGGGGTGGAGTGGGTGGAGCGAGTGGAGTGGAGTGGGTGGAGAGGGTGGAACGAGTTGAGCGGGTGAAGTGGTGGGGGGTGGAGTGAGTGGAGTGGGTGGAGCGAATGATGTGGGTGTAACGAGTGGAGCGGGTGGAGCGAGTGAAGTGGGTGGAACGAGTGAAGTGGTGGGGGGTGGAGTGGGTGGAGCGAGTGGAGTGGATGGGGGGGTGGAGCGAGTGTGTGGAGCGAGTGGAGTGGGTGGAGAGGGTGGAATGAGTGGAGTGGGTGGAGCGAGTGGAGTGGATGGGGGGTAGAGTGGGTGGAGCAAGTGGAGTGGGTGGAGAGGGTGGAATGAGTGGAGTGGGTGGAGCGAGTGGAGTGGATGGGGGGTAGAGTGGGTGGAGCAAGTGGAGTGGGGCGAGCGGATGGTGCCCACAGCAAAGGGGTTTATTTATTAATGAATTTTTTTTCCAAACTGAACGCTCATCGCTGAGTAACAGGATTCGGGTTTCTTTATTATCATACAAATTACAGAACGCAGGTTATAAAAAAACAGCTGTCACTGGTTTAGAGCTCATCATCCGTTCCTCTGAGAACGTCTGAGGAGTTGGAGGACCTCCATCAGTCAGCTCCATCCCCTCGCCTTGCCCCCTGGTTGAACTGAGGAACCCCGATGGAACCCTGATGGAACCCTGATGGAAGCTGCTCGCTAGAACATTTTCTGAAGAAAAAAGAAAAAGTGGGCCCGATTTTTTTATTTTTTGGTATTCCTCGTCCGTGCCGTACTCCCACCGACCCCCCCCCCCCCCCCCCCCCAAACCCCCCCCCCCCCCCCCCCCCCCCGGGAGACCCGCAGCCCCGCCGTCTAATGTAGCAGATCAAATTCAAGCGGAGTAATGCAAGCTAAGCAGAACGTGCTGATCCCAGAACTCATTTCTTTTCTCTCAATGTCAACAGAAGGAAGAGCAGGAAAAAAAAAAAAAAGAAAAAGAAAAAGAATAATTTTCGGAGACAAACGTAAAGGCTGAGCCGCGTTACGGCGGCGCGTGACGGGACGCCCGGCGCAGCGTGAGAGGGCGCCGGCGGCGGTCCGGGTCCGGCGCTGCATCCTTCATTAAGGGCTTCTGTCTGGAAACCTAAACATTTTATTTGGGCGCTCCGCAGCGAGCCTGTCGACGCGGACTGCAGGGACAGGCTCCAGATGTTAGATTAATAAAGCCGTGATGGGCGGAACATCTGACGGGTCCCAGAGTGTTCCGTCAAGGCTGCTGCGCAACGCTTTAGGAACCAAACGGACGGAAATATTTCGGGAAGAAAAGCCAGACCTTCTCGGAGGTTCTCTGAGGTTTTAAAATCACCCGTGTGATTCGAGAACCATTAACCGCGGTTCCGGTTCCTGCGTCTCGTTGGACGTCCAGACAGGAGCAGCACGTTCCACACGTTCCCCAGCTTCTACATCTGGCACTATCCGTTTGCCCCAACCAACCACGTCTTTCTTCATCTTCTGGACACTAGGAAGTTCTCTAGAAGTTCTCCCGGACCCGTGCGCTCTGCTGGAGAACGTGTAGAATCCTCAGTTTGGTTTCTTGGTTAGGCTTCAAACTACGACGTCCTGACCCCTCAGTCCAGCTGAGTCATTGGACAGTTCCGTTCCCCTTTGTTCTTCTCAGGGAGCAGAAGACATTCTCCTGTAGGGCTGCGGTGAAATAGAACCAGGGATATTTGGCTGTGAGGGCAGCACGGTGGCTTAGTGGTTGGCATGTTCTCCTCTCAGTGTTTGGGATTCGAGATTCGAATCTGGCATCTGGGTGGAGTTTCCATGTTCTCCCTGTGTCCGTGTGGGTTTCCTCCCACAGTCCAAAAAACATGGATCAAGGTTAATTGAGTTCTCCAAATTGCCCCATATAGAGTGTGTGTGTGTGTGTGTGTGAGTGCCCAGCGATAGATTGCCCCCCCTGTCCTGGGTGTATCTGCCCAGCGTCCAAAACTTTCTCCCCTGGATGGGCATGGGGAACCCCCCCAAAGACCCTAATATAGGATAAAGCTGAAGATAATGGATGGATGGATGTGAAGTCTGTGAGCGTTGACTCCCACCAGAGGGCGTTTTCCCGTCATGGATGCAACAGATCTGGGTTTTAACTCCTGATTTCTCTTGCGGAGACGATGAAGAAGAGAAGGAGACGAGGCGAGAGCAGTCCGGCCGTCAGCGGCGCCCCAAAGGATGACATCCATCAAAGGCCTTTGTGTGACATTTATTACATTTATAACATTATCAAAAGGGCATCCGACAGAGGTCCCCTGCGCCGGCAACGTTATAATGGCTCTTATATCCTGCGCCGCTCCGACGGGCCCGAGATTATTGCGCCGGCTAAAAATTGCCACGGCCTAATATTGCCTGACCCCAATAGGAGCGAGCGCCAGGAGGAGGCACGGGTTTCGAAATGAGAAAACCATCAGGTGGAATAACGGGGCTGCTCCACGTGGGGCAACCTCGCTCGCCGTGCAGGCGCTCGTCTGAAACCTCAACCACCGTCATTGGGCCCGAGGTCAGAACCTTCCCCTAATCGCATCACACTCGGCGGCACGGAGGTGAGTGGGTGGGTGGTGGGGGTGGGGGGTTGATGGCACATGATGGTTCAGTGATATCCAGAGATCAGAGTTCCATCGCTGGGGTCCATCCTGGGGTCCATCGCTCCTCTGATTGTTGAAACCCTCGCAGAGGGGTGTTCTACATGGCCGTCCCAATAATGCCTTCCATTATCTACCACTCATCCGGGTCCGGGTTTCCGGGGTAGCAGCCTGAGAGAAGAATCCCAGACGTCCCTATCCTCAGCTACCCCTTCCAGCTCCTCAGCTCCTCAGGAGGCGTTCCCAGGACAACCGTGAGACCTTGTCCTGGGTCTTTCATGAGGATCCCAACTTGATGGTCAGATGGCCACAGCAGCCTTGAAACAATAGCGGGTTTGGTGTCTTGCTCAATGACTCACATGGTTGATGCAAGTAGGAAGTGGGATTTGAACCCACAACCTTCAGATTGATAGCCCAACATCATAACCACTGAGCTACCACATGCCCGGAACACCCCACCAGGGGGCGTCCAGGAAGCATCTCGTCTGGCTCCTCTCGACGTGTACAGCAAGCCCCCCAGGAGCAGCAGTTTCCTGGCACCTTCCACACTTTGCCCACCTTCTGCACCTGGCACCATCCGTTTGCCCCACCCAACCACGTCCTACTTCTTATTTTGGACACTAGGAAGTTCTCCCGGACCCGTGCGCTCTCCTGGAGAACGTGTAGAATCTTCGATTTGATCTCTGCCTTTGTTCTTCTCAGGAAGCCTCTGCGGAAGACGTTCTCCTATAGGGCTGCAGTGAGATAGAACCGTCCGCCGTCCAAAGCATCTCAGATTTTTGTCTGAGAAGTCTGTGACCGTTGACTCTCACCAGAGGGCGTTATCCCGTCACGGATGCGAGCCCGCCAAACAGATCCAAAGCTCAATCTCGTTCTCTTGGTCTCTACACCCGAGTCCGTATTCGGGATGGATGAGGGTCAGAGGGTCAACGGAGGTCCTATCACTCTGCGGTGTGTCTTTGTTCTTCAATAATGAGCACAGTGTTAGAAGAGTAGTGTAACTGAACTCGCTGAGTAACAGGATTCCGGTTTCTTTACCATATACTGCCATCTAGTGGCCAAACTACAGAATGCAGTTCATAAAAAAAACAGGTTTAGTGCTGATCTCTGTTTATATGAATCTGTATTTTATGATTTAAATTAACGTATCGTATATCACGCATTGATACGGATCAGGTGTGCGTTATTGTCGACGATGTCATGGCTGGACGAACGGCTCAGCCAATTAGATTTATGTCGATTGGCTGAGCCCGGAGGAAACCCACGCAGACACGGGGAGAACATGGAAACTCCACCCAGATGGGGATTCGAACCGGGAATCCCTAGTGCTGAGAGGCGAACGTGCTAAACCACTAAGCCACCGTGCCGCCCAATAATAATAATAATAATAATAATAATAATAATAATAATAATAATAAATTATATATATAGGGAGTGCCGCCCTCACTTGTGAACACGATCCCGAGATATATGGATCAGGTGGAGACTAAAGTTGTTCCCGGTCCTCGGTTGCTGTCAAGATAACGTTACCGTAGTAACCACGAGCGCTTTCTTTAGTAACGATGTTAGTTGGTGTACTTATCTCCCGGCGTCAGGCGTCTTATCCCGCGCCGCTCTCTCTCTCTCTTTAGTGATATCTCAGTTTAATACATGACATTTGTGTCACGGCTGACATTAAACAGACGGAGGCGCCATTAGAGACGACGACGTGGTAATAAAAAAAAATCTCCATAAAACAAATGATCAGCATGCGGGTCCCCGCGATGGCGCCATTATCCCGGATCCCTAACACACCCGGCGGCGGCGGCACTCCCGATTTAACGTCTTCCTCAGGCAGAAGACATACGTCTCTCCTTCAGCAATTACTGTCGGGGGGGCGGGGGGCGGGGGGTTGGGGGGTTCCGACCCTATCATTCTTGCCTCTAATCCTCTGTAATGGGTGTAAAATTGATGAGTCGACTCGAAGCGAAACATTAAGGTTCACAAATACACGCGGCAGGATTCGATCAGCGGGTCCTCCACGGGCCGCCTCGCCCGCCGGAGTGGCGCCCCCTCTGATCGGCGTGGAGTTTGGAGGTCACTCCGTTCCCGAGCCTCGGAAACGAGCCGGCGTCTGGGCCCTCAGGTACGCCACTTCTCATTTGCGGTTCCTTTTTTTAGACGCGGCGCTGAAGGTTAAGCTGCTCCGTAACAGGGCCACGCTTTCAACACCGCGGCCTTTGAGGCGCGTCGCCCCCCCCCCCGCCGCTTTATTAAAGCGCCCGCTTCTGCGGGTTCGCCGTAATCTGGAGTGTCATTATGCGCTCGTACTGAATAATCAAAAAGCTCGCGGGGAACCCGAACGCGGCCTCAGACGCAGGAAAAAACACCACGCCCGTCAGCCGACTGCGGCCTCCGTAACACACCGCCCGGCTCGGAAATCAAAGCAAACATCAAACACCGGGACCGGAGCCTCGGCGGCGCGACGGCGACGGGCCACGGGTTCCACCGCTCGACCTTAATTACATTAAAAGTCTTATGGAAATTTAGGGTTTAATAATTTAATTGTTTGTTAACATGTCTCATGCGGCTGATTCTGATCCATAAGGGAATTCTGAAGCCTATCCCGGCTATATTAAAATCCACAGAGAAGAACTGATCATAATCAATTTAGCTATTGATGACCGATCACTCAAGGAGAACGGGTTCTCCAATCAGTGCTGGAGCTCAGAGGCACAAAATAACCATTTGGAGGCAAATTCAAACCTTCAGCCACCATGTCCACTGCAGTACTGAGAATCATCCATCACCCTAATAACACCTGCTCTGTAGGGTCCTGATTGTTAGAGAACATGCTAAATAGTACATACCAGAGTACATAGTTTATACATATATATATATATATATATACACACATATATCCATCCATTCATTAACTTCTGTTTCATCCTCTATTAGGGTCGCAGGGAGGGGGGGGTTCCCCATGCCCATCCAGGGGAGAACGTTTTGGGTGCTGGGCAGATACACCCAGGACAGGATGCCAATCTATCGCTGGGCACACACTCACTCACACATACACACTGTGTGGGGCAATTTGGAGAACTCAATTGACTTGAGCCATGTTTTTGGACTTTGGGAGGAAACCGGAGAACCCGGAGGAAACCCACGCGGACACGGGGAGAACATGCAAACTCCACCCAGATGGGGATTGGAACCAGGAATCCCAGGTGCTGAGAGGAGAACATGCTAAACCACTAAGCCACTGTGCCTCCCTATATATATTATATACACACTCAGAGTAGAGAACATGCTAAAGAGTACATACCAGGGTTATATATATATGGACAGTTAAGGAACCATCCTTGAGACCTGAAGGTTCCCGGTTCGATTCCCGGTTCCACCAAGTACTACGGCTGAAATACCGTGTGTGTGTGTGTGTGTGTGTGTGTGTGTGAACGTCTGTGTGTGTCCACTTTTGCTGATGGATATAATCGTTAGGTTTTATTGCTTATAAAGTAAACAGCCCGTAACCGTGTGTTTGTTTTTTAAAGTCAATTTGAACATTTAACGTCAGGAACCGACTAAGTTTTTTAAAAACAGGATTAAAACATTTCCCGCGGTTTTTAAAATCATTTAAAATCATTTTTCTGAGTAAAAACAAGGACAGAAAGAGTCCTTAAAGGAGTTTAGCGAGTTAAAACTGCCCCCATTAAACATTCACAAACCTGGAGCGCCCTCCAGTGGTTCACTGTGGAACTGACCAAATAACAGGACACTGAACACTGTAGTGAATTCTGTAGTAATTAATTCTGTGATGATGCTTTAATTTAACACTGCACAAGTGTTTCTCAACGTCTTCGTGTCATCACCATGTTTGTTAGAAATTGTCGTAAATTGATAATAATAATAATAATAATAATAATAATAATAATAATAATGGCGGCACGGTGGCTTAGTGGTTTAGCATGTTCTCCTCTCAGCACTAGGGATTCCCGGTTCGAATCCCCATCTGGGTGGAGTTTCCATGTTCTCCCCGTGTACGTGTGGGTTTCCTCCGGGTTCTCCGGTTTCCTCCCATAGTCCAAAAACATGGATGAAGTCAATTGAATTCCCCAAATTACCCCATATAGTGTGGGTGTATTTGTGTGAGTGAGTGTGTGCCCAGCGATAGATTGGCGCCCTGACCTGGATATGTCTGCCCAGCGCCCGAAACGTTCTCCCCTGGATGGGCATGGGAACCCTCCCCCCCCCGCGACCCTAATAGAGGATAAAGCGGAAGATAATGAATGAATGAATGAATAATAATAATAATTAATTCATTCATTATCTTCCGCTTTATCCTCTATTAGGGTCGCGGTGGGGTTCCCCATGCCCATCCAGGGGAGAACGTTTCGGGCGCTGGGCAGATACACCCAGGACAGGGCGCCAATCGATCGCTGGGCACACACTCACTCACACAGACACACTCTATAGGGGGCAATTTGGAGAATTCAATTGACTTGATCCATGTTTTTGGACTGTGGGAGGAAACCGGAGAACCCGGAGGAAACCCACGCAGACACGGGGAGAACATGGAAACTCCACCCAGATGGGGATTCGAACCTGAGAGGAGAACATGCTAACCAATAAGCCACCAATAAGCCCAATAATAATAATAATAATAAAATATATATATATATAGAGATATCTGTATCTTGTGGTCATTTGCATGTTTCATATAAAATCAGTTTAAGACGGAGAATAAAGATGTTCTTTCATCATGAAGCACATGACTTTCGTTCTGGAGGAATTTTCGAGTGTATTGATGTCACACACAAAACATCAAATCAAATAAACTTTAAAAAAAAGGTATGATTTGAATCTCAGACACCCCTCTTCCATTATAAACATACACATACAAGAGCCATAGCTATACGTCTGAGACACCAACAGGACGGGCACGGTGGCTTAGTGGTTGGCATGTTCTCCAACTCGGTGCTGGGGATCCAGGTTCAGACATTTCTGGGTTCTCCGGTTTCCTCACACAGTTCAAAAACATGAATTCAAGGTGAATTTATTTATAATCTTCTACTTAATCCTCCTCTAGGGTCAGTGCAGATGCACCCAGGTCAGGACGCCAATCTATCACCGGGCACACACACACACACACACACACACACACACACACACACTATAGGGGGCAATTTAGAGCATTCACATCTCCTTCAAACTATGTTTTTTCTACTGTGGGAGAAAACCGGAGAACATGGAGGACACTCCCTGCGTCGGCCTGATCTCCCCTAGATCAGGCCGACGCAGGGAGAACATGGGAACTCCACCCAGATTGGGATTCGAACCTGAATCCCCAGTGCTGAGAGGGGAACATGCCAAACCACTAAGCCACCATGCCACCCTCAAGGGAAATTGAATGCTCCAAATTGCCCCATATAGTGTGGGTGTATTTGTGTGAGTGAGTGTGTGCCCAGTGATAGATTGCCCCCCTGTCCTGGGTGTATCTGCCCAGCGCCTGAAACGTTCTCCACTGGATGGGCATCCCCAACCAGCCCCCCCAACTATGAATCTAGATCAGTTCACCCCTCTCCCGCCTTCACAGCGCTCACTCTGGTTGTAAGGCTTCATTACAGATTTGGGACTTCCTGTAGGAATTCTTACCAGTTCGTTGAGGTCGGGCACTGATGTTGGACGTCAGTTTAAACGTGGTCTGGGTTTGAGGTCAGGAAACACAGCAAACTCGACCCGCCACGTCTTCAGACTGAAACAGGAAAAGCGGGGCCTTCCCCAAACTGTTTCCCACAGCACGGGAAGCGTTCGTCTGTCAGGAATCACGTGATTCACCTGTACTCACCTGTAACCTAAAGAAACGATTCCAACTAATACGTTACGATTATTTACCCTCATTAACATATAATTAAATTATTTACTTAAACATTTATAATGCGTGAAGAAAGACGGTTTGACCACAGCAGTGACGTCATTTCAAAAAGAGGGGAAAAAAACCGCTAATAGGAAAAGAACGTGTCATTTTGTGTTTGGCCACTGAGGGGCAGTCACGCACCACCCGCCTTCACTCAGCAGCGTCCTCAGATTTTGAATCTTTAACAATATATTTTGTTAGTTTGTCGAACGTGTTAATACAACTACTAACTGTTAATATAGTTAATATAAATATGAACTATTAATCAGTTTAATTACACACGGTTTACCATCGAGTTTAAAAATATAACCAATAAGAGAATAATTAACAATCAAATAATAAAGCAGATTAATTTAAACATCACAACCACAACTCAACGCTAACCAGCACTCTTAAATTGTTGGTGTTTTAGTGGAACTTCCTCACAGTTAACGATTAAAGTTGTGTGGTTGGGGACATCTGAAGCCCCGCCCCCAACGCGCTTCATCTTCTGTTTCCATCGCATTCGTTTGTTCCACAACAGAGAACGTAGAACATCGTTAGAGACCCAGAGCAGAAGCAGGTTCTGCAGTCCACCCAGATCAGTGCGACCAAACCATCCACAGCATCCTGTGAGCGCTGCAGGACCCGGGTGGGGGCGTGGGAGAACATACCAAAGTACACGACCAACGTCTGCCCCTCAGGTTCAGTCTGCCCGTGAGCGGCGGTTCCTCTGACGGCATCCTGAGACTGAGATTAAGGGTTGTTGGCGCCTGTTTTAACGTTTTTTCAGTTGAGGCCCGGAGCCGGAAACCCCCGCCCGCTGCGAGGCACCTGCTGCTCGCCCG
>JAFMOC010000512.1:192500-195000 GCA_019802505.1 Corydoras sp. C115 | reverse complement strand
TGAAGCCACTTTAAAATTCTCCTTCTTCCAACAATCTGAGATTCTGAGTGCTGAGAGTCAGTCAGCCTCTCTCTCTCTCTCTCGCTCTCTCTATATCTGTCTCTCTCTCGCTCTCTCTATATATTGGTCTCTCTCTCTCTCGCTCTCTCTATATCTGTCTCTCTCTCTCTCTATATCTGTCTCTCTCTCTCTATATCTGTCTCTCTCTCTCTCTCTCTATATCTGTCTCTCTCTCTCTATATCTGTCTCTCTCTCTCTATCTCTCTCTCTCTCTCTCTATATCGGTCTCTCTCTCTCTCGCTCTCTCTATATCTGTCTCTCTCTCTCGCTCTCTCTATATCTGTCTCTCTCTCTCGCTCTCTCTATATCTGTCGCTCTCTCTCTATATATATATATATCTGTCTCTCTCTCTCGCTCTCTATATCTCTCTCTCTCTCTCGCTCTCTCTATATCTGTCTCTCTCTCTTGCTCTCTATATCTGTCTCTCTTTCTCTCTCTCTCTCTTGCTCACTCTCTCTCTCTCTCGCTCGCTCGCTCGCTCTCCTCACGTGCAGAACTCTAAACTCCAGTTAATTTAACCTTACCGCTCCCACGGGCGGCGTTCCCTCCACGTTCCTCGTTTCTGTTCTCTGAGAGGATGTTGGGAACCGGCGGCGGGGCTGCGAATGCAGAAGGAGGTTAATCTGCTGTAACATCTAATCATGGAGGTCCCCAGAGGGGGCGCTGTGTGAAGCTCGTGCCTCGCGGCTGAAGACGCTACCTCGTAGGCCCCCCTGGTCTGCCCCCCCCCCCGGTCTGCACTGACAGACGGATATTTTAAAGAGCGTCATCCCGGATGTTCATTTTTACGTAAGTGTAAATTGTTAGATGTTAATGTCTGACCGCGCAGGTGACCGATACAATGTGACAGAGCAGTGCATCATGGGACTCGGACTCAGACGGCAGGTAAAGCAGATCTTATTTTAATAAAGAAACTTGACGGATAGCTTATGTTATGGATACAGACGCGGCTTTAAGTGCTACGAGTTTAAATTCAACCAAACAAAGTCCCGAAGCCGCCGCATAGCCGAGATTAAAGTATGGCCGGAGCTACGAGACCGCGGCGGGCCCAGAAGCGCTGCGGATTCGCCGATGAACGTAGAACCCGGATCCTGTCCGCCGCTCGGCGTCGGGGTTCTGATGCGACCAAGTAGCTGCCTCGACAAATCAAAGTGCAACGTCCTCTTTGACGTCAGAATAATTATTATTTTATTTATTTATTTTTTTTTTTGGGGGGGGGTGAATTTTAAGGTGCAGAAGCTCAAATCGGCGAATACGGCCTCGGGAAGGAGGCGGAGCCAAAAAAAACAATAAAACACCGCTACGAAGAAATACAACGGAGCCACGAGAGAAAAACAAAAAAAAGATCGTAAAATAAAGAAAGACCTCCGAAACGTCGCATCTGGAAACAAAACCAAAACGCAACGATGCGAGACATCAGCGGCTGCGTCCCAAATCACCCACTGAATACGACGTAGTAGGCGAGAAAGGATGTAGGTCCAAATACGTCGTAGGCATGGAGTAGTAGGCATCGACCCGCTGAAGCCCCTTTAACGCTCCGAATCCAACGAGTCGACTCGGACCAAGTCACGTGATCAAGTGTTGCTCACATGGCGGATTTGGAGTTCGTATAGCTACGACATAGCTACTAACCATACTTATAGGTGGAATGAAGTGGGTGATTTGGGACGCAGCCGTACAGTATACAGAGAAAGAACCTCGACCTCCGCATTCGTAAATGACTGTTTTCTGACATTCAGCGTGTTTGGTTCCTATCCCGTCACCAGTACCCGCACACTCATTGTCCCCAAAAGGTCCACATGTCGATTTGGGAGTCCCCCAAAAAAAGGTAACCGAAGCCTAATTATAAAATACATACACATCGGGTTATACAAAGCTAAAGGTACTGCCCCCCGGGGGCGGAGCCCGGGAGTGCACCCTTCTGCGAGTCCTGAATCATTGGTGACTGTTTTTTTTTTTAATTATTCCGTCGGACTTCGCACCACAAGAACAAAACACACTGTACAGCGTCTTTACGTCAAAGCTGTACGTCTAAAGCAAAGCATGCACGTTACGGTTCCCCCGCAGAACGTCCCTCTCACCCTTCGACGCTCGGCCTCCTGGGTGGCGGATGCGGTGTGGGCGGGACGAAGGGACCACCGGCCAGACGCGTTCATCAAAGTCGGGGTGTTTCCTGAAGCCCCGCCCCTGCGTGATAGCGTAAACCAGTCGGGTCAGGAGGCTACATTCGTCGGGTTTGGCTGAGCGGCGCCACCTTCAGGAAGATCAGACCCCGATGGATATACACACACAGTGCCGGCAGTCTGGAGAACCGTCACGTCGTCAACCTGTCAAGTGAATATTCCAGAGCGGGGGGGCGGGGTTGCTCACCGGCTCCCCCGTGTGGCAGTATTTGCTGTACGGTAAAGCAGCGTTGCGTTGGCGCCTCGGACGCGAGGGC
>JAFMOC010000512.1:140000-187500 GCA_019802505.1 Corydoras sp. C115 | reverse complement strand
AGCTGCGGGGGGCGCTGCGGTGGAGCACGCGCTGTGTTAATAAGTCAGGCGGTGGAAGTGTCTGACAGCGGCGTCCTCTGGAGGACCCGCCGAGGTCCTGCTCTCTGCCCCGTTCTTCATCTCAGATAAATGAAAGCCTCGCGGGGCAGACGCATCCACCGCCTAAGAATCCGCAATGAGGCCGCCATCAGAGACGGAGACGAACGAGAGACGGGGACATGACAGAACCGAGACGACCCGAGGAACCGCATGTTTAAGAACCGGGGAGGAACGCGGGGATGCACCGCGGGCTCCCTGAGCGTCCTGCAGTGTGGAGGAGGAGGAGGTGGAGGCGCCGCGCGCTCGTTAGAACCTCACAGCCACGCAGAACCGAGCGTCCAAGCGGCTTTATACACACACGTCTCCAACGGCGTGGACGCAAGACTACGGTACTCTGTACAGGAACCTTATAATAGGATCCATACTAAAGTACTTGGTATAGGAACTAAATGATAGGAACCATAATAATGTACTTGGTATAGGAACTAAATGATAGGACCATAATAATGTACTTGGTATAGGAACTAAATGATAGGAACCATAATAATGTACTTGGTATAGGAACTAAATGATAGGAACCATAATAATGTACTTGATATAGGAACTAAATAATAGGATCCAGACTATGGTACTTGGTATAGGAACTAAAAGGATCCAGAATAAGGTACTTGGTATAGGAAACTTATAATAGTATATAGACTATAGTACATCGTATAGGAACTAAATAATAGGATCCAGACTAAGGTACTTGGTACAGGAACCTTATAATAGTATCCAGATTAAGGTACTTGGTACAGGAACCTTATAATAGGATCCAGACTAAGGTACTTGGTATAGGAACTATATAATAGGATCCAGACTAAGGTACTTGGTACAGGAACCTTATAATAGGATCCATACTAAAGTACTTCTCACGAAGTACTTTAGTACATCTCACGATGACGCACATGCTGACTCAGTCTCAGTTCCGATTCATCCCGCAGGTGTGGCGGGCGGTTCCGTATGCCGGAACCTGGATGGACCCTCCCTGAACCGTTCCGACAAGCCGAAAGGGTGCGGCGCGCTGTGGTGCGTATCCCGTCACCCGGTGCTCCTCCGTCCCGCGGCGCTGAGTCAGCAGGACGTATCTGATAAGGACACGCATCGGAACTGTTTACACCACCAACACCACCACCACCTACGTCAGGGAAATCCACCACCCTCTGCCACCTCCACCTCAGATCACAGCCGCCGCACACAACATCGAGGATGAGGATGATGAGGATGACGAGGATGACGAGGACGAGGAGGAGGTACGGTCAGGAAGGGGTGATTAGAGGAGCGCACACTAACGAGCGCTGGCAGTGAGGGAGCCGTCACCTGCTGCCAGCCCCGAGATGCCCCTCTGTGTGATGAGGGCCTGTGGCAGCCCCAGAGCGCGAGAGGTGACGGCAACCGAGTGCCAACGTGAGCTCACATCCCTGTTTGCAGTGTGTGTGTGTGTGTGTGTAAGAGAGTGTGAGTGTATGTATGTGTATGTGTGTGTGAGTGTATGAGTGTAAGAGAGTGTGAGTGTATGTATGTGTGTATGTGAGTGTGTGTGTATATATGTATATGTGTGAGTGTGTGTGTGTGTGAGAGTGTGAGAGTGTATGAGAGTGTGAGTGTAAGAGAGTGTGAGTGTATGTATGTGTGTATGTGAGTGAGAGTGTATATGTGTATGTGTGAGTGTGTGTATGTAAGTGTGAGAGTGTATGAGAGTGTGAGTGTATGTATGTGTGTATGAGTGTATGTGTGTGTGCATGTGTGTGTATTAGTGTATGTGTGTGAGAGTGTATATGTGTATGAGTGTATGTGTGTGTATGAGTGTGTATATGTGTATGTGAGTGTGTATATGTGTATGTGTGTGTGTGTATATGTGTATGAGTGTGTATATATGTGAGTGTGTATGAGTGTGAGAGTGTATGAGAGTGTGAGTGTATGTATGTGTGTGTGTGTGTATGAGTGTATGTGAGTGTGTGCATGTGTGTGAGTGTGTGTGTATTAGTGTATGTGTGTGAGAGTGTATATGTGTATGAGTGTATGTGTGTGTATATGTGTATGTGTATATGTGTATGTGTGTGTGAGTGTGTATATGTGTATGTGTGTGTGTGTGAGTGTGTATATGTGTATGTGTGTGTGTGAGTGTATATGTGTGAGTGTGTATATGTGTGTATATGTGTATGAGTGTGTATATGTGTATGTGTGTGTGTGTATGTGGTGTGAGTGTGTATATGTGTGAGTGTATGAGTGTGTATGAGTGTATGTGTGTGTGTATGTGGGAGTGTGTATGTGTGTGTATGAGTGTATATGTGTGTGTGTGTGTATGTCTGTGTGAGTGAGTGTATATGTGTGCATGTGTGTGTGTATGTGGGACTGTGTATGTGTGTGTATGAGTGTATATGTGTGAGTGTGTATGTGTGAGTGTGTATGAGTGTATATGTGTGCATGTGTGTGTGTGTGTGTGTGTATGTGTGTGTGTGTGTGTGTTTCAGCCTCGGTAAACATCCTCATTAGAGCAGTATCCTCTCGGTGTTTGAACAGACTGTGTGTGTTTGCCCAAGGCCGCTGCTAATGGCCTCGGAAACGCAGCCTCCACCCGACCCCCCCCCCCCCCCCCCCCCCCGGTTCAGATTCAGCTGAGGGTGGGGCCGGGGGGGGGGGGGGGCGAGGAAGATGAGGAGGAACATGAGGAAGAGGAACATGAGGAGGAGGAGGACGAGGGGCTCGTTAGCCACACTTCTATTTAAAGCCGGACCTCGTTATCGGTTCGGGACAGAGTCAGCAGGAACCAAGGCGAGGCTGAGGACACGACTCACACGAGGGCTTCGACATACCGATTCATGTCACCGATCGAAGTCTATCCACCAATCAGGTGGTGGGGACGTCTGTTATTTAGTTCCTGTACAAAGTCCCTTAGTTTGTATTCTATTAATAGGTTCCTGTAACAAGTACCTTAGTCTGGAACCTATTATGTACTGTAGTTCCTGTACAAAGTAACATAATATAAAATCTATTATTTAGTTCCTATACAAAGTACCTTATTATTAGGTTCCTATAACAAGTACCATAGTCTTGATTCTATTATGTAGTTTATATACAAAGTACCTTAAACTAGAAGTTTTTATTAGGTTCCTATGCAAGGTACCTTAGTCTGGATCCTATTATAAGGTTCCTAAAACAAGTACCTTAGTCTGGAACTTGTTATAAGGTTCCAATAAAAAGTACCATAGTCCAGATCTTGTTATAAGGTTCCTATAAAAAGTACCTTAGTCTGGATCCTGTTATAAGGTTCCTAAAACAAGTACCTTAGTCTGGATCCTGTTATAAGGTTCCTATAAAAAGTACATTAGACTGGAACATCTTATTAGGTTCCTAAAAAAAGTACCTTAGTCCAGATCCTGTTATAAGGTTCCTAAAAAAAGTACCTTAGTCTGGATCCTGTTATAAGGTTCCTAAAACAAGTACCTTAGTCTGGATCCTGTTATAAGGTTCCTAAAAAAAGTACCTTAGTCTGGATCCTGTTTTAAGGTTCCTATATAAAGTACCTTTGGTAATGTGGACCCATGTGGACCCGCTCAACCAGGAATCAAACCCGGGACCTTCATGTTGTGAGGTGGACGAATGGACTGGACTCTCAGTCTGAGTTCCAGTTCGTTCTTAAGGTTCTCCTCCACACCAAACCCCTTCAACCTCAACGTTCTAATGGACAGAAAAGGCCTTCCCCAAACTGTTTGGGGACAGGATGGATCCGCTGAACTGTTCAACCTCACGCCGTGTTCCGTCTCCCGCTGCGTCCACTTCATGGACCATTATCTGGACACTGAGCTCAGAGCTGTGTTCTGATTGGTGGAGAGCGGAAGGCTGACTTTATGAATGGTCTGGACGTTCTCCCTCCATATAAGGGCAGCGGCGGCGGTGTTGGCGGGTTCCAGTGATGGTTCCGCTGCGTCAGCATGTCCTCAGATTTCAGCCAGCAGCGTCGCCGGGCCGACGGCCAGACGATGACCTCACGCCTCCTCGAACCCGACCCGCGACTTCCGGGGGCCGGGCCGGCGGGCCGCTTAGAGGCCTGCGCCGAGAAATTCACTTACGACGCCGTGATTTGATTTGTGTGTGTGCGTGTGCGTGTGTGTGTGTGTGTGTGTGTGTGTGTGTGCGTAGCGGACGTCAGGTCGTAGCAGTGTTCCACCACGACCCCTAACTCAGCGATATCCTTCCTCCGCTCCGCTTAGGCCCGGTTTGAAGAGGAAGTGTGAGACGAGCGCGTTTGTGTCCACGCCCGTCCGCGTTGCGCTGACGCGTCACATGGTTCCACGGGCGGTTCTGGACGCGTACCGTGTGAGACGGCCGAGGGTATCACTCGCACTCAGGGCATCGCCTTGCTCACTCCCTCGTGGGTTCCCCTCAGAACAGGCTGGTGTACATACGGCGTACTCGGGGCTTTGTCTCCACGCGACGGCATCGGCGGGGTGTCGGGTTCTAAGGGGACAGCTGGAGGCGGGCGTAATTGCATTTTGCATTCGCTGCAGAACGGACGGGACAGACCCGCAAACGCAGATGTGAGGACATAAAATGTCCTATAGGTGTGTCCTCATACTACGTGACTACATTACCCACAATCCCGTTCTCAGCGAGTCGTTGCGGTCACATGTTGCACCTCAGGTGTGGTTCTGATGCTGGATGCTCGAATATTTTGGGTTATGTTGTACATGTTGCCCGCTGCAGAAGGATGGTTCCTGAACCTCAGAACAGGAACCAAACGCGGTACTCTAACATATTTAAGCATCAGTGTTGTTTTCAGTCTCCTGAACCAATTAGAACGCAGCGTTTTCAATCCACCCTCATGTCCAGCAACGAGCAGCTCAGATGTTCCAAACCCAAACACGGGAGAGCGTGGAACCGGGCCTTGCCCGGGACTCGGGAGGCGAGACGATCGGCGAGCAGGTCACCGGTTCCAACAGGAACCCCGCCGCCCACGCAGATTATGTTCTTTATAAAAGGCTTGGGTTGCCAGGTCAGCGAGATCCCAACACAGCGTTATGATATCATCACCTGGACGGATTACAGACGCGGGGCCGACGGACGAACCGTGGAACTTTCCAGAACCTGGAGACCCATGCAGGATACGCTCAACCGCCTGAACGTTCCGAGTTTCCGGCTGCACGTCTCAAAAACATCAAAGGGGATTTTGGCGTCGGCGCGGAAACGCGGCGTGAAATAAACACGGCGGCAACCTTTAAATAGTCCCGACTGCACGGAACGCGCTTCGGAACGCGCCGGGTTTACGCTCGTCACGGATTCTGCTCACAGGGAGAACATGCCAAACCCTCAGCAGGGCTGTATTTAAAAGCGATCGGGAACACGGCGTGGAGGGACCGGGATAGGCTGAGCCGATGTGCCGTGACCAGAACCCCCGAGCGCCGAACCCGCGTTCCGTCCCGGAGGTTTGATCTGCACTTCAAAGGACGGACGCGTCGACGTGGAAACGGCCCCGCCCCTCCTCCAGCGGTGACATCACAGCACGGCGCCCGCGGGCCGACGCCCCCCTCGAAGGCGGCGGATCCATCTTTAATTACAAAGTCCCCGCGGCGCGCCGTCCGTCGGGAGACGCTTCACCGGGACGCCGCGACTTCCCGTCTCGGGGACCCGGGCACGCTGCGGGTTCCGCGGGCGTCCCGGAGCGAGACAGAACCGCTTGGCTCCCACATCAAAGCGGGGCGCGCGGTCCTTCACCGAGATCCCGCCGGAGGAGGATCCTCTGCCTGAACGGCGTGAGTGCGAGGGGTTCCCATCCTCTGCATTGAAGACATTTCAGAACGTTCCGTCCTTGCAACTCATCTGATACGCCGCTGTGCGCCCGGGGGGGGGCGGGTGGTGGTGCTGGAGGGTGGTGGATCAACCCGCGATCGCGCCGCGGCTCCCCCGGTTCCTCGTAACCCGTGTTCCCGAGTTGTAAACATCTCTGGTTCTCCGCCGCGACTGAGAACCGACGGCGCCGGACTTTCCCATGATGCATTTATATCTGTGGTTGACTAATTCATCCCTTCTGATGCAGGCGGAGCGCGGAGTGCGCGGTGGCGGCGCAGGGGGAGAGGGGAGAGGCACCGCCGGAACCCACCCGACCCAGAGGTCCTCCCTCCTCCCGGGAACCCGCCGCACGCTCCCGGATCCATCGGACGAGGTTTGTGGCGCCGCCCGGTGGTGCGGCTGGGTTTTGTAGTTCTGTAATGCCATTTTGTTGTCCACCCGTTTCTCTACACAACTCCACCTCAACTGCTCCACCTGGTGGAGGAGCGGTGGAGACAGGAGGTCACAGGATGCTCCGTCCGTACAGGACGACCACCCGAATTATACCCACGGGGTCCTGACCACGGGAGAACATACCAAAGCACCCGACAATATAGAGAAAGAGACCGAGTACGGGACGACTTCGAGTGACCCGTATAACGATGAGAATAATTTATTAATATGGCGGCATGCCATAGGCGGCAGTTGGCATGTTCTCCTCTCGGATCCAAAAACATGGATTCAAGGTGAACTGAATGTACCTAATTGCCCCATATAGTGTGTGTCTGTGTGTGTGTGTCCAGTGAGAGTCTCGAGTGTATCGTCCCAGCACCCAAAACGTTCTCCTCTGGATGGGCATAAGAACCCGCCCCATCCCCCCACCCCCCCATTGGAGGATTAAGCAGAGAATAATGAATGAATTATTCCCTAAAGTGACACACACACACACACACACACACACACACACAGATAAGTGGCAGCACAACTGCTGTACTGCGGAGTGGCTCCCCCTGATAACTACCCCTCCAGCCCCCCCCCCCCCCCCCCCCGTCTTTCTGCCGCAGCACGTTTAAAAATAAGGAAATAAAACGGCGAGCGTGGAGCCAGAAGAAACGAAATGAACGCACCGCGGCGTCTGGAGGACATGGAGAGTGACGGGAGGCAGCCAAAACTAGCCCCCCCCCGCTGCCCCCGAGCACAACGGCACAACTGCCCTCGCCTGAGCGCGTCCACCGTTCCTCCTGCCCCATCATCTTCTGCTGGCGAGCCGGAACTGACACACTCTTGACGGGCAGGGCACTGAAGGGCACTAGATTAGTGAGGGGGCAGAGAGCAAACAAGGGCACTTCACATAGCTCAAGTCTGAAAGGTTTGGGGGTCCAAGGTTTAGGAGGACGGTGTGTGGTGGTGCAGGTGGAGGAGTGTGTGGGTTCAGTGCCAGTGTTTAGGCTGTAATGAGTTACCCCGCAAGCACCCCCTACACCCTACACCTGACCCCCTACACCTCACCCTTTACACCCCACAGTCGACTCCTAGCCCCTATACGTTACATTTACATTTGGTCATTACATTACATTTGGTCATTTATTACCCCCCCACCCCACGCTACGGTTACTGATGGAGATTTCCGGGTGGAGGAGCGACGCGGTGTAGGAGCGCTGCGGTGGTGGAGGAGCGGTGCGGTGGTGGAGGAGCGGTGCGGTGGTGGAGGAGCGGTGCAGTGGAGGAGCGATGTGGTGGTGGAGGAGCGGCGCAGTGGTGGAGGAGCGGCGCGGTGGAGGTGGAGCGCGGTGGTTGAGGAGCGGCGCGGTGGAGGAGCGATGCGGTGGTGGAGGAGCGGCGCGGTGGAGGAGCGATGCGGTGGTGGAGGAGCGGCGCGGTGGAGGAGCGGTGTGGTGGAGGAGGAGCGGTGCGGTGGAGGAGCGATGCGGTGGTGGAGGAGCGGTGCGGTGGTGGAGGAGCGGGGCGGTGGTGGAGGAGCGGGGCGGTGGTGGAGGAGCGGTGCGGTGGTGGAGGAGCGGTGCGGTGGAGGAGCGATGCGGTGGTGGAGGAGCGGCGCGGTGGAGGAGCGGTGCGGTGGAGGAGCGATGCGGTGGTGGAGGAGCGATGCGGTGGTGGAGGAGCGATGCGGTGGTGGAGGAGCGATGCGGTGGTGGAGGAGCGGTGCGGTGGTGGAGGAGCGGTGCGGTGGTGGAGGAGCGGTGCGGTGGTGGAGGAGCGGTGCGGTGGTGGAGGAGCGGCGTTACATCAAAGCTGAAAATGAATCAGGAGGCGAGGAGAACCTGGCGTGTGTGCGGGGAGCACGCTGACCTAAAACTGAACTGAAGATGAGATCCCCCCCGATGAGAACAATGCCCCCCCCACTCCACCCCCCTCCACCACCACCAGGGCCGCACTGTGTAATAAGCGTCTTATGCAAATTACCTCCAAGCGAAGTGATTTCCTAAATGAATGGGATTAACGGGCTAATCAAACTATTAACCGCGTTTTGGGGGGTGGGTGGGGGGGGGGGGGGGGGTGCGCCGCTCCACCCTCGGCCGCCGTCTGCGCTCCTCGTTACCCAAACAAAAGCCTGCTTATCGTCGACGGAGGGGGGTGGTGGTGCGAGCGGGGCGATTAAATAAAAAATAACATGCTTAATGCCCCCGGTGGCCATGTGCGGCTTTATTTATGGGTCGGGGGGAGGGGGGTGGTATGGGGAGGAGGTACGTCTTTGAAAAGGTGAGAACACAAAAGGATGGAGAACCAGAGAACTGGAGAGCGAGTCAGCCTTTAGAGCTCGAGAGGAACGCGCAGAAAACGCGTTGACCGTGCTGAGACACCAGGGGGAGCCCCTGCCCACGCTCACTGCTCGGAACGAGTGCCGAAAGCAGTCAGAGGAGTGGGCGTGGCCTTTTGGGTTCACATACATACACGCAGCGTCACGGGCGACTTACAGCACGCCTCCCGCTCCGTACAAACAGCGCCACCTCTGGACAGAACCCATAGAAAACTAAAGACAAAGTGCAGAAGGGGCGACTGAACACTCTGAACTCTAGAGAACGTTGGAACAGTTTGGGGAAGTCCCAAATTTAGGTGTTGTCCCAGAGTGCAAAGCACGGTCCATAAGACCGTCCTGTACGAAGCCCAACATCGGTCTCTGACCTCACAGAACCTCCGTCCTGCTCTCAGCTCTCCCGACCTTCAGCCTGCATCTCGGTTCCACCATCTCCGAAAAAAAGCGTCACCTGCAGAACGTCGGTGCGAGGGGCAGAGCGTGAAGCACTCGGAACCGCGCGCGTCAGCAGAACCCGGAGGCCGTGGTGGATTCCGGCGCGTCAGGGCTTTTTGAGACGCGCGGCGCGGGTTCGGGGTGTCGGCGCTCGAGCGGAGACTCTGAGTCACGGCGCGGAGCAGCGGACCGGCGGCTCATTTGCATGAGGTGAAGTCCCGCGCGCCCATGAGCGAGGAGACGCAGAGCGGGGAGACGCAGAGCGAGGAGACGAGCGCGAGGAGACGCAGAGCGGGCCCAAACTGACGCACCGCCACGTCTGAGGCGAGGTGTTAAACGCCGCGATGGTGACGGATGCTCGGCCACCACATCATCATAAACAGGGGGGGGGGGGTGTGACATCTGAGAGATTCTGATTGGAGGAGCTCTGCGGCAAATTAGAATTAATTAAATAAAATTAATTAAATAAAAATCCATCCATCCTTCATCTTCCACCTTAATCCTCTACTAGGGTCGGGGTGTGGGGGGGTGTGGGGGGGTGGGTGTGTGTGGGGGGGGGTGTGGGGGTGTAGTGAACGTTTCGGACGCTGGGCAGGACGCCAGTTTATCACTGGGCACACACTCACCAATGCAGACTATATGGGGCAATTTAAAGCAGCCAATTGACCTTTATCCATGTTTTTTTTTTTGGATTGTGGGAGGAAACCGGAGAACACGGAGGGCACCCACGCGGTCACGGGGAGAACATGCAAACTTCACCCAGATCAAGATTCGAAGAGAAGAAACCCACCCCACCCCCACACATACCCCCCGCTTAGTCAGGTATGGCATGCTTACAGCTTTGAGGAAACAGTTTGGGGAAGGCCCGTTTTTGGGTTCCAGTGGTGATCCAGTGGTGATCGACTCCCCCCCCTCCCCCCCCCCGAACCCTGAATACCCAACGAGTGGAACCTTCGGGTCCACTCGTACCGGAACAAAACGATGGAGCGGCATTACTGGATTACTGGAAGGATTGGGAGGATCCTCCTGCAGTTTATTTTAAAGCGGCGCAGAACAAACGGAACCCAGAGCGTGGAACCAAGAACGTGGAACCCAGAACGCAGAACCCAGAACCGGTGGCGTAGCTGCAGCCGATGCAGACGTGGGTTCTGAATAATGCATGCACCGAGCGGCTGCTGTAACTACACTCGCTCTTTAACTACAACCCCAACATTAAATATTCATCACACACACACACACACACACACACACACACACACACACACAACTCACCCGGGAGGTTCCACATCCGGAACGTGGAACCCCCACGTCCTGAACCTCAGAACCCCCCGTGTGCACACCTGAGCATTACAGCCATTAAAGCTGAGCTGATTCAATCCATTAAAGGCTTTACTAGGGGCGGGGGGGGGGTCTGGGTCGGGGGGGGAGGTTCCTCATGCCCATGCAGGGCAGATAAACCTAGAACAGGGTGCCAATCTGTCACACACACAGACATACTCCATATGGGGCAATTGAGAACATTCACAGACTATATGGGGCAATTTTAGAGCAGCCGATTTACCTTGAGTCCACGTCTTTCGGCGTCGGCGGTAAAGCGGAGAACCCGGAGTAAAACCCAGGACAAGGGGAGAACATGCAAACTCAACCCAGTTTTTAGGGTGGTGGATGATTCTCGGTGCTGCTGACGTGGTGGTGCAGCTGTGTTTAAACCCTGTTTGAAAGGTTTGGGGGTCCAAGGATTAGGATGATTGGTGTGGGGTGGTGCAGGTGGAGGAGCCCCACCCCACACCCACACCTCGCCCCCCCCACACCCACACCTCGCCCCCCCCACACCCAACCTCCCCACACACACTATCCACTCACTGCTCCATCTTTTACAGTGTGGCTGCAGTACTAAGAGTGATCCACCACCCTAATAACCCTCATACCTGCTCTGTGAGGGTCCTGATCAGTGGAGAACATACTAAAGGACACTAACCGAGGTGGGGGGTTGGGTCAGGGGGAGACAGAACGTTTGGGGCGCTGGGCAGATATACACTCAGGACAGGACGCCAATCCATCACTGGGCACTCTCACACACCCACACACGCTCTATATGGGGCAATTTAGAGACCTTAAATCACCTTGAATCCATGTTTTTTTTTGGCTTTGGCAGGAAACCGGAGACCCAGGATGGAAACCCACGGCTGGACGACAGGATGGATCACTCCATCCGAACCCATCGGAACCCGGAAAACCCACACTACAGTAGGCGGCGTGCAGTAGGTGGATACCGTCGCCTGATTGGCTGGTTCGGCGCGTCGTGTCATGACGGTTTATAAAGACACACTTCTAGGATATTAAAGGGTTAAAGACGGCGGATTTCAAAGTCAGCCTGCTCGAATATCCACCCCCCCCTTCACCACCACCACCCCCCCCCCACTGCACGGTTCTCAGGGCCCCGAGGCCCTCGCAGCAGCCACCTGATCCCCATCTATGAGCGCTGCGGAGCGGATGTCCACTAATGGCACATTAATGTGATTGGGACAGTGTGTGTGTGTGTGTGTGTGTGTGTGTGTGTGTGTGTGTGTGTGTGTGTGTGTGTGTGGACCGCACCATTTAACGTTATAGCTCCTAAATGGAAGGGCCGCCCGGGGGCCGTGGTGGTGGTGCAGGAGACTTCCTGCCTGGCAGCAGCTGACGGAGCCAGACGGGCAGCGCGGCGGCGCCACCACTCAGCTCCGCATCGCGCCGAAACGCCGAGTCAGCTCCACCTGCTCCATCCCAAAACCACACGGGGCGCCAGAGGGGCCGTTCGAAATCAGCCGATGCCGGCAGGACGCCCCATTGGGCGGTTAACAGCCTTATCCCGGGGTCGTTCGAATCTCTTAAAAGGTTAACGGCGAGGAAACCCGAGAGCCCCCCCCTGCTGGACGGCATGGTGTCATCTCCATTCTGATTCTCTACAGACCCTGATAGTTGGCTTAGTGGTTTAGCATGTTCTCCTCTCAGTGCTAGGGATTCCCGGTTCGAATCCCAATCTGGGTGGAGTTTTCATCTCCTCCCCGTGTCCGCGTGTCCCGTGAACCTCTCCTGGTTCTCCGCTTTCTTCCCACAGTCCAAAAAACATGGATTCAAGGTGAATTAAGTTCTCCAAATTGCCCCATAGAGAGTGTGTGAGTGAGTGTGTGTCCAGCGATAGATTGCCCCCCTGTCCTGGGTGTATCTGAAACATTCTTCCCTGGATGGGCATGGAGAACCCCCCCCCCACCCCCGACTAGGGTGACCAGATTCCAATTCACCAGATGTGGGACAAAGACTATGTTTGTGTGGGACAACGTGGGACACCAATGCACTGCCAAATAAAAACATATACAGTGATACCTCGGTTCTCTAACATAATTCGTTCCGGGAGGACAATCAAGAACCAAATTGTTTGAGAACCGAAGCAATGAAACCCATAGGAAATAATGGAAACTGGATTAATTCGTTCCAAGCCCCAGAAAATGCCTATTTACTGCCTAATTTGTATATAATATGTAGAAAAACATGAGTCTCAACAAGAAATAAGAAATAAAAGTGTATTTATTAAAAAAAAAAAAAAAAGTACTGTACAGTACAGTAAATTGTGTTTCATTTACTGTACCTGTACCAACCTTTATAGCAACCTTTAAAAACAGAGGGTAACTGCTCTTCGGGTTTTTCTCTCTCCACAAAGCGTGACTCTCTCTCTGCACTCACACTGATGTGAACGCCATTCGGCTCAACTCTGCTCATCTTGGACGTTCGGATGTTCGAGTTCCAAATATTTGTTCGGATTCCAAGACAAAATTTTCTCGAATTTCCTGGTCGAATACCGATTTGGTCGAAAGTCAAGGCGTTCGAGAACCGAGGTATCACTGTATATATGACCTAATTTGCATAATTTGTGTTGGTGGGCAGGCCCTTAACATGCGCCCGCGTTCCCGATTGGTTGACACTCAAACAGCCCGCCTCTCCCCCGATAACAGACGACACAGCTGTCCAATGGCAGATTATAAAACACGCGTTTCATAACTGCAGTCTGACTTTCGATGACAACGCGGGACCACGTCTCAATTTGCGGGATGCCTGAGAAGTAACGGAACTGCGGGACTGTCCCGCACGAAGACGGACATCTGGTCACCCAACCCCCGACCCTAGTAGAGGATAAAGCAGAAGATAATGGATGGATGGACTCTGTTAGTGTCCTTTGGTATGTTCTCTGACGATCCGGTATTATTAGGGTGGTGGATCATCGCAGGACTGCGGTGGCGCGGTCGCGGTGGTGGTGCGTGGAATAACGAGGCTTATTTTTCAAAAATAAAAAAAAACATCGCAATGAATCCGAGTCACGTTTGTTGGCGGAGCGATGATGTCATCGATGTGAACCGCTGATCGGTTCCGCTCGCTTCCAAGAACCCATGACTCAGCGCTAATCTCACCGCGTTCGGCTGAGAACCAGAGACCGGCGGAGACTTACTGGAACAACAGCAGGTCATCACACACACACACACACACACACACACACACACACACACACACACACATACACACACATACACACACACACACACACAGCAGGTGTGATGTAACACACACTCCGCATCCGGGCCGTCGCTCGTCCTCCAGTTTTCCCAGAAACCCAAATCCCCCGATTGTCTCCACCATTCGGAACCCGCAGACGGGTTCTGGATCCGCCGGCGCCGCCGCGAGCACCGTGCCACCCCCTGAATAAGTCATGACCTCGCGCTCCTCGCGGACGCCTCCGTCCCCGCGATGTCGAGCAGGTTCTCCGCGGGTCAGGTGATCACGTCGGTCTGCATGGCAACAAGACGACGGACTAATTACGAGCGTTCTAATTCCGAACGTGCGGGGCGTCCGGATGGGACGCCTCGGGAACGCCGCGTTCCTGGCGCGTGGGAATGAGCAACAAGGGCCGCCGGCGGCGAGGCGGGGGCGAGGCTTGGCGACGGAACACGCGCTGGCCCCGGGACAGATCTGCGGCGCCGTGGGAGCAGAGCGGGTACCGCGGCGGGACCCTGACGGGCGTGACGCGCCACGTCGAATGCGTTCCACCCCCCCGCTTGGATGAGTCGCATGCCGGGTGAATCGTGACTCACTGATCGATTCCTTTGGATTCACGGCGGCACCGGGATTCGAACCAAACCGGAGCCGTGCGACCCGAGAACGTATCTACAGTGCAGTCATTGATCAAAGTCACATGACCAAGCCCAACGCAGAACCTCTAGAACCCTGCAGAACCTTAGTATTCAGCTTGGTCATGTGACTTTACACTAAGGTTCTGCGGGGTTCTGCGTCGGATTTGTGGACGGTCCAGTTGTCCAGCTGTTGCTTATTCCAGAGGACAGCAGTTCTACAGGGATGAAACGCAGACTGTACTGATGACATCATAGGAGGTCCTGGACCAGGTGGAGGTCTGAGGCGCGGTTACATAACGTCCCTTTAATGAGCAAACGCTTCGTTAATTAGAACGTCCGGATTCGTCATCCCTGTAAGCCACGAGGGCCGAGAACCGAGAAACCCTCGCTGGATGCTGATGGGACGAGCTGGACGGGATCGGGTTCTGCGCGGTCCTCCCCTCGAGTCGCGCGCATCCTCCTCCTCCTCCATCACCCCGCCCACCAGAACCTCCTCCCCCACCCGCCCGCCTCTCCTCTTCCTTCATACACCTGCAGTGACCTCACCGAACGCAACACGGGGCCTATCCCGGTACGGGGTCAGAACTTCAGCTGTGGTTCTAATCCGTCTTCACTCGGGCCGCCGTCAGAACCTCCCCGCTCCCCGAAATCTGGGAATGTTTACGTTTCAGATGTCCCGCGTTCGGCTCGGGCGGAGGCAGACCGTGCTCGTCGGCCGTGTCGGGGCGCGGTGGTGGTGCGGATCCGCGCTCCGCTCCGCCGCTTCAAAGCCCGGGCTTTAGAACCGAGGCATCTTTAATTATGCCGCGGACTCGGGTGATACATCGGGGGGGAGGGGTCGTAACAGGTGAGTGTCGAGGTTTTAAAGGCACGCTGCGCGTTCCGCTTCGAGTCACATCAATGGTTCTGCCGGACAGAGGACGGTACACGAGGCGGATCAAACGTCCCCGCGCTCATTAGTGACCGGCCACTCGCAGCGTGGGGCAGGAGAGAGAGCGAGCGGGCGAGAGAGAGAGAGAGAGGGGCGAGAATACAGGATGCGGCCAATCCGGCGACGGCCTCGGGGGAATATTCCGCAAATATTTGCATAATGATTTTCGGAGCGTCTTTCGGCTCCTTTGTCTTTCCCGTGGGGGCGGGGGCGGGGGGGGGGGGGGGGTCGCAGGGGGGCGGGGCTGCGAGTGTAAATGGGAAAAGACACACCGCTATCAGCCCCTCCCTCCCTCCCTCCCTCCCTCCCTCGCTGCCATTCAGCATCTTATTTCCTTTAATGCCGCGGCGCCGCGCTTCAGCGCCGCACGCACTTTAATCTCCATAAACGCTACAAACAAGCGCCGTGTGTGTGTGTGTGTGTGTGTGTGTGTGTGTGTGTGTGTGTGTGTGTATATACCTCGTTCCGCCTGCAGGTAATTGCGGCCCTCGCGTGGAGGCGCCTCACCGAAAGTCGTGGGTACCGATGGCAGGTAACGCCGCAAACGAGGAGGGATGAATGAGCGTCGTTAGCGGCGCCCGGGTGATTACGCACGCCGCCCCGGAATGCCCACCAATAAACACCCAGCCGCCGCCACCGCCGTCACAACAACAATAATAACAACAACAATAATAACAATAATAATAATAACGACGGGTTCCGCGACGATATGAGAATAACAACGTAATTACGCACTCATAAGAATTCGGAGAAGACAAATGGAGGGCGTTCAGGCGGCTCACACGGCGGCTCACGTTACCCCGTTCTGTTCCGTTAGGCCCCGCCCCCGCGCTCTTCTTTCAAATGCCAACAATGGACTCCCGCACTCTCGGCTCAGCCCCGCCGTCGCCGCCGGTGACACTCGTCCCAGTTTAACTCGCAGCCGAGGCGAGACGCTCCTCCGGGGACGGGCGCGGGAACCGAAGTGTTTGGTTTACACGCAAAACGTACGCGCAACGTTCAGAGACGAGGTGAAACGCGCCGCCGCGCTCGAGCACGCCAACGCACCGGGTTATAGAACCGCGTGATCAGCCAATCGGGCGGCGGCGTGCGGATGGAGGCGATAGGTGGGGAGGTGCGGTCGTGACGGTTGGCATGGTTGCCGGCACCAGACGGGTCGGTTTGCCACGTGATGCGTCTATGATTGGTTTTTAACTTCATGCACCACACACACACACACACACCCACAAACACACACACCCCCGACCGCCTCTCTTTACCGAGCCGGCTGCAGGGTTCTCCAAACAAATAAGACGTTTTGTACAGGGTACCAATCTAACACTATACTATATGGGGCAATTTAGAGCATTCAGTTCACTTTGAATCCATGTGTTTTGGACTGTAGGAGGAAACCGGAGAACCTGGAGGAAACCCACATGGACACGTGGAGAACATGCAAACCTCCCAGATCGGGATTGGAACCTGGATGCCCAGTGCTGAGAGGAGAACATGCTAAACACTAGTTAGGCAAACCTTATAAACAGCCTCCGAAAGAACGCTGTCACCAGGTCGGTGAAAGAGAGTGTGTGTCAGTGGGATATGATTCTTTTCTAACTCCACCACACACACACACACACACACACACACCCCCGACCGCCTCTCTTTACCGAGCCGGCTGCAGGGTTCTCCAAACAAATTAGACATTTTTGTTAATTCACTTTTCTGCGTCGCAGCGACACGTCCAGCCATTATGTCGTAAAGCGTGGCCCCCATCCAAACACAAAGCATCGTAACCCCCACCCCTGCCACCCTACTGCCCCCTGCAGTACATTAGAGGTTCGTTCCGTCTGATCTCGTTAGGTTACGAACAAAGCTTTGTTCACAACATCGCCGTCACCTTTGTAACATTTCAATGTGGAGGTCGAACACACAGACGGCTGATATCAGAGTGTGTGTGTGTGTGTGTGTGTGTGTGTGAGTGTATGTGTGTGGTTGTGTGTGTGTGTGTGTGTGAGTGTATGTGTGTGTGTGTGTGTAGGCTTGCAGTTAAGAAACTCATGTTGCAACATATCAGCATGAAATCCCGAGGAGTCGCAAGTTCTGAAGAGGCTGAGTGAAGGAGGGTCATACAGATAGAGGACAAGAGCACACACACACACACACACACACACACACACACACACACACACGGCCCGGCGAGGAACCATTCCGAAAGTATTCCCTGCAAAACGTGAAGGTTCATCGCAGAACCGAATCCGTATCTGACTGACCTTAGATCAGCTGTCTGATCTAAAGGAGGGCAGAACCTCAAGGTGGAACCTCAACACTCTAGAACCCTTCCTTGACCGGTAGGTAGGGGGTGCCGGGACGTGGCAGAGATGCTGTCCATTGGGAAGGGCTTTCCACAAGAGTTTGGTGAAAGCGTGGTTCTCTCCGACCCCGGGGCCGAGAGGTCGACCTGCCCCCCAACCCCCCCCCCCCTCAGGGGTGTGCCGGGGTCACGGGGGGGGGTCACTGAAAATGCCAGTGGAAGGGTGCCAGGGTTCTACAAACAAATAAGAAGTTTTGTACAGAGTGCCAATCTATCACTATACTATATGGGGCATTTTAGAGCATTCAGTTCACCTTAAATCCATGTGTTTTGGACTGTAGGAGGAAACCGGAGAACCCGAAGGAAACCCACACGGACACGTGGAGAACATGCAAACCTCCCAGATCGGGTTTGGAACCTGGATGCCCAGCGCTGAGAGGAGAACATGCCAATCACTAGTTAGGCAAACCTTATAAACAGCCTCCGAAAGAACCCTGTCACCAGGTCGGTGAAAGAGAGTGTGTGTCAGTGGGATATGATTCTTTTCGAACTCCACACACACACACACACACACACACACACACACACACACATACCCCGACCGCCTCTCTTTACCGAGCCGGCTGCAGGTGGTTCTCTCCGACCCCCGGGCTTCTACAAACCCTACCCCCCCCATCAGGGGTGTGCCGGGGTCACGAGGGGGGCACTGGTGAAAGCAGAACCCACCCCCCCCACCCTCCCCCCCCCCGTTTCGTCTCTGTTACGTAACCCCGGGCCGAAAGGTCGACCTGGTGTAGGTGGAGGAGGTCCCCCCCCAGGTGGTGGAGGTCAGGTGGTGTGGTGGACGGGGTCAGGTGGTTGAGGGGGGGGGTGTACTGAAAGGTGGTTGAGGTGGTGTAGGTGGTGTAGGTGAGTGTCAGTGGAAAGACGTGGTGTAACCCGCGGAGCGTGGAGGGGGAGCTGTAGGTGGAGTGGTGTAGGTAAGGTGGTGGAGGTGGAGGAGGTTGTGTATCAGCAGAGGAGCGGGAGGAGGTGATGGAGGTGCAGAGGTGGAGGAGGTGGTGTAGGAGTGTAGGTGGAGTAGGTGGTGGAGGTGGTGTGGAGGTGGTGTAGGTGGTGTAGGTGGGAGGAGGTGGTGTAGGTGGAGTAGGTGGTGGAGGTGGTGGAGGTGGTGTAGGTGGAGTAGGTGGTGGAGGTGGTGGAGGTGGTGTAGGTGGTGGAGGTGGTGGAGGTGGTGGAGGGTGGTGGAGGTGAGGTGGTGGTGGAGGTGGTGGAGTGGAGGAGGTGGTGGACGGTGTGGTGGAGGTGGTGGAGGTGTAGGGGTGTAGGTGGAGTGGTAGGTGGTGGGTGGAGGTGGTGGAGGTGGTGTAGGTGGTGGAGGTGGTGTAGGTGGAGGAGGTGGTGGAGGTGGAGGAGGTGGAGGAGGTGGTGGAGGTGGAGGAGTGGTGGAGGGTGGAGGAGGTGGAGGTGGAGGAGGTGGTGGTGGAGGTGGTGTAGGTGGTGTAGGTGGTGGAGGTGGTGGAGGTGGAGGAGGTGGAGGAGGTGGTGTAGGTGGGAGGTGGTGTAGGTGGTGGAGGTGGTGGAGGTGGTGGCGCACATGTGGATGGAACGGCCGGTTCGATTTGCCTTTAATCGTCTGAAATGTCACGGGTTCGATTCTCTGGAAACCTCAGTCAGGTTCTGAGAACGCGCCTCACCACAACCGCTGTTCTGAGAGTCAGGGCTGCGGCGGCGGCGTTCCGTCGGCGCGCTCTCGAAAAACAGAGGACTTGCTCGCGCCCCGACGCTCGAGGAAACACCCCGCCGTCGTCCACCCCGCGACCCGGCGAGCTTAACCGGCGTTTATCCGTCGTCCCCATGAGGTATCCGTCGTCGTCCCCGTGAGGTTCGTCTGGCAGGGGTGGGGGGGGGGTGTCGGAACACCCAGCGGGGGTCACGACAGGTGGGCGACGGCCCACGCAGACCGGCGCCCCCCCCCCCCTCCACCCACCCGCCTCATGTCATTGTTCCTCTATTCATCTTTCGGCTCGGCGTGCGATCACATGACCGCTCATGTCCTCGCTTAACCCCCGCCCCCTCCCTTTTTGCTTTTCTTTCTTTTATTTATTTATTTTTTTATTTTAACTTCCTCTCTCGCCCCTCCCGGATCGTGGACCCTGTGGCTGGGCGAGGGCAGGGGGGTGACCCGGACGTGCTCGGACCGGCGGTGGCGCACGGCGCTTTAAGACGCCGCCGCTCACCTGATCCCGGAAGCGGAGCGCAGGCAGTACTCAGAAAGGCGCTTCGGCGGAACGCGCTTCTAATTAAGTTCAGATAAAAGTGACGCTTCAACCGCCGAGCGCCAAAAAAGAACGAAGAAAAAAAAAAAGCCTTTGATGTTCGTTCTGCATCTGATTAAAAAAAAAAGAACTCTACAACTGAATGAAGGGGGGGGGGGGGGGGGGGGCTCACTCATTTATTTAAAATTTATTTTAGTTAGTTTGTTTGTTTGGTAGGGCACACAGTGACTTAGTGGTTGGGCATGTTCTCCTCTCAGCACTGGGGATTCCCGGTTCAAATTCCAATCTGGGAGGAGTTTCCATGTCCTCCCCGTGTCCACGTGGGTTTCCTCCGGCTTCTCCGGTTTCCTCCCACAGTCCAAAAACATGGATGCAAGGTGAATTAAATGCTTTAAATTGCCCTATATAGAGTGTGTGTGTGTGTGTGTGTGTGTGTGTGTGTGTGTGTGAGTGAGTGTGTGTCCAGTGATAGATTGGCGTCCTGTCAAAAAATTAATAAATTAAAGAAAAAAGAAAAAATGTAAAAAAAATATATAAATAAATAAAATAAAATAAATGCAGCAAATAGCAAATTCTCGGAATTGCCCCATATAGTGTCTGTGTGAGTGAGCGATAGGTTGCCCCCTGTCCTGGGTGTATCTGCCCAGCTCCCGAAACATTCTCCCCTGGATGGGCATGAGAACCCCCCCCCCCCCCCCCCCCCCCCCCCGACCCTAATAGAGGATAAAGCAGAAAATAATGGATGTTTATTTATTTATTTTAAAGCCACTGAGCAAAAGATCCCTTAAAAATAAATAAATAAATAAAAATCCCGGTGACCGGTCTAAGTACCCCCCCCACCGGTCTAAGTACCCCCCCCCAAACACACCCCTGCCCCCAAGTACCATCTTTTAATGCATGCCCCCCCCCCCATTATTATTTCTGCAGCATTATTCTGCTTCCAAAAAATTAAATAAATAAATAAATGAATGAATGAATTAATTAAGCCAGCCCTGAGGTCGGGCACCGATGTTCACATTCATCCCCAAACTTTGTCTGTATGGCGTCGTACCCGGAGGCCTTCCCCAAACTGTTCCGTGATGGCGAGGCTGGAGACGGTGCGCGTCTGCAGATCAACCGGGCTGCAGTCCAGAGCGTCTCAGCGAGCGTCTACGCAAATTAGGGAACTGTCCCCCCGGTGAACAGGACGCGTGTGCAGACGGGGCAACTTATTTTTGGTGCCACAAATGATTCACCCGTCGCTTCAGCCAAGCATTACAACAGAAACACTGACTGCCTCCAGCCCAGCACGGTTCCCCCCGCACGGTTCCTCCCCCGTGGTTCCCCTCGCACGGTTCCACCCCCGCGGTTCCCCCTGCACGGTTCCCCTCGCACGGTTCCCCCCCCCCCCCCCCGCGGTTCCCCCTGCACGGTTCCCCTCGCACGGTTCCCCCCGCGGTTCCCCCTGCACGGTTCCCCTCGCACGGTTCCCCCCCCCATGGTTCCCCCCTTTGGTTCCCCCCCCGTGGTTCCCCCCCACATGGTTCCCCATGCAAGGTTCCCCCAGCAACGGTTCCCCTCCGCCACGGTTCCCCTCGCACGGTCCCCCCCCCCCCCCCCCCCCCCGGAAGGTTCCCGTCTCACGGTTCCCCCCACCGTCAGCACGGTTCCCCCCCCGCACGGTCCCCCCTGCACGGTCCCCCCCCCCCTGCACGGTTCCCCCCACGCTTCTCCAAATCTGACACACATGCTGCCAGGGTTCCTCTCCTGAACGCAGATGGCACCGGGAACCTTCTGAAGGAACCGGGGTCAGGTCATCTTCATGATATACCACGCTCCACCGACTCCACTGCGTGACCCAACCCCACGGACCAACAGCTCCACCCAACGGGTTCTCTGCTCCTCGTCTTAAATCCGTAGAACGTGGGGAGATAAACGGAGAACCCGCATCCTTACGTTCCACCGTGCATTATCTCACACATCCACCATAAAAGTCATAGGGAGAACATGCTAATTTCACACGGGGTACCTACAACCTTAGAACCATATCTCATAGGTCAACAGCTCGACCACCCAACGGGTTCTCTGGTCCACGTATTAAATACGTAGAGCGTGGGTTGAATGGGGAACCCGCATCCTTTGTGCATTATCTCATACATCTGACGTACGGGTCATAGGGAGAACATGCAAATTACACTGGAAAAGGATTCAGGGAACTGAGCACAGAGGGGACATGCCATTCTGTATTGCAAACTGTGGTTCTGCGAACGCTAAGGGTTTTAATATGGGATACTTAGAACCTTAGAACCCACTGGTCAACAGCTTAACCTCACCACCCACCACCCAACGGGTTCTGTTCCCTGTCTTAAATACGTAGAACATGCGAAGATAAACGGAGAACCTGTCTCCTTACGTTCCACCGTGCATTATCTCATACATCAGACGTACGGGTAATAGGGAGAACATGCAAATTTCACTGGGAAAGGACTCAGGAAACTGAGCACAGAGGAGACACGCTGTTCTGTATTGCAAACTGCGGTTCTGCAAAATCTAAGGGTTCTCAAAACGGGGCACTTAGAACCTTAGAACCCTCTCCCACAGATCAACAGCTCGACCACCCAACGGGTTCTCTGGTCTTCGTCTTAAATACGTAGAACTTGGGGAGATAAACGGAGAACCCACCTCCTTACGTTCCACCGTGCATTATCTCACACATCCAACATAAAAGTCATAGGGAGAACATGCTAATTTCACACGGGGTACCTAGAACCTTAGAACCCAATCCCACAGGTCAACAGCTCGACCTCACCACCCACCACCCAACAGGTTCTCTGTGTCTAAATACGTAGAACGTGCGTAGATAAACTTCCGCCGTGCATCATCTCATACAGCCGACGTACGGGTCTTTTAAACATAGGGAGAACATGCTAATTTCACAGACCTGCTCGCTGTGAGGTGACCCGCCGTTCTGTATTGCGTTCTGTGAAATGTAAGCGTTTATAATACGGGGTACTTAGAACCTTAGAACCCCCCCCATATAGGGGTTTAGGTGTTAGTGTGAGGCACATCAAAGGACTCGAGGCCGAATGCCCGAGTCGCAGCGGGCAGCGTTTTCGGTGTTTAATAGTGTTTACAAAGAGTGTGAGCTCACGCCAGGTGACCGAGCGGCTGCGGGTGGTGGTGAGGGTGGTGGTGCGTGGGGTCCGAATCCCGAAAAATCCACAATGGCGGCGCATTGGCTGCTTGGCGCTGCGGGGGCGCCTCCACCCGCTCCGGCCGGGGTTACATTCTTTCCTTCTTTGCGAGCGCGCTCTCATGCCAGGAAGGGGGCGAGAGAGAGGGACTGCGCAGCGCCGATAAACGGACAAAAGGCGCCCGCGCCCCGCTGCCAAGTCCTAAAGACTGGGGGGGGGGGGAGGGGGGGGGACGACGGGGGGACGGGGGGGAGCGCGCGCTGGATGTTTAAGGGGGAAGATAAAGAAACGGGAAGGAAGAGAGAAAGAGAAAGTTGAGAGAGCGGCGCGTGGGTGGCGGACGGGGCGCGAAGGCAGCGGCGCAGAGATCCCGCCCGCTTCCAGATCTACCCCACAAAACGGGGGGGGGGGCATTCTTACCCCATTAGCTCATGGGGTGGAGGGGAAGGGGGCCCTTCTGGAAGCACTTCTGCCAGAGCAGCCTCTCCACCCCCAAACCCCCCATTCCCCCCCCACCGACTTCCCCCAGACACCCACGTCACGGCGCCCCCGCGCACACGCTCCCCGCGCCTTCCCGCCGTCGCTCGTCCAGCCGCTCGCCATCGATCGCGCTTTCCGACCCTTAGAGGGACATTTAGAGAACGTCCCACGGGGTGCCGGGGGGTAGGGGGGCTTTGTTGACGGAACAGAGTGGCTCAGTGAAGTGCTCCACACTCAGTACCTCGAGCGGAACTCATGGTTACGGCGAAACGGACACCTGAGAGCTAATGGATGGCAGAACCTGAGGTTTTCAGCTGCGGTAGCCCGCCGGCCTAAAGGGCCCACACGCTGGGCATTGCAGGTTGAAAGGTGTGACGTTGGAAACACTTCGATCAGTTCATCTGGCGCCAACAACCATTCAGTCCTTATGCATAATGAGGGTGGGAGGGTGGTGGAGGTGGTGCCCCCCCTGACGTAGGGACATAGGGAGAACATGCCAATTGCACTGGGAAGGGACCCAGGGCACCGAACACAGACCTGTTTGCTGTGAGGTGACCCGCCGTTCTGTATTGCATAGGTGTTAGGGTGAGTTTTAATACAGCACTTAGAACCTTAGAACCCCCCCCCATATAGGGGTTTAGGTGTTAGTGTGAGGAACATCAAAGGATTTGAGGCCGAATGCCCGAGTCGCAGCGGGCAGCGTTTTCGGTGTTTAATAGTGTTTACGAAGAGTGACCGAGGTCACGCCAGGTGAGGGTGGTGGTGTGGGGACGACCGGGGGGCGAGGACGGGGTTCTCAACCAAACCAAAGCCTCCCCCCCGGTGCCCAAACTGCGGCAAACTTCGGAACAACAACAACGTAACTATAGCAACCTCGCACTTACAATTATCTCGCGGGTCCAGCACGGCGTCCAGCACGTCCAAAAAAAAAAAACGTCCAATTAGCGACGCGGCCCCCGTTTACGCCGTTATCTCCGTCCAAGCTGAACGGCGAGACAGCATGGGTGACCTCAGCGCCCGCGACCGCGGGACCAACACGTTCTCTAACGAGCGCCCTGTCGCCTTCACTGCCCGAAAACCCGCGGCGAGCGGTCCGGCGCTTTTCATTTCTTTATTTACTTATTTAGTAATCCCACGTGCGCATCTCCAGATCGTTTAATCGAGAACCAAAAAAAACCCAGCAAGAACAAAAAGGGGGCGGGGCTTCCCACCGAACATCCACGACCGGCCGTCGGAGAACAGCGCGGTTTCAGAGGTTAAAGCCTGGAACGGGCCGCGGATCCGGCCCACGGCCGTCGGACTGGCGGCCTTGGTTCCTCTGACTTGGTTCTCTTTTTGTGCGCGCGAGGCGAGGCGAGGCAGGGCGGGGGGGGGGGGGGGGGGGGGGGGGGGGGGGGGGGGGGGGGGGG
This sequence comes from Corydoras sp. C115, assembly GCA_019802505.1. NCBI lineage: Eukaryota > Metazoa > Chordata > Actinopteri > Siluriformes > Callichthyidae > Corydoras > Corydoras sp. C115. The sequence goes on along the minus strand of JAFMOC010000512.1, from coordinate 162,721 downwards.
GGGGGGGGGGGGGTAGGGGGGGGAATACCGAAGGGGACTTTGGCGCTCGACTCGTGTGGCTGCGCCGCTCCCCCCTCTGCAGCGGGGATTTTTACCTTTGCATTCATTTGCATGAGCGTCAAAACAGTATTCTCGGACCCGTCTTGTTTTCCGCTGGGTTCTCGCGCTGGGGTTTGAAAGAGGCGCGGGTGCGGGCGAGGGCGAGGGCGGCGCTTTCGGGATGAGTCGGCGCGCATGAGAACGAGGCGCGAGGTTCAGATTCACAGACTCAGCGCGAGGTTCAGAATAAACACGGCGGAACGAGGACGGCGCGCGAGGACGAGGACGAGACGGTCACATGACCCGCGGCCGGACGGGTGGCAGGATTCAAATCCTTTAGAGAACCCAAAGCCAAGGTTCTAAATATGACATAAAATGAGACCAAAGATCTTGAGAAGGTCGGAGGTGTGAGGAACCCGGAATCCAGTCCCTCAGCTCTAGAACCGATCCCAAGCTTCAATGCCAATCTATCAGTGTCAATGTCTTTGGGAGGTTCTAACAGGTTCCACGTTTATTTTGCAGTCGACTTTGCATCCCATGAAGGTTCCAGGTTCCGTTCCGTATCACGGCCTCATGAGAACGAGGCGCGAGGTTCAGATTCACAGACTCAGCGCGAGGTTCAGAATAAACACGGCGGAACGAGGACGGCGCGCGAGGACGAGACGGTGCGGTCACATGACCCGCGGCCGGACCGGGGACACGCCCCCCTCGGGTGGCAGGATTCAAATCCTTTAGAGAACCCAAAGCCAAGGTTCTAAATATGACATAAAATGAGACCAAAGATCTTGAGAAGGTCGGAGGTGTGAGGAACCCGGAATCCAGTCCCTCAGCTCTAGAACCGATCCCAAGCTTCAATGCCAATCTAACAGTGTCAATGTCTTTGGGAGGTTCTAACAGGTTCCACGTTTATTTTGCAGTCGACTTTGCATCCCATGAAGGTTCCAGGTTCCGTTCCGTATCACGGCCTTATGAGAACGAGGCGCGAGGTTCAGATTCACAGACTCAGCGCGAGGTTCAGAATAAACACGGCGGAACGAGGACGGCGCGCGAGGACGAGACGGTGCGGTCACATTACCCGCGGCCGGACCGGGGACACGCCCCCCTCGGGTGGCAGGATTCAAATCCTTTAGAGAACCCAAAGCCAAGGTTCTAAATATGACATTAAATGAGACCAAAGATCTTGAGAAGGTCGGAGGTGTGAGGAACCCGGAATCCAGTCCCTCAGCTCTAGAACCTCGGTACAAATCCAATCGAGTCGATGATTTCGGGAGGTTCTAACTGGATCCACGTTCATTTGGCACCCTCACAACGACCGAGCCCAACATCACGTTCTACTAACAGAACCCCAAATCGGAGAACATGGAGTCGGTCTGGATTCACACCCTGTTCCTGCTTAACTCTCTCCTGATTCGAGTCCGATCACAGAGTTCCGCAGACGACTTCACCCCCATGAAGGTTCCAGGTTCCAGGACGCGCAGCCGGACGGGGGACACGCCCCTCCAGGTGGCAGGATTCGCCACTTTAGAGATCCTTTAGTGAACCCAAAGCCAAGGTTCTAATATGACATTCAATGAGACTAAAGATCTTGAGATCTTTAGATCTTTAGGAACCCGGAATCCAGTCCCTCAGCTCTAGAACCCATCCCAAGCTTCAATGCCAATCTAACAGTGTTAATGTCTTCGGGAGGTTCTAACAGGTTCCACATTCATTTTGCAGTCGACTTCGCCCCCCATGAAGGTTCCAGGTTCCAGGACGTGCGGCCATGAAGGAACCCCAAACCCAAGAACATGGAGTCAGTCTGGATTTATACGCTGTTCCTGCTTAACTCTCCGATCACGGTTCCACAGTCGATTTCACCCCCCCGTAAAGGTTCCAGGACGCGCGGCCGGACGGGGGACATGCCCCCCCAGGTGACAGGATTCGCCACCTTAAAGATCCTTTATAGAAACCAAAGCCAAGGTTCTAATATGACAAATGAAACCAAAGATCTTGAGAAGGTCGGAGGTGCGAGGAAGATTTACAGGAAACAGGAACCTTTTGGGTTCTCCGTATACAATGCATCGGAGAACTGCTGACAGAACCCTCCACATGTTACGTATTCCATATTTTTACATATTTACGTATGCATTTGTGAGGTTGGAGCAACCTGACAGTCGTCGTTCCAGTTCATCCCAGATTGAGTTCCGTCCAGGGTTCTGTGCAGGACAGACACACTCGGCGATTGATAAGCCGACAGCCCACCCCGGCGGAACCCGACAGCCCACCCCGGCGGAACCCGACAGCCAGGTTCTTTCATCTCCCGTCGACTCTCAGGTGTCATCATCAAAGAGAACATCTGATGCGGCGGGTGGAGGAACCGCGAGAACCAGCTGATCTGCAACCCATTTACATGTTTGAACAGATTCTCCAGACGGCAAACTTCCACGTTCTAAAGCCAAGAGTTCCACAGAGTTCACCCCCCCATGAGTGTTCCACGTTCCGTTTGGTGTACACGAAGCGTAGCATCTGCTGAGACTCACCAGCAAACGGAACATGCTCAGATTCTTTGGAGAACCCAAAGCCAAAGTTCTAGTTTGACAATAGAGACCAAAGATCTTGAGAAGGTCGGAGGTGCGAGGAACCCTGAAACCAGGGTTAAGAAACCCTTAGAAACCAGGCTAAGGGAAGCTCTAGAACCCATCCCAAGCTTCAACACAAATCCAATAGGATCGATGTTTTCAGGAGGTTCTAACAGGTTCCATGTTCATTTGGCACCCTCACAACGAACCAGCCCAACATCACGTTCTACTAACAGAACCCCGACCTGGAGAACATGGAGTCGGTCACGCTGTTCCCTCTGAAGTCTCTGCTGACTCGAGTCCTGCTGACACACCGGGTTCCGATATGATGACGCGGCGGTTCCCTTCTTCTCCATTAGCAGCACTAATTAGATTCCGAGGCACATGCTCCCGTCCGAAATAGAACCGCGCCGCGGAACGTTCGGGTTCTGGTAACGGCGCGGGTGATGTAATCCGAATAAACGGCACACTGGCACATTCAGCGGCCCCGGCGGGAGGGGTGGAGGGGTGACACAACCCCCCCCCCTCAGCTGTATGTGGCCTATTGAGAACGTGACCGTGGCATGAAGCCCCCGGAGCCACGGTGTGGGTCACAAAGAGCGCGTTCTCCTCCCACAGTGCCCCGGCTCATTACGGAACCCTTTCCAAATTACCGGGATAATGAGGCATGCGAGACGAGGCGGACAACCGATGTCCTGTGAGATGATCTCATGAGCGTGATGCGTGAGCCCTTCACAGATCACATCCAGGACGAGGTTCTAAACGTTCACCATGGAACCCGATGCCAGGGCTCTTTTTTGGGAAATTAATTATGAAAAGGAACATTATCACGTACAGCCGGAATGTGGCATGGGCCACCAGAGCGTCACGAAGGCAGTTGAGGTTCCGCCCACGTCGAGGCCCCGCCCCGATAACCTGTACGTTCTATCTAGTGTACGGTCACCGATTGGAGCACCCACCCGGCAACTGGCGCAAACGCGACGAGAACACGGCCTCGGCGTCGACAGGCGGACCTGCCGTCCGGTTCCTAACTGCGTCTCTGGTTGCGTGATGTCATCGAGCGAAGAACAAGGCCCAGATAATCAACTGCAACCACGATGGTTCCATTTATTTTCAAGCGTCTGCTGTGAGAACCCAATTCGCTCCTCGTTCCAGAAGATTATCCCGAGACGATTAATCACGCCGCCCCGTCTGCCTTTGATCCGCTCGTATCAGGGATCGGCGCCCCCCCCGGACGCGGTGCCATCGGAACGTAATGGCTTATTAACATGCGGCGGAGGCTCCGGGACGGGACGGGGTTCCGCGCATGAGAACGAGCATGGCGGGCCGAGGGGGCGGAAACGTTGAGCGCAGAATTTCCAGTGGCCTCGAGTGGGCAAAGACAACAGGGGCATTCACGTCTTCGGGGAGGGGTCACCCAGGCCCGGGGGTGCCAGTTGGTCGGGAATGTCGGGGGTGGGGGGGGTAGAACGCCGGGCCGGGGATGCCAGGTGCAAAAGGCAGAGCAGATGGCGGGCGGGAGAACCGGGGTCAGAACCAGAGGTACCGAAAAAGGGGCAACGCTCCGGAGGCAAATCCGTTTTCCCAAAACAAAGATGGCACCCCGACATTGGCACAACCCCCCGCCCTCAGACAAAGGACTGGGGGGGGGGCCTTAAATTTAGGTTCCGGCGCGAGGAGTCAATAAAATAATGTTCTATATATTTATTGTTGGAACGATAAGAAGGCCCTGGGTTGGAGTCCTGTTGAACACACAGGCATGTCCTCCCCGTACCTCTGGGGCTATTTTGAGTAGCTCACTGGTCCAGATGTTCCAGCTGTGAGGAGCTCGATCAGGAGCAGTCGAAAGAACCACGCCGACGTGTTTACGGAACTCACTGACCGACGGAGGGAACGTCTAGAACGCGGCTGTACACAGCTATGTCCGGAACTCCGGAAACACAGCGGGAATTCCGGATGCCGTTCCTAACACGAACATGTGACACGAACATGTGACACGAACATGTGACACGGGCATGTGACACGAGCATGTGACACCCCCACAGCCGGGCGCGCATTCCTCACCGCACGTGTTCGGGGTCCGGAGTTCCACCAGTGGAAATGATTCCCAACATTCCTCCACGGTCACCTGACACACGGCCCTGCCGGCATTAACTGAGCGCCCACCAGATTTCACACACCCACGGGACCCACTCACCCACCTACAGGACCCACACCCACGGGACCCACTCACCCACACCCACGGGACCCACCTACCCACCTACAGGACCCACACCCATGGGACCCACTCACCCACCTACAGGACCCACACCCACGGGACCCACTCACCCAACTACAGGACCCACACCCATGGGACCCACTCACCCACGGGACCCACTCACCCACCTACAGGACCCACACCCATGGGACCCACTCACCCACGGGACCCATTCACCCACCTACAGGACCCACACCCATGGGACCCACTCACCCACGGGACCCATTCACCCACCTACAGGACCCACATCCATAAGACTCACATACCCCTACAGGACCCACACCCATAAGACTCACATACTCCTAAAGGACCCACTCAACCACCTACAGGACCCACACCCATAAGACTCACATACCCCTACAGGACCCACTCAACCACCTACAGGACCCACACCCATGGGAACCACTCACCCACGGGACCCACTCACCCACCTACAGGACCCACATCCATAAGACTCACATACCCCTACAGGACCCACTTAACCACCTACAGTATCCACACACACAGGACCCACACCCACCTACAGGACCCACACCCACAGGACCCACACTCACACACCTACAGGACCCACACCCACCTACAGGTCCCACACCCATGGGACCCTCTCACCCATCTACAGGACCCACACCCATGGGACCCTCTCACCCACCTACAGGACCCACCCACCCACCAGCACGACCCACACTCACAGGACCCACTCACCCACCTATACGACCCACACATCCACCCACAGGACCCAAATGGCCTTCCCTAAACACACAATGCGGGTGCCATATCAGTACCCAGAATGCTTTGTGACTGAAGAAAACACTTGAATCGTGTCCCATGACTTCTCTCCCAATAGCGGATCGTGTAATCTCCCAGGAAAAACAAACGCGGAGAGGAGAACATACCAAACAACATATAAAGTAATCCCGTGTTGTTCAACCACGACAGAGACGAGCCCAAATGAAACCTTCTTACTTCAGCATCCAAAAACCCCGAGGATCAAAGACAGCGCAGGAGAGCGAGCGAGCGAGCGAGCGAGTGAGAGAGAGAGAGAGAGTGAGAGAGACAGAGAGAGAGAGCGAGAGAGAGAGAGCGCGAGAGCGAGCAAGGGAGAGAGAGAGAGAGCGCGAGAGCGAGCAAGGGAGAGAGAGAGAGAGAGAGAGGGAGAGAGAGAGACAGAGAGGGAGCGAGAGAGAGAGAGAGTGAGAGAGAGAGAGAGAGAGAGAGAGAGAGCGAGAGAGCAGAGAGAGAGACAGAGAGTGAGAGAGAGACAGAGAGAGAGAGAGACAGAGAGAGAGAGAGAGAGAGAGAGAGAGAGAGACAGAGAGAGAGAGAGAGAGAGACAGAGAGAGAGAGAGACAGAGAGAGAGAGAGAGAGAGAGAGAGAGAGACAGAGAGAGAGTAAGAGAGAGAGACAGAGAGAGAGAGAGAGAGAGAGAGAGAGAGAGAGAGGGAATCCATACAGGGATCCCAGGATAATTCTATTAGCAATCCCTCAGCAGCCTACACACTGCGTCTCAAAGCCTTGGCATGGACAGACAGCGTCTCAGTCCCGTCGTCCTGACGATTTCAATACGCTTCCTAAATAAACACACACACACACACACACACACACACACACACACACACTCACACACACACACACACACACACACACACACAACACACACACACACACAATACCACAGATACACAATAAAAGCCGGGCCTTTGTGCGGCGTCCCCGTGTTAATCTGCGTGCGGATGAGGATTTGCCGCGACGCCGGGACGTGCCAGCTGTCAGGCCTAACGACGAGCGTGTAGGAGGTGGAACCGGCGCTGCGTTCCGTCAGGGTTCCGTTTGAAAGCGGAATCCCGCTCTTCCCTTTGTCTGGCTGACAGGACTCCGACGCGCCTTCCGAAGTTTGTTTTGTCCCGCTCCGTCTGATCCAATAACGCCATCAGACGACGGGCTATATTTAAATCCGCTCCCTCAATCGCTGGCAACACAACTAAAGCGGGCCGAGCGGCGAACCGCCAGCGCTTTAAACGCTACAGACAGATCAGAGCTCGGACAATTAGGACGGAACGCACGGAAGAACCCGGGAGACGGCTGTAAGAGCGAGAGGACCGGGCGAGCAGTCTGCATTCCGGTTCATCTCCGATGGAACCCGGGAACGGGCCTTCCCCAAACTGTTATGAGCATACAGCTGGGTTTTTATGAGGCGAGGACTTTTGTCCGTGTGTGTATGTGCTACTCGTTAGTAAACGAAGACCTTCATGTTCAGGGACGCGCCGTTAAAACGTCAACGAGGACGAGAACGCCGCGGCACTCGCAAAAAAAAAAAAACACACGGAACCCGAGCTCGGCTTCGGCTCTCTTCTCCAATTTACGTCAGAGACTCGCTGTGAAGGCTGCAGCCATTAAGATCAGAATGCAAACACACACACGCACACACACACACACACACACACGCACACGCACACACACACGCACACGCACACGCACACGCACACACACACGCACACACACGCACGCACGCACACGCACGCACACGCACGCACACGCACACACACGCACGCACACACACACTGAGGAGGAGGAGGATGAAGGGGGCTGCAGCATCAAAGGGATGGAAAACCTCACAACTTATAGAGCGTTCCTCTGATCAGCTCGTTAAAGGTTCTGAAAACAGGGTTCTGCAGCGTGCGCGAGCATGAGCAACCTCCTGAACCTGCACGGAATGACAACAAACATCAGGCAGCATGGTGGCATCTCCACCTCCATCTCCATCAACTCCATCTCCAACTTTAACTCCACCTCTATCTTCACCTCCACCTCCAACTTTAACTCCACCTCCAACTTTAACTCCACCTCCACCTCCAACTTTTACTCCACCTCTATCTTCACCTCCACCTCCAACTTTTACTCCACCTCCAAATTTAACTCCACTTACACCTCCATCTTTAACTTCATCTCCAACTCCAGCTACACCTCCATCTCCAACTTTAACTCCACCTTCACCTCCAACTTTAACTCCACCTCCACCTCTGTCTTCAACTCCATCTTTAACTTCATCTCCAACTTTAACTCCACCTCCAAATTTAACTCCACCTACACCTCCATCTTTAACTTCATATCCAACTTTAACTCCACCTTCACCTCCATATTCATCTCCAACCCCATCTACAACTCCACCTCTATCTCCATCTTCAACTTTAACTCCACCTCCACTTCCATCTCCAACTCTATCTCCAACCCCATCTACAACTCCACCTCTATCTCCATCTCCAACTTTAACTCCACCTCCAACTTTAACTCCTCCTACACCTCCACATCCATCTCCAACTTTAACTCCACCTCCAACTTTAACTCCTCCTACACCTCCACATCCATCTCCAACTTTAACTCCTCCTCCACTTCCATCTCCAACCCAATCTACATCTCCACCTCTATCTCCACCTCCAACTTTAACTTTATCTCCAACTTTAACTCCACCTCTATCTCTATCTCCACCTCCACTTCCGTCTTAACACACACCTCTGAGCGCGTCTCATTCATGTCAGTGTGTGATCTACATCAGCGTCGGGTTCTCACTCGGGTTCTAGGTTCTAAGCCCAGTCTGTTATGACCTTTGATCTGAAGGTGATGACATCACAGCCGTGTGTTTCAGCTGATACAGAAACTAACAGCTGATACAGAATCGAACCCCCCCCCTCCCCCGCCGCCGCCCCGCCCGCTGGAACCCGGACGCACAACATCGGTTCTGTGAGTCCGGCCGAGCGACCACCGGCACATCGATGAGTCCCGCACCGCCGGGGGGGTACGGACCAAAGGGGGGGGGGGGGGGTGAATCCCCAAACCCACGCTACCCGCAGCAGATCGCTGGATGACTGAGAGAACAGTGCGGAACATCAAAGCCCCGAGGCTCCGCCCACGCTGACTCACGGCAGGTTTCCCCGCTGAGTAAGTGCGAGAGGCTGCTGCGGGACGCCGGGCGTGTTCCGGGGCTTTTCGGCGATATCTCGCCCCGCGGGGCGAACCGTTCCTCTCACTTTCATATTGCGTTCTCTCGGATTCCCCCCCCCACCTCACCGCCCCGCTCCGGAGAACAGCCGAGCCGAGTTCCAGATTCACCCTCACATCGGCGTCGCCCATAAAAGGAGACGCTGCCAGGTGCGGCGGCAGCCAATCGGGAATCTGCCCCACCCCACAGGTGGACGGGGTGAAACCGTGCCGACTCGTCCCCTCGGGCCGCCCCTCCCCGATCCTCAGCCTCGGTGTTCCGGAGCTTTTGTCCGTCTCCGTGTTTGTTCCGCCCTTCGCGGCAGGTGCGAGAGCGCCGGTTTGTTTGCGAGCGGCACTATAAAACTGTCAGCGTGGCACGGCGGCGGCGGCACCCCCCCCTCCCCTCCCCCCTCTCCTCCCCCCTCCCCACACACACACACACACATACACACACACACCCCGTCCGGTTCTTCTTTGGATCTTTTCTTTTGCGGCGCGCTCGCTGTTCCTTCACGTCGGCGAGTGAGCCGCTTGTTCTTCAATAAATGAATAGCACGCTGCCGGTGTTGGCGGGGGGGAGGGGGGAGGGGGGGGGGTGGCGGAGGCACTTCTAAAGGGTTTGTGGGTAAACGCCCCGGCAGGACGCCCACCTGAACTCCATACAGAACCCTGCAGCTGGGGGTCAGACGGGCTTGTAAAGGCAGAGCGCCACCACGTTCTCGTCGCGCGCCCGAGGGACCGCAGGTGTGCGACGCGCGGGGGGGGGGGGGGGGGCAATCGCCCACGGCCAGTCTCCCACGCCCCCCGCCGAAACGAGGTAAACAGCACGCAGGAAACCCCTGAAAACGAGCATCGACGTAAACCATGTTCCGCCTCTCGGGTACTTTACGTTCCCCGGTCGGCGTCGTCCAATGGGAGGAGAGATTACTCATGAAGTCATGATCCCGCGAAACCCTCCACGTCGAGGGGCTGCTGATTTGTTTAGTCGCTCGTGAGGGGTAAACAAAAGTTCAAATGCAAACCACCCACCGAACAGCCCCCCCCCCCCCCAACCCCCCGCCCTGTACCCCCCCCTCACCACCCAGCATGCTCTTTAACAACCTGCCAATTACCGAAGGAGGAACCAATTATTTGTTCTTGTTTAAAGAGGGGGGGTGGGGGTGCGAGGGGGGGGGGGCAAACGTAATACCTCAAAGCCGAGTGAGCGGCGTGGAGTAAACACACGAGAGCGCGCCGAAAAACAAAGACTCCGCCATCTGAGACTCATCTGCGCCGCTTCAGAGACACCGGAACGTCCTCACAGAGAGGAACCGAGACGGTACCCCGGGTTCTAAAGGACGGACAGGCAGGGGGGCGCCGCGGTCACCTCGGAGCGAGAAGGTCCCGGGTTCTAAAGGACGGGCGGGCAGGGTGGTGCCGCGGTCACGTCGGAGCGAGAATGTCCCGGGTTCTAAAGGACGGGCGGGCAGGGTGGCGCCGCGGTCACCTCGGAGCGAGAAGGTCCCGGGTTCTAAAGGACAGGCGGGCAGGGGGGCGCCGCGGTCACCTCGGAGCGAGAAGGTCCCGGGTTCTAAAGGACGGACGGGCAGGGTGGCGCCGCGGTCACCTCGGAGCGAGAAGGTCCAGGGTTCTAAAGGACGGGTGGGCAGGGTGGCGCCACCACATCTGGTGAAAATCCCAATCTTGGTTGTTTTGCATGTTCTCCTCGTGTCCGTGTGGGTTAAATGGAATTCTCCAAATTGCCCCATAGGGAGTGTGTTTGTGTGAGTGATAGATTGCCCCCCCTGTCCTGGGTGTTTCTGCCAGCGTCCGAAACCTTCTCCCTTGGATGGACATGTGGAACCACCCCGCCCCCCCAGCACTGAGAGGAGAACATGCCAACCACTATGCCACCCTGTGGACCTGTGTATATAAATATAAAGATTATCTTTATAAAGATTTGAATGTGAGTGGGGGGGCACGGTGGTGTAGTGTTTGGCATGTTCTCCTCTCAGCTCCAGGTTGGAATTCCGATCTGGGTGGAGTTTGCATGTCCTCTCCGTGTCCGTGTGGGTTTCCTCCGGGTTCTCCGGTTTCCTCCCACAGTCCAAAAATTGGGATTCAAGGTGAATTGAATGCTGTAAATTGCCCCATATAGAGAGTGTCTGTGTGAGTGAATATTATCCAGTGATAGATTGACGCCCTGTCCTGAGTGTATCCGCCCAGCGTCCAAAACGTTCTCCCCTGGATGGGCATGGGGACGAGGATGGGGACAGGGACGGGGACCCCCCCCCCCCCCACGACTTAATTGTTTTATTTTTTATAATTCTGTGGTTATTAATGGATTTCTCGGTGTTTACGGATAAACACGTGCATTCTGTGAAAACTCTCCGTGTGGAGACGGTGTTTACAGTAAACCACTCCAAAAACACTGCTGCATTGTGGGACGTGTGTTTTCAGGAGGTCAGGTTTAGGGCGTCAGCGATGGAATTCAATTATAGGGACACCTACAGGGCACTCTGTACACCTGCACCCTCAGGAGGTGTGTGTGTGTGTGTGTGTGTGTGTGTGTGTGTGTGTGGATCATGTCCAACATCGGTGTCTGACCTCACAATCGCTCCTCCCACCCACACGCCCCAAAACCCTGCGGACAGCCGGACGGGGTTCCGCGCCTCGGTCCTCAGTGCGTGTTTAAATGAGGGACGTTTGGAATGGGCCGCCGAAATTACCCTGAAATTACCCCGACTTACCCCGAACTTCAGCGACAGGGTGGAAACCCCCTCAGCTCGCCGATCATGACCTCATCACGCCAGCTTATAGGGAATCATTTGAGACCGACTCTGGTTCACCACGTGATTCTAATCTTTAGTGAGATTTAAACATGGTTCTCGACTCTTTAGAGAACGCCGGCCTCGCCGAGACCGAAGAGGACAAACAAACCGGCTCGGTCCACCGTCAGCCGCGCCGCCGGACCGGGTCCAGAACCAGAGGTTCCACCAGTCATGTGACGCCCAGGCTCTGAGACTCAGTGGTGTCACTAAATTACAGAGTCAAAGAGTCAGAGTCTCAGAACCACGAAGTCTCAGAATCATAGAGTCAAAGTGTCTCAGAATCAAAGTCACAGAGTTAAAGAGTCAGTCTGAGAATCATAGAGATAAAGAGTCACAGTCAAAGTGTTTCAGAATCAAAAAGTCTCAGAATCACAGAGTCTCAATCATAGACAAAGAGTCAGAATCTCAGAATCATAGAGTCAAAGTGTCTCAATCACAGTCACAGAGTTAAAGAGTCAGAGTCACAGAGTCAAAGCGTCTCAGACTCACAGAATCACACAGTCTCAGAATCACAGAGTCAAAGAGTCAGAGTCTCAGAATCACAGAGTCAAAGAGTCAGTCTCAGAATCACAGAGTCAAAGAGTCAGTCTCAGAATCACAGAGTCAAAGAGTCAGAGTCTCAGAATCACAGAGTCAAAGAGTCAGAGTCTCAGAATCAGAGTCAAAAAGTCAGAGTCTCAGAATCATAGAGTCAAAGAGTCAGAGGCTCAGAATCATAGAGTCAAAGAGTCAGAGGCTCAGAATCATAGAGTCAAAGTGTCTCAATCACAGTCACAGAGTTAAAGAGTCAGAGTTTCAGAATCACAGAGTCAAAGTGTCTCAGACTCACAGAATCACACAGTCTCAAAATCACAGAGTTAAAGAGTCACAGAGTTAAAGAGTCACAGAGTTAAAGAGTCAGTCAAAGAGTTTGAGTCTTAGAGTCACAGACTCAGTCACAAAATCACAGCATCACGGAGTTAAACATTCATTAAACCGACTCAGTGAACAGGGCACCGAGGCGCCGTCATGTGACCCAGCCGCGTTCTCCCTGTGCCCACGTGGGTTTCCTCCGGGTTCTCCGGTTATCTTCCACAATCCAAAAACAGGGATTCAAGGTGAACTGAATGCTCTAAATTGCCCCTATAGAGTGTGTGTGGCATCATGTCATGGGTGCATCACCCCAGCTCCTAAAACATTCTCCCCTGGAGGGGCATTGAGAACCCCCACCACCCAATTGCCCCCACAGCAACCCTAGTAGAGGATTAAGCAAAAGATAATGAATAAATTATCTAATCTGCATACGAACGATCGGAACCCCGACCCTGATGATGTAAGGTTCTAGAGGTTCCGAAGTACCGGGTCGCTTTCAGAACATACCATTCCCTACAGTACAGTCCACTATACTCTAAAAAGGCTCTATAAGTTTTCAGAGAGGTGCGCGTCAGACGCACCGTCCTAACCGCTCCTTCCCTAAACTGTTTCCACGGCTTCGTAAGCGTACGCTCATCCAAAACGTGTTCCCAGCTTGACGTTCTACACCCGTTCTACTCCAAAAGAACACACCCCACCCCACATAGGGACCCTGAACACCCCCCCGCCCCTCCCCCCGGAACTGATTAGTTGATCGTATGGACCTCGCGCCGTTCACGCCCTCCTCGCCCACCGAACGAATTCCGCGGGCAGCGAGAGGAGGCGCAGTTGCTCATTAGTGAATTTCGGCGCGGCGGCGGCAGCGAACATTAATAAATTTACGACTCGGAGCCCGAAACACGCGCATTACACACGCGGCGTGCGTGTCCCAATTCCCCCGGCGAATTACCCGCCCGGGCGAGGACGTACGCCGCGCGGCTCACGACTAAATGAAGTGAATTAAGCATCGATTGCTTCTGGCTGGAAGTGCCGGAGCTTTGTGAATAATGCAAACAGCAGTTAAGGCTTCATTAACGAGCTTCTGAGCTAATTGCATCCTAATTGCACATTGTGTTCTGATAGAAAGAAATAACAGCAGGACGCCCTCACACATTCACACACACATTCACACACACATTCATCCATTTATTATGTTTCACTTTATCCTCTATTAGGGTCACTGCGGGGGGGGGGGGGGTTCGAGTGCTGGGCAGATACACCCAGGACAGGGCGCCGATCTATAACTGGGCACACAGACACACACTCTATATGGGGCAATTTGGAGAATTCAATTCACCTTAAATCCACATTTTTGGGAGGGAGGAAACCGGAGAACCCGGAGGAAACCCACACAGACACGGGGAGAACATGCAAACTCCACCCAGATCGGGATTTCAACCAAGATCGCTGAAAGGAGAACATGCCAAACACTACGCCACCGTGCCGCCCCATTAAGATCTATATAAATAAATCTTTATAAAGGTATCTCCTTATATTTATATACACATGGCCACAGGGTGACGTAGTGGTTGGCATGTTCTCCTGTCACTGCTGGGGATCCAGGTGGGATTTGAATCTGTGGCTTGGTGGTTTAGCATGTTCTCCTCTCAGCAGCTGAGGATTCCAGGTTCCCAGAGTTCCAGTCTGGGTGGAGTCTGCAAGTCCACCCCGTGTCTGCGTGGGTTTCCTCCGGGTTCTCTGGTTTCCTCCCACAGTCCAAAAAATATAGATTCAAGGTGAAGTGAAGGCTCCAAATTGCCCCATATAGAGTGTGTTTGTGAGTGTGTGCCCAGTGATAGATTGGCATCCTGTCCTGGGTGTATCTACCCCGTGCCCGAGACGTTCTCCACCCCACCCCCCCCCCCCCCGTGACCCTAACGGAGGATAAAGGTGGAAGATAATGAATGAATGAATGAATGAATGAATGGTGTTCAGGCCGAACAGAAGTGGGTGAAAGGTCACGGCTGGGTGAGCATCACGTCCGGCAGGCGTTCCACCTCCCGCTCCCGGCGTCCCTCCCGTCCCTCTGCGCCGGCCCACCAGCCGGGACTGGGCCAAAAATAAATCTGAGAACTGGGCTAGTGTGAGAGGAGTCTAGACGTCTGCGTCCGGACGGAACCCGGGGGGATGTCACGGCACCGGACGCGTGGTCCTTCTACGGTTTAGGACGCGGCGCCTCCACACAGACACGCGGAGGTTTTCTGTGGACGTGCACAAAGCCGAGCCGAGCTGCCTCAGTCGGGGCGGTGAATAATTCAGTGCTGCAGTGCAGGAGCCCGGTGGAGGCAGAGACGGCCAGGCATGCAGCTTATTGGAGGAAAACAGAACGGGGCCGCCTCCATCCCGGACCCCGAGGGCCGGCGGAGACGTGCCACACTGAGCGCGTGCAGAACAGGAGCCGGTCCAGCCTTCAGAACGAATCTCAGAGCAGGGGAGGACGCTTTATTCTATAAAACCCTGGCATATCGGCGGAGGACCGTCCTCAGATGTGCCACCGCAGGGCAGGGCAGGCGGGCGGGCGGGCGGGCGGGCCACCGACCAAAAATATCCACCCGGCGGTCAGACTCTGACCACCGACGAGGGACGAGAGGAGGATGAACCCGAAGCGTGCAGTGGAAATCCCAGCTGCAGCCTCTGACTGAGCGTTCGGAAGCCGGACCCCGGGAGTGGGCGTGTCTGTCCTGCGCCGTATCGTCCATCCTGGAGGCCCTGGGCTTTTTTTGGCCCCTAATTAAATAGGTGCTGATCAATTGTGCATAGCGACACAAGGGCCACAGGTTCGGTTCCCAAAAGATCTGCAGAAGTCCCCAGCATGCCATCATCGGTTCTTGTCCACGCCATTCGTCGTCCACTGCAGTGAGGGGACGGGGAGCATTCCCATCCCTCGGCCTTTCACCCGGCCGGCCGGTCCCTCCCCCTGGTGCACGGTGTGTGTGGGTGGTGGACTGAGGGTTGCTCGCTGGTGCTGCGGTGGTGGTGGTGGTGGTGCCTCCAGCGCGCGCCTCAGGTTCACGCACACTAACGATTATAAGACGTCATAAGACGCCAGCACACGCCACAGGGGGACACTTTATAGTAAACAGGGTGGGGTATCAGGGGGACGGACAATTCCAGCGTGCCCACGCCGGCTCTGTGCGCACAGTGCGCTCTGACGCGCGACCGTCTCCACGCAGAATGCAAAGTTGTCCGTGGAGTCGTGGGTGGGTGTGTGTGTGTGTGTGTGTGTGTGTGGGCGTGCGTGGGGTGTGTGTGCGCGTGTGGTGGGTCAACTCACCCAGCCGCCATTGTCCCGGATCCAGGTCTGCAGGGGCCCGTTCAGGTAGTCCGTCATCCAGCGGGCGATGCCGTCCACCTGCGTGGCCATCTCGCGGCTGACGCTGTCCACGCAGAGCGTGGCGCCGAACTCGAAGAAGACCACGACGCGGCCCCAGTTGACGCCGTCGCGGAACAGCTCCTCGATGACGGCGGCGAGGCAGCGCTGCGCGTCGCCGGCGATCGGCCGCAGCTGCTCCGACATGCCGGCGAAGTCGCGCTGGTAGGTCCGCTCGATCTCGCCGCCCGCCTCCCGCAGCACGCCGTGCAGCCGGCGCTCCAGGGCGCCGCCCCGCGGCCCCCGCAGCCCGCCGTCGGGCGAGCCGTGTCCGCGGAACTCCCAGACGTAGCCGCGCTTCAGAAGTTTGTGATAGATGTACGTCTCCACGATCTCCCGACTGTCGTAGGGGCTCGCCATGGTCTTTGATCGGGTGATGATGAGGAGGATGAGGATGAAGAGAGGATGCCGCTAAACGCAACGACGCTCAGGCGGAACGCACCCGCGGTGGTGCCACGCGGGCGGCCGCGCGATCCGCTGTCGGGGACTCGTCCATCCGGTTCCGATGCCGTCGGGGCCGACCGCCGTGCGCGCGCCGCATAGTCCGTGTGCAAAGGCCGATGGCGAGCGATAGCGTGGGGCGCCTGCGGCGGAGGAGAAGTTTCGAACCGGCGGCGCTGATCCGAGCGGCGGGCGGGCGCGCGCGCTTCACTGCGGGACCGGGACCGGGACCTCCACCAGCAGCAGCAGCAGCAGCGCCGCCGCCTCCTCCTCCACCTCCTCCAGCCAACCAGCCAGCTCCCGCCTCGAACCCCGCCGCCGCCGCCGCGCCTCTCCGCGGGAACGCCCCCTTTTTTTTTTTTTTTTTTTTTTTTTTTTTTCCACGAACCCAAACTTGCGTTCGCGTCGAAATGAATCCCGCGCGACGGAACCGAACCGCGCGGAGCGCGAGGCTGTGCGCACCTCCCTGCTGCAGGACCCCCCCCCCCCCGCGCGCACGCCCGCACGCGTCGCCGGAAAGACGGAAGAGAACGCGCAGGGTTACCGCACCGCACCGCACCGCACCGCCCCGCACGCGCTCTCCAAAGCCCACGCTGCAGCGAGTGCGCGGTCACGCGGGGAACATCTGTTAACTACCGCGCACACACACGCAGGATCGGAGCGTTGCCCCCGTGCTTTTCCTATTTGCCCCGTCCCTCCCTCCCTCTCTTTCTCTATGTGTGTCTGTGTGTGTGTGTGTGTGTGTGTCTCTCTCTCTCTCTCTGTGTGTCTCTCTTTCTCTCCCTCCCTCTCTCTCTCTCTGTGTGTGTGTCTCTCTCTCTCTCTCTCTCTCTCTCTCTCTCTCTCTCTCTCTGTGTCTCTGTGTGTGCTCTGTGTATATATATATCTCTCTCTGTGTAAATTTGTAATTGTTTTTTATTTTATTTATTGAAATTAAATTGTGTATCTCTCTCTCTGTGCTCTGTGTATCTCTCTCTCTCTCTCTCTCTCTCTGTGCTCTGTGTGTATCTCTCTCTCTCTCTCTGTGTGTGCTCTGTGTATCTCTCAATTTTCAATTTTTTTTCAATTTAAAAGCTTTATTTGCATGACAAATTGTACATTTGTATTGCACAAAGCTGGTTTACAAAAATAAAAAATAAAATAAAATAAAATAGAAAACAATAAACAATAAAAAACAAATTTACAAAATTACAAGAATGTACATAGTATACAATGAAATAGTATAATATATACATATATATAAATATTTAAATAAAAGTAGAGGTGTGTGTGTGTGTGTGTGTGTGTGTGTGTGTGTGTGTGTGTGTTTGGTCACTCTCTGTCCCTCTCCTGGTGGCAGGTGTATGTGTACAGTGCTGCCAGTACACAGCTCTCCCTGTGTTCCCCCAGTAGGTGGGGCAGTTTTTGGGTGGGGGTATCTCTCTCTCTCTCTCTGTGCTCTGTGTATCTCTCTCTCTCTCTCTGTGTGTGCTCTGTGTATCTCTCTCTCTCTCTCTCTCTCTCTCTCTCTCTCTCTCTCTGTGTGCTCTGTGTATCTCTCTCTCTCTCTCTGTGTGCTCTGTGTATCTCTCTCTCTCTCTCTCTCTCTCTCTCTCTCTCTCTCTCTCTCTCTCTCTCTCTCTCTCTGTGTGCTCTGTGTATCTCTCTCTCTGTAATTGGAGACCTGAAGTCGGATGCTCCACTTCCTCAACCTCGGGTTCATTCATTTCTCTCTTCAGTTGCTTAAACCGCTCCATGCCACCCTCCCCCCCCCCACACACACACAATACACTTTCGATTCCCGGTTCGAATCCCAATCTGGGTGGAATTTGCATGTTCTCCCTGTGTCCGCGTGGGTTTCCTCCGGGTTCTCCGGTTTCCTTCCACAGTCCAAAAGCATGTCCAGTGACAGATTGCCCAGGGGGTGTATCTGTCCAGCGCCTAAAACGTTCTCCCCTGGATGGGCATGGGGAACCCCCCGCCGACCCTAATAGAGGATAAAGCGGACAAGGAGGACATGACCAGTATATAATGTAGTACATATATATATAGTATATATTATAATATGCTAATAATACATAATATACTGTATGATGCACCAGTATACAGTCTGTATGATAAACATCACATTATACAGTATATAGCACACACCATCACATCAGTGTCACTGCAGTGCTGAGGATCATCTACCACCCAAATAATACCCACTCAGTGGAGAACAGACAAAAGCGTCTCACGCGGAACAACGGCTGGACTACAGAATGTAACTGTAAAACTACAAATCCACGTCCTGTAACGTCCGCTCGGCGAGCGCCCGACTTTATGATGTCACGACTCGGCCACCGCGCTCGCTTCGGTTCTGGAACTCATAAACGCTGAGTAATCAGTTTATAAAGCGGTGGTTAAAGCGGTAGAACCCCGCGATGGAACAAAGTCAAGAACGCGCAGTGACCTTTATAACGATCACTGTCCACTAACAACAGTCATAACATAACCCTCCACTGAGGCCTATCCCGGGCACGGCCGTCATGCTCACCTTCCGCTTTAAGAATGACCGCCCAGCGTGAGGCGGGAGGGAATGCCGCAGACCACAGGACTGACCGGGTTCACGTTCCGACGGGAGGATGTTGGGTCCAACGCAGCTGCTGGGTGGGTGCAGGTCTGCTCCACAAAGGGCTACCAAAGGGCATCAGACATCCATTATCTTCCACCTAATCCTCTGCTAGGGGGGGTTGCCCATGCCCATCCAGGACAGGATGCCAATCCATCACTGGGTACACATAATCACATGGACACACTCTATATAGGGGCAATTCAGAATATTCAATTTACCTTGAATCCATGTTTTTGGACTGTGGGACGAAACCGGAGAACACGGAGGAAAAAAACGCAATTAATAAAGCATTCTGATATCAGTTGCCCCATTAGTCACTGTTGCCCCATTAGATCATTAGACTAATGGGGCAACTGATATCAGTTGCGCCATTAGACATTTTTTTATTTTCCCTTTTGTATATATAAACACGACTAATGGGGCAACTGTAAAAAAAAAATAAATAAAAATGCAATTATTAATGTATTCTGATATCAGTTGCCCCATTAGTCACTGTTGCCCCAATAGTTGCCCCATTAGTCATTTTTTATTTTTTATTTTGTATATATAAACACGACTAATGGGGCAACTGTAAAAAAAACAAAAAAAACAAAACGCAATTATTAATGTTTTCTGATATCAGTTGCCCCATTAGTCACTATTGCCCCAATAGTTGCCCCATTAGTCATTTTTTTTATTTCCCTTTTGTATATATAAACACGACTAATGGGGCAACTGTAAAAAAAACAAAACAAAAAAAAACGCAATTATTAATGTATTCTGATATCAGTTGCCCCATTAGTCACTGTTGCCCCAATAGTTGCCCCATTAGTCATTTTTTTATTTTCCCTTTTGTATAAATAAACACGACTAATGGGGCAACTGTAAAAACCACAATTAATAAAGCATTCTGATATCAGTTGCCCCATTAGTCACTGTTGCCGCATTACTTGCCCCATTAGACCACTAGACTTATGCCTGGCCACTCAAGGAGGATGAGCCCCCCACTGAGCCTCGGTCCTCACAAGGTTTCTTCCTTAAAATATCAACACGACAGGGAGTTTTGCCTTGCCGCTGTCTCTTCTTCGTGCTCTTTGGGGTTTTAAAGGCTTTATAAATTCTGTAAAGCTGCTCTGTGACGATGTGCTGTTGTAAAAAGCGCTGTATAAATATTAGGGGTGAGCTGCAATATTCGCTGATTCGACGATTCGATTTGGAGAACCGTAGTCGACTATGAACCTCATGACCTAATGACCACATGGGGCGCCCATGGCTGCTGCTAAGCATTAGTTTTTACATGAAATGTCTTTGTTTTCGTTATATATATAGCCTTTTGTCAAATCTTTGTCAAAATTATAAAATCATCCTAATTTCTAGAAGAAAAAAAAAGAAAAAAGAAAAGCAAAAAAAAAAAACTTGTTTTTCTTTTGTTAGAAAAACAAGTAAAATATATATAATTTTTTTTTTAAACTACGCCCTTAGCGCCATCTTGTGGTGAAATTTTAACTGATTCGAATATCAGTCGACTATAGGGAAAATCTGACGAATCAGATTCGACTATGAAAATCTTTAGATGAATACAGCCCTAATAAATAAATGCCTTGCAGAACCCGCTGCCTCTCCGTTGTTTTGTCGGTGCTCGGCCGCTGTGTGTGTGTGTGTTATGATATGCGGCTCCGCCCACATTTGAATCTCGTACCCTGGAATCGTTTAACTTGCAAATCCAGC
Organism: Corydoras sp. C115; assembly: GCA_019802505.1. Lineage (NCBI taxonomy): Eukaryota > Metazoa > Chordata > Actinopteri > Siluriformes > Callichthyidae > Corydoras > Corydoras sp. C115. Next base: position 142,079 of record JAFMOC010000512.1, on the reverse strand, counting down.
CGCTGGAATAAAGTCCTGCGAAGCGGAGACGCGGCGCGGTCAGGGTGTGAACACGGAAAACCAAGCACATGCTGAATAATGACGCCGGGGGGGGGGGACGTGTCCCGTCATCGATCCGTATTGGTCGGCGGGTCATTTCCCGTTTGGTGAATCATCTCAGCGATTGGTCGATCACGATCGGGAGTGTCCGTACAGGCGTGCGCCTCTCCCACACCCTCGGGGGACAGACCAAGGTTCCAGTTCAAAGCAATGTAGGACTTCAAAGCGTCAGGGTTCGTTTATCTGACACCAGCCAATGACGTCACGACGACCTTCTGGACGTCCACCATTAGCGACGTCCGCTGTGACTTTCAGTGGTCTCCTGAAGATCCCGGTCACATGGTCGTCCTCACGTTGGAATCTTTTTCCCAATGGCTCATGTCAATAACGGTTCCGTGTCTGAGACACAGTCCCCCCTCCACCTCGTCCTCGTCCGGGTTCTACGGTTACCGTTGGCTCCTCTTCAGACGCGGTTCCGCTGGACGGCCTCCTCTTTTTTTTTTTTTTTTTTTTTTTGTTTTAAAAGGTCTCAGTTGTTTGATATTCATTTCCTCATTAATTATGAATTAAACGCTGCTGAGATCCATCGATCCGCGTCCCTCGGGCCGACCCGGTTCCCGGAACGACTTCCGCTCGTTTATCCTGGATGGTCGCCGATATCTCCCATCCGGCTCCGGGGCGCCCTTTGATCTTATTTTGGGAGAAGGAGCGGGAAAAAAAAATACATGGGTCCTGTGGAAGAACCAGACGTGGAGAACATGCAAATTGCTGGACCGAGACCAAAGCGCCGATGAATGTAAACGCATACGGAAAGAGGACGACACAGCGGAGAACCGTTACATTTCACGGCGTCTTTATTTGGTTTATTGTGTAGCTACATGGTTAAGGCTGTTCAGCGACATTCGACGGTTAGCACCCCGCGGCGGAGGGGGCGGCGTTCCGATTCGTCTACTTCCACTGCTTCTTGTCGTAGTCCCATTTGGAGGCGAAGCCGGTCACGGGGTTGACCCGCATGTCGATCATCCGCTGGGTCTGTTTTTCCACCCACTCTGTGCAGAACGTGTGGGGAACCTCGCCGAACACTGCGGAACACAGAGCAGGTCTCATTAGGGTGGTGGATGCTTCTCAGGACTGCAGGGGCGGAGTTAAAACACCACACGATTTACAGGCCTAAAATATGCGAGGGACACCAAAAGTGGCGCTCTTTTGCGGCGTTGGAGGCTGCGGCCAATGAGAACGCCCGATCTGTCTGAGCCCCGGGTTCGAAAAACGGAACGCCGTCTGCTCCACCGTGACGAGCGCAATTACTGCCAATCTTTCTGGAAGCAGACGTAAAAATAAAGCTTTATCGCATGCTCGCGCCCCCTAATGGCAGGTATGTGTGTATGCGTGTGTGTAATGTTTTTGTGTCATTATAATGGAGTAGCTTCTCATTGGTAGACTCCCATCCCTCCACCCGGCGCCTCCACCCCCCTGCTCCAGGCTCGCGGTCACATGACCTCCAAAAACCCGACGGCGTTAAGTTTCCCAAACCGAAATTCTGAGAATGTCAGCGTTCCGGGAAGCGAGGGACGTGAAACCGTCCTGACCTTTTATCTTTCCAGGCACCGGACCTCCGACGAATCGCGGCATGAACGTCTCCTCCACCCGAAAAAAAATAAAATAATTAATTAATAAAGAAAGAAATAATTAAATGGCGCCCCCGTCTGAACCGTACGGCCTCATCCACCTCCACCTCCACCCGGCAGACGTGCGCTTCAGGCCTAATGAGACGCGACAGCCCGTCACAATTTCAAGTTCCAACCTGAAGGAGGCAGCGTGGGAAATCCCCGGCCGTCAACTGACGTCTGGACTGACGGCCCGCGGCCCCGCCCACTTTTCTTCGCAGCTCCTTCACCTTGACTCGACGCCTCGGGCCAAAAACCTCTCCCTCCCCCCTTTCGCCGCTCCACGGCGCCTCACCTGTAGACACGAGGCACTGACAGGCTTCCTCAGACCTCCCAGGACGGGGGGACGGGGGGACGGGGGGGGTTCTGACAG
>JAFMOC010000512.1:62500-135000 GCA_019802505.1 Corydoras sp. C115 | reverse complement strand
CCACCCACAACCCTAATAGAGGATAAAGCGGAAGATAATGGATGGATGGATTATTATAAGGCTTGGTTTTATTTACAACAATAAATGGTTTGTTAAAACTAAGATTAAGTAAAAGTGTCCAAACCGTACTGCAGCATTACTGCAAATAATAATATGATAAATGAGAGATTATAACCCCCCCCCCCCCCCCCCCCGTTACCGAACCGTGTGCTCCATCCCGCAGTGTGAACCGAACCGTGACCTTTGTGTTCGGTTACACCCCTGACCTGCAACTATACAACTACAAAAGTCCAGGACCTGATCACATCTCTGTATTTAACGCCCCCTGGCGTCAGTATCTGGTATTTTAGCTCGACTTCTGCTGAATATTCGACTTAAAAGAGTTTCGTGTTTTTTTTTTGCACTGTGGATGAGTTTAGTGCAGAGGATGGAGTTAGAGAAGCAGCTCTCACGGTGGCCATGTGCAGCCAGCGCCCCGGACGAGGTGGCCAGTCTCCTCCACCAGCCGCGCTCAGCCTGCAGACCCCGGAGCAACAAGCGGCTGGACAACATCTGAAGACAGACAAGACACACGAGTCACATTCTGTTCAGCAAGCTCAGGATTTATCATGCATTATTAACTCCATGGCTTTAAGGAGCGTTTATCGCCCAGGTTATTAGTTTAGTTTATTTTTTTTTTGTGGGAAAAGAATGTGTCAATTTGCATGTATTTGTATGTTTGTTGTTAAAATTAATAATAATAATAATAATAATAATAATAATAATAATAATAATAATAATAATAATAATAATGGCGGCACGGTGGTTTAGTGTTTAGCACGTTCTCCTCTCAGCACTAGGGATTCCCGGTTCGAATCCCCATCTGGGTGGAATTTCCATGTTCTCCCCATGTCCGTTATCGGTTCGAATCCCCATCTGGGTGGAGTTTGCATGTTCTCCCGTGTCCGTGTGGGTTTCCTCCTGGTTCTCCGGTTTCCTCCCACAGTCCAAAAACATGGATCAAGTCAACTGAGTTCTCAAGATTGCCCCATATAGAGTGTGTCTGTGTGAGTGAGTGTGTGCCCAGCGATGGATTGGCGTCCTGTCCTGGGTCTATCTGCCCAGCGCCTGAGATGTTCTCCCCTGGATGGGCATGGGAAAACCCCCCCCGACCCTAATAGAGGATAAAGCGGAAGATAATGAATGAATGAATGAATGAATAATAATTTCTCATTTTCTGCTTGGTATTTGGCGCACTGTGCGTCTCATCACTGCCCTCTTGTGGCCGCGCCGCAGCACTGTTCCCCTTTCCGAGCACGTAGGCATGATTTGTTTATAGCACAGAGACAGCAGATCAACACAAACTACAACTATAATAATAAATCATAATAAATGGAATAAATCTGACTGCACAGGTGTCCGTATCGCGTTGTGAAGCTTTAAAACTAAAGATCGACGGCATTATTAACCTTTAGTGTAACTTTATTTGTTGTGATTAATGGAACCAGACAGGATTTGGTGATCATGATGGAGGGTTTAATGTTTTTAAAGTATATAAAGTTATGTGGATTATCCAGAGCTCCAGACATTCAGTTAAAGACGTCGTAATGATGAGCTGATAATACAATAAAGTGAACTCATTTCTGTGAAACACACACAAATACACACACTGGTGAAGTGAGCACATGTGCCCGGGGCGGTGGGCAGCCCTGTACACGGAGCCCAGGGGCAATTGGGGTTAGGAGCCTTACCTAAGGGCACTTCAGCTGCAGTACTGTAGGGACTGGGAACCGAACCGGGAACCTTCAGGTCTCGAGGTCTGATTCTTAAAGGGTTTTCAAGTTGCAAACCAGCTAATCTAAAAATAACGTATTAAACTCATTAAAACGAACTTCAAACACGGAATTCGACTTGATTTACGGAACAAACGCGACGGCTTTGATACAAACATGCAGTTTCTGCACTAATGCCTCACGCTGTGCAGCTGCATGCATTGGAATGCCAACACAGTGTGTATGAGCCCATGAGCAACAATACACACTCCATATGCAATTTGACTTTTTTATTTCATGACATCTTTTTTCAGCCTCCTTGCAGCACGGTGGTGCAATGTTTGGCATGTTCTCCTCTCAGCACTTGGGATCCAGGTCCAAATCTCAATCTGGGTGGAGTTTGCATCTTCTCCTCGTGTCTGTGTGGGTTTCCTACGGGTTCTCCGGTTTCCTCCGACAGTCCAAAAACATGAATTCAAGGTAAATATAGTGTATGGGGCAATTTAGCCCGAAATGTGCTCCCCATACCTATCCAGGGGAGAACATTTCGGGCTAAATTGCCCCATACACTATATTTACTTATTTATTTGTCTTTCTACAACATTTTGGAGTCGATGCTTAATTATTCATTTGTAAAGTCTTATATTAGACTTAAGTGCTCACAATCTCCGTTCTAATTCATCCCAAAGGCTCGGCGCTCTATGCGGACCTCACAAGTTCCTCCACACCCAACTCACCCAACTCAGCCTTGCCACAAACTAGGACACATGCAGATGTCTGAAACACACGGCGGGGTGTTCGGTTTGATACGACAGCCGCAGCGAAAACCAAATTAAACACTGGATTCTGGGAATTTAGAGGCGTGTCCTGGTATTTTTGTCCCGTGGAGGACATTTGCTGGTTGCAGCTTTGCTTTAATCACCGATGATCGATTTAATATACTAGTAAATTATTTAAATAAACTACCGAACGGGTTCCAATGTGCCTTAGTGTTAAAGCTAGAAGTGACCCACTTTAATACTCACTCAGTAACCGTCCTCCTGTGAGGACATTTTAATGTGAGACTATAAAAAGCTCTGATAAGACAGGACACATCTGACGTGCCAGGTTCGAATATGACCTGCAGTGTGTCGTTATAATCATTATAATGATAATAATAATAACAATAATAATAATAAATAAATAAATAAATAAATAACGATTATTATTATTAGTAGTATTATTATTATTATTATTATTAGTTATATTCGGTGGTTGTAGTGATATTGATCATGATTTGGTCATAATCGATTCGAATGCACGTACACGTCCCACGTTTCGGTTCCTGTTGCACGTTTTATTTTTTATTTATTGGGCGGCGTCTGTTTTAATGTCGCCTTCATACGATTTAATAATAAAAAAGTGTTTTTATATCGAGTAATATAATGCCACATGCTATAACACAACTTTTGATTTAAAAAAAATAAAAAAAAACCTTATAAGCTGCTGAAACTATTAAAAAAATTAAACATGCCTGCAGTGTACTGATCCAGTGAATCACAACAGCCCAATAAAACGATTCCCTTAATAAGAACCGACTCAGTTTGAAAAACTTGACACTCGTGTTAAAAACACGATCGCACGTTAAAGCCTCGAATGATCGAAGCTCTGCTAATTAAACCAGGAGAGAATTAATTAATAAGAACAGCTCCCCGGTTGTTCTGCATCTGTCGCCGTCATTATAACTGCGCAATAACCTACATGTCGGTCACGTGGTTTTATTGGCTAAACGACGGTAAATTGTTCGCTCGAGTGCGTCCCGCGTCGGAGAGGAGCGTTTACTGCAGATTACCGGCTCATAATTAAAGCATTCCGGCGCGTGGAGCAGTGATGTGACCCACCACCCCACGCGTGGACGGTCGCGGCGCGCCTCGTGGGGGGGTGTGGGGGGTGATTAAGTGAAAGTTGGAAGCCTACCTGTGTGGAGGTTGAGAGTGCAGCTGTGCTGAAGGCGTCTACGTGCCGTGTGCAGCGGCGCTCATGGACCGCGGCCGCGGCGCGGCTGTTAGAATGAGGCAGGTGTTTTTCCGCGTCAGCCAATCAGGAGCGAGAGCGGCCCGCTGGCGCGCGGCCCGCAAACACGCGACTTCACTCAATGTCGCTCCAAGTGGCGCGTGGAGGCGCGCGTGCGACCCATCACGTAGCATGTTCTCCCATCACGGACTGAGCTCTGGTCTGGTGCAACAGTTTGGGGAAGGCCTTGCATACACACACACACACACACACACACACACATATATATATATATATTAAGTGTGGCACGGTGGCTTAGTGGTTTGGCATGTTCTCCTCTCAGCGCTAGGGATTCCCGGTTCGAATCCCCATCTGGGTGGAGTTTGCATGTTCTCCCCGTGTCCACGTGGGTTTCCTCCGGGTTCTCCGGTTTCCTCCCACAGTCCAAAACCATGCATCAAGTCAATTCATTCATTATCTCCCGCTTTATCCTCTATTAGGGTCAGGGGGGGGGGGTTCCCCATGCCCATCCAGGGGAGAACGTCTCGGGCGCTGGGCGGATACACCAAGGACAGGGAGCCAATCTATCGCTGGGCACACACTCACTCACACAGACACACTCTATATGGGGCAATTTGGAGAAAATCAATTGACTTGATCCATGTTTTTGGACTGTGGGAGGAAACCGGAGAACCCGGAGAAAACCCACACAGACACGGGGAGAACATGGAAACTGCACCCAGATGGGGATTCGAACCGGGAATCCCTAGTGCTGAGAGGCGAGCATGCTAACCACTAAACCGCCTGAGGTCAATTGAATTCTCCAAATTGCCCCATATAGAGTGTGTTTGTGAGTGAGTGTGTGCCCAGCGATAGATTGGCGTCCTGTCCTGGGTGTATCTGCCCAGCGCCTGAAATGTTCTCCCCTGGATGGGCATGGGGAACCCCCCCGCGACCCTAATATAGGATAAAGCGGAAGATAATGGATGAATGAATGAATATATATATATATATTGGTTTTCCACTTTATTATCTATTAGGACAGCGGGGGGGGGGGGGGTTCCCCATGCCCATCCAGGGAAGAATATTTCAGGCGCTGGGCAGATACACCCAGGACAGGGGGGCAATCTATTGCTGGGCACACACTCACACATACACACTCACACTCTATATGGGGCAATTTGGAGAATTCAATTGACCTTGATCCATGTTTTTTGGACTGTGGGAGGAAACGCACGCGGACGCCGGGAGAACATGCAAACTCCACCCAGATTGCAATTCGAACCGGGAATCCCTAGTGCTGAGAGGAGAACATGCTAACCACTAAGCCACCGTGCCGCCAACGAAAAACCACTTATGCGATGTCTCACTCAGGGCGGTGGCATGCATTGGAATACCAACACAGTGTGTATGAGCATATGAGCCAATACACACGTTACAGACATTTTGCCATTTTTATATTTTATGACATCTTATTCCGGGCGGGTGGTTCGCACGTTCGCCACTCAGCGTTGGGGTTTCCCCGTTTCCATGTTCTCCCTGTGTCCGCGTGGGGTTCCTCCGGGTTTCCTCCCACAGCCCGAATACATGGATTCCAAGGTAAAGTGAATGCTCTAAATTGCCCCATATATATAGTGTCTGTGTGAGCGAGTGATAGATTGGGTGTATCTGTCCTGGGTGTATCTGTCCTGGGTGTACCCCCCCCCCCCCCACGATCCTATTAGAGAATGAATTAATGTGTAAATCTGTTTAAATGACCTGCACATACAAACGGATCATCAAAGTCGAATAATAAATCACCTTTAATCTGCTTATTGTATCGATGTGACAGATTTGTGTTGGTGTTTTTATATCAGACATCACTTCATTAATTGATGATTTAACTAGAATTCATTGTCTGTCTGTCACAGCGACATGTGGGGGTCGGGGGGGGGTCGGATTTACCAGGCAGCTCAGAATATTTAATCCGTCGACAGGTTGCATCTGTCAGAAGCTGTTAGACTGAGAGGAGCTGCTGCTGCTGCGGCTGTGAGCCGTCAGACACCCCGGTGTTAAACAGGGATTTCATCTTCCTGCTAAATTCATTCATTCATTCATTCATTATCTCCCGCTTTATCCTCTATTAGGGTCGCGGTGGGGTTCCCCATGCCCATCCAGGGGAGAACGTCTCAGGCGCTGGGCAGATACACCCAGGACAGGGCGCCAATCCATCGTTGGGCACACACTCACTCACACGGACACACTCTATATGGGGCAATTTGGAGAATTCAATTGACTTGATCCATGTTTTTGGACTGTGGGAGGAAACCGGAGAACCCGGAAGAAACCCACGTGGACATGGGGAGAACATGGAAACTCCACCCAGATGGGGATTCGAACCGGGAATCCCTAGCGCTGAGAAGAGGACATGCTAACCACTAAGCCACCGTGACGCCCCTTCCTGCTAAATTCATTTTTAAATTTAATACAGCTTGTTAGAGCATCTCTGCGTCGACGGATGAGGTTCGAGTGTACAGTGAGTGAATACAGCTCACCCTCATCAGCATCACTGCAGTACTGAGAATCATCCACCACCCTAATCATACCTGCTCACCATATCTTCTGCTTTATCCACTATTAGGGTCGCGGGGGGGGTTCCCCATTCCCATCCAGGGGAGAACGTTTCGGGCGCTGGACAGATACACCCAGGACAGGGCGCCAATCCTTTGCTGAACACACACTCACACACACACTCTATATGGGGCAATTTGGAGAACTCAATTGACTTGATCCATGTTTTTGGACCGTGGGAGGAAACCGGAGAACCCGGAGGAAACCCACACGGACACGGGAGAACATGCAAACTCCACCCAGATGGGGATTCGAACCGATAATTATTATTATTTATTCATTATCATCCACTTTATCCTGTATTAGATTGGCGGGGGGGGTTCACATGCCCATCCAGGGGAGAACGTTTCGGGCGCAGGGCAGATACACCCAGGACAGAGGGGGCAATCTATCACTGGACTCACACTCACTCACAAAAACACACGCTATATGGGGCAATTTGGAGAACTCAACTGACCTTGATCCATGTTTTTGGACTGTGGGAGGAAACCCACGCGGACACGGGGAGAACATGGAAACTCCACCCAGATGGGGATTCGAACTGGGAATCCCTAGTGCTGAGAGGAGAACATGCTAAACCACTAAGCCACCGTGCCGCCCATATTATTATTATTATTATGTTTTTGTAAAGCGTCTTTGAGGTCCCTAAAAGCGCTCTGTAAATAAAATGTATTATTATTATTCATTCATTATCTCCCACTTTATCCTCTATTAGGGTCGCGGTGGGGTTCCCCATGCCCATCCAGGGAAGAACGTCTCAGGCGCTGGGCAGATAGACCCAGGACAGGGCGCCAATCCATCGTTGGGCACACACTCACTCACACACAGACACACTCTATATGGGGCAATTTGGAGAACTCAATTGACTTGATCCATGTTTTTGGACTGTGGGAGGAAACCGGAGAACCCGGAGGAAACCCACGCAGACACGGGGAGAACATGGAAACTCTACCCAGATGGGGATTCGAACCGGGAATCCCTAGTGCTGAGAGGAGAACATGCTAAACCACTAAGCCATTATTATTATTATTATTATAATCAGTTTTGGTGAGAATATTTGTGCTGTCATCTTTAAATCGGAGCGCTGCAGTAACAGATCTGAGATCAGTGCAGAAGGTCCCAGCGGGATCCAACAAAACAGCCGTGACTTCAACCTGAAGCCTATCCCAGCACTGGGAGTATAGAAGCGAGCCATGGGAAATATGGGAGAACACTTTGGAGAAGCCCCCCCCCCCCGCTCTTTAGGCACGATCCATAAATCAAAGCATTCCACACCAAACTCATCCCCTTCCACCAAACCCAAGTCAGAAGCACGTGACCTTGGTGCTCGCCACCCGCGTGGCCTCGGGCGTTCCTTAAAGTGGGCGTGTCCCGGTGAAGGCACGCGACGCAGGCGCTCGGTAGCATGGTTTATTGTTTTTCCAAACTGCAAAAATGAATAAAAAGCACAATGTTTAACCATTGTAACATCGTTCTCATGCCGGCGACGTACATTTCCAGCGGACGCGACGCTTCCTTGAGGGACCTTCCACGAGAAACGGGACGAGACCTGCAAAAAATAACACCCCCCACCCCAGAACCCGTGCTCTAAGGTCACAGAGAGAACCCATAACCATAGAACGTTCTCTGGCACTTAGTCGAAGCTGTCCCCTCCGCCGTACGACCGATCCGGAGGACCAGAGGTCCTCTCTGTGCAGGCCTCGTCGCTTATCCATTGCACTGACTATTCGGATGCATGGGGCGGCGGGGTTCGAATCCCCCTCCCTCCCCCCCGTCCAGATATTTGCTTTAAAAATTCAAAACAACAACAAAAAAAAAAAAAAGTTGAAATAAATAAATAAAGCCGTCTCGTCTCGTGTGGGTTTACAGCATCAAACGGACATGAAAAGCACTTTCCTAAGAAACGAAACAGAGAAAGCCTTAAAAGAAGAGAGGAAACGAAATGAAACGTGCTTTCTTTCTTTTCTTTTTTTTTGGTTATCAGACGCTCACATTCGTGTGGACTCGAACCTCCACCTTCTCGCCGTCGCTTGTCTTTCCATGAAGGAAGGAGGCAGGACAGAAGGCACCATTTACAGAAGACGAAGCATGAGGATGGAGGAGAAATCGTCCGACGTTCTGGGAACGACTTTATTCAGAACACGAGTGCGTGCAGTGCTGGCTCGGTACGTTTAGATCACAGCGCAGGAGCTCGATGGTCCAAACCCCAGCACCGCGAGGTCGCGGCACCTCCCTCCACTGTGATGTCATTGAGAAAAGTGAACGGCGAATGTTGATATTCATATAGAGCATTAAATTCACCTCGAATCCATGTTTTTGGACTGTGGGAGCAGAGCAGAGAACCCTAAGAAAACCCACATGGAAAGGTGGGGAGAACATGCAAACTCCACCCCGAGTTCAGAATTCGGACCTGGATCCCCAGCGCTGAGAGAACAGCCAGGAATATTACAAATTATAATCTACCACAGGGCGGCATGATGGCTTAGTGGTTTGGCATGTTCTCCTCTCAGCACTAGGGATTCCCGGTTCGAATCCTCATCTGGGTGGTTTGCATGTTCTCCCCGTGTCCACGTGGGTTTCCTCCCACAGTCCAAAAAACGGATCAAGGTCAATTGAGTTCTCCAAATTGCCCCATATAGAGTGTGTGTGTGTGAGTGTGTGCCCAGTGACAGATTGGCGTCCTGTCCTGGGTGTATCTGCCCAGCGCCCGAAACGTTCTCCCCTGGACCCTGGAGGATGGGAAATGAATAATCTACCACCTAAATATAAGGGGAACAAAACCCCCCGTGTATCCTACACCGGCTCTGATCTGAAAGCTGCTGGAAACAGTTTGGGGAAGGCCCTCTTCTGTTCCGGCATGACCGTCCATTTGGTGTGAGGTTTGGAAGGGCTCGGCGTGGGCCAATCAACAGCAACTGTACGCAGGTCCTCTCACCCGACGTTAGTGTCCGATCTCATTAATGCTTTTTAAAATAAATAAGCAAATATTCTGACACTCCAAAATTCTGCAGAAAGCCGGGGCAGCTGATTGGAAGCTGATTAATGTGTGACATCAGCTTAATTATTTAACCAAACAAAAAATAACAAAACATATCCACACTGCAAGGGTTCAAACGCTAGTTAATAGTGTTGCTGAGTGAGTAACACACACACACACACACACACACACGTGTGTCTGTTAAGGATCAGAGTACTGGCACATCACTCTAGCTCTCCATCTGATGAACATCACGTCCGCGGGTTCGAAATCATGCGGTTCACTGATATAAATTCAGAGAGCATCAGATCAGAGTGCTGAGTCTGCAGGTTTGAATAACCACACAACCGCACGGTGGTGCAACAAACAGGGACATGATCGACCCAACAGCACCGCTCAACACCTACAGCATAAACTACACGGTTTAAATAATCAATCAGTGTGAGGGAAAGAAAATGACCTTGCTTCATTTGATTACACACACACACAGACACACAGGTACAGGCTTACAACACACATTCATATATACACAAACACACACACGTACAGACTTACTACACACAGACACAAACACACACAGGTACAGGCTAACAAAACATATATATATATATATATACAGTGTATATATATATATAGGCACAGTGGCTTAGTGTTTAGCATGTTCTCCCACGCTAGGGTTTCCTCCCACAGTCCAAAAATATGGATCAAGGTTAATTGAATTCTCCAAATTGCCCCATATAGAGTGTGAAGGTGTGTGAGTGAGTGTGTGTGTGTGTGCCCAGTGATAGATTGGTGTCCTGTCCTGGGTGTATCTGCCCAGCGCACCCGAGACACCCTCCCGCAACCCTATTAGAGGATAAAGCGGAAGATAATGGATAATATATATATAAGCGGGATATATATAATATATATATATATATATATATATATATATATATATATATATATATATACATATATATACACACATACACACAGGACCAGGCTTACAATGTAAGATACACACACACACAGGACCATATATTACATATATATATATATATATATATACATATATATATATATATATATATATATATATATATATATATATATATATATATATATATATATATATATATATATATATATATATATATATATACACACACACATATATACACACACACACACACATAGAGACAGTTGAACCCATCATACTGGAATATGTCACTGTAAAAGTATAAAAGTTACATGTTTAATGTTTATTAAAGGTTTTAAAGTCTTTCACCTCAATGCTCACACACCTTCACACTCTCACAGTCTTTATTTAAACACACACACACACTTTCACCCTTCTTGTGATGACACACTTGTCCTCTCACTCATCTCACGTTAAATAAAATCGGATTTCTTTTGGTGATGAATCCCTCAAAACCTGAACCACGACCAAACTACCGAACCCTGTCCTGGTCTTTAAACGAGCCCATCTATCACCTTTAATAATAAATTACATTACAGAAACCTGCTTCATGTCCCCACAACGCCAGTGTCTGAGCAGAGCATGGTCCCCACAACGTGATTCATCCATATATGAGCCGAAACACACACACACACACACACACACACACATTCCCTCTGTGCCACACACACACACTTGGCAGCAGCAGTTGCATCCGTGCAGCAATTCCGTGCTCGACGACAGCTGCCCGGCAGGAAGGCGGTACCTGTGTGTATGTTGGGGAGGTGGGAAAGAGGAGTCCGGCTACAGAGAAGAGCTTTAGCAGTGCAGAGCGTCTATACCTGCTGGAGTGAGCACCAGGGCCTGCAGGATGTCTGACAGGGACACTATGCCCACTATACAGCCCGCCTCGTCCACCACCACCAGCCTGTGCACCTGGGTAGACATATACAACAGATCTGACCACAGTCTCGCTTAATACCCTCAATAAACATAGTAATTACTAGTTTTACTTACGAAACAGGCACCTATGGATTAGTAGACTTGATAACAGTTTTGAGTGTTATTATTAAATATTTTGACCAATACAAGCTCTGTGTGTGTGCGTGACCCACCTCAGCTTTGACTATTCTGTCCACTATGGTCTCCAGAGTCTCCAGTCTGTTGCACTTCATGACCCCCTCGAAGTACTGAGAGCGATGCAGCAGAGCCTGAGTCACACTGATATCCAGATTATTGTAGGTCTTTTCAGCAGCAAGATTCTACAAATACACACAAACACACACACACACACGGTCGCACATCAGGTACCAGGACTTCAACTAATTCCATCATCATCATCAACGCAGTGAGTTTTTCCTTAGAAAAACAAACACACACTTACAATGACATCGAACTTGGAATAAATGTCCACCACCTTCCCTGTAAATGCAACAGACACACATGGATAATATGCATATATAATATAGGATAAAATAAAATAATATAATATAATATAATATAAGTGCAGCACGGTGTCTTAGTGGTTAGCATGTTCTCCTCTCAGCGCTAGGGATTCCCACTTCGAATCCCCATCTGGGTGGAGTTTCCATGTTCTCCCCGTGTCCACGTGGGTTTCCTCCGGGTTCTCCGGGTTCCCCCCACAGTCCAAAAACATGGATCAAGTTAATTGAATTCTCCAAATTTCCACATATAGAGTGTGTGTCCAGTGATGGATTGGCGCCCTGTCCTGGGTGTATCTGCCTAGCGCCCGAAACCCCCCCCCCCCACAACCCTAATATAGGATAAAGCGGAAGATAATGGATGAATATAATATAATATAATTAAGCAATATCTATAATGATGTGTATATGGATAGCATAAAAGGTCACGAGTATTTGGTCTGTGCTTACCGGACACGTCCACCACAGGCAGGGCGGACACTCTCCGCTCTACGAAAATGCACAGCGCTTTAATAATGGGCGTGTCGGGGTGGATGAAGGCGATGTTGCTATAGGTTCCTATCCCCAGCTCCTCCAGGTTCTTCTTCATGAAGGCAGGCTTTGGCATCTCACAAACCTGTCCAGAACGCAGGACGTCAGGACAATTATGAGCCCCGCAGCCTCGTATATGATAATACGTTCATACGACCTTCACGGAAAACCAACCTCACTATGAACGTTGGAATAAATGGCTACTTGTCGTTTAGTAAATTGAATTTATTGTTTATTGATCATTATAAAACGGGTTGTCTTGCTCCTTAAATCTGATTGGCTGAGCGGTGTGTCCAGCCATGACATTACTGACGATAACACACACCTCTGAGCGCTTCACATTAATATTAATGCATGATAGACAATACATTCTTTACACTGTGTTCTGTAATTAGGCCACTAGATGGCAGTATATGATATGCAAACTTTCACTTTGGACTAGATAACATCACGGAAAATCCGATTATTAACGATTTTGCTTTCAATAAACGAATTTCTGAATTTGTAAGTGTTTTATTAAAGCAATAAGACACTCGAGGCTGTGCATTATTGTGAATAAATCACGGGAACGAGTTGGAACTGTTCTCCTCTACATAATAACACCTCTTTCCGGTGATTTATTCGCAATAACGCCACACCCTCTCGTACCATCCCCCATGCCCATTCAGGGGGGGAACGTTTCGGGCGCTGGGCAGATACACCCAGGACAGGGCGCCAGTCTATCGCTGGGCACTGTTGTAGTTGAATTAGTCGGTAATACTTTTGTCCTCATCCTTTAAAAAGGAGGACAAACCACAGGGTGCTACACCCTCCTCACCTCCACCAACAGCACTGAACACCCGCTCGGATGTGTTGATTAAGAAACACTCACGAAGAGCTGCAGGAACTTGAGGATCCTTTTGTGCGTGAGGATATAAAGTGCGTTCCCGCTGACCGGGTCGATGACGGGCAGGCGGTGAATCTTGTTCTTGATCAGCGAATAAACGGCGTCGAATATGCTGCCGGGCACAAACACAACAACACGCCCGTTCAGTTCATGCCGTAGTGACCGCCAGCCCAACACGTCTACGTCTCCAACTCATCAGCTGAAGGAAAAGTTTGGGTTTTGTTGTTGATTTGCACTGCAGCGGCAGCATTTCAAACTAAAAGCTTCATATGAACGGATTGAATGATGGCGCGGAGGGACGAATAAGAGAACATTCTGATTACTTCCACCGGAGGACGCGTACGACAACAAAAAAAAGCAATAACAATGACGACAACAATGATGACAACAATTATGACGACAACAACAATAATAACAACAACAATGACGACAACAACAATAATCACAACAATGATGACGACAACAATGACGACAACAATGATGACAATGACAACAACAATGACGACAACAACAACAACAACAACAATAATGACGACAACAACAATAATGACAACAATAATGATGGCAACAACAACAACAATGACGACAACAACAACAATGATAACAACAATGATGACAACAATAACAACAACAACGACGACAACGATGAATGTGTCTTAAATAACAAAATACGTGAGAAAAGCTAAAGTGCTG
Source organism: Corydoras sp. C115 (assembly GCA_019802505.1). Classification (NCBI taxonomy): domain Eukaryota; kingdom Metazoa; phylum Chordata; class Actinopteri; order Siluriformes; family Callichthyidae; genus Corydoras; species Corydoras sp. C115. Next base: position 121,178 of record JAFMOC010000512.1, on the reverse strand, counting down.
ACATGAGGGCGAGGAGAAAACGGATCATATAATGAGGTCTCTGTTGGGACTCCAATTAAGAGCCGGGCCGTGCAAAACGATGCGAGCGTTCATGTAAACAGAACGCGAGATCAGCACCGTGCCGAGAGAGAGAGCGTGGATCAGGGAGAGTCCACGAACAATGATTAAAGTGGGCGTGGCCGAAGTCACGAGAGTTAGGCGCTGGAGCTGGCAGATTGAAACGACGGGTCATCGGATTCTAATTAAAGGTAAAGCTTGTATTTTCATCCACATCGGGTAATTCAGCCTGGCATGACCTTTGGCACAGTAAAGTGAGGCATTAAAGAGGCAGCCCGAGTTTAATTCCCGTCCAGCGATCCTGAGAGCGGCTCTGAGCTACAGCAAGGCCACCCCGGGATATTTTTATCTACTGTACTGCTGCGTTTGGCAGTTACGGAGACGCTGCCATAAAAGAGCCTGTCTGCTGCGCAGCAAACTGCAGTGCAACCTGCAAACACTGATATCAAATATAATACATCAACACCACATTCACATAAATACCAACAATAAACCCATTATCTTATTGAAATGGACTACGGGAACAACAGCATGTGTGGGGTATCGAACACGTGCCTTAATTTGTGATTTGCATGAGAAGGCGACAGGGAGAACATGCAAATGTCACACTAAAATGACTTCCGCGTGCCTCATCTAGATATCTAACCCAGGATTGCCCCCACAAGGTTTATTTAATAACATGATCAAATATCGGAGTTCAATCCTTCAGCCCCTGTATATAAAGTACTTGGTGAGAAATAAGCTCCACCCACAACAGCTACAACAGTAACATGCTGCTTCCATGCTAAAGCTTCAGTAATAATCATCTAATTGATGTTTGATGTATAATATAATAAATGCTCATGTTAGGGTGTTGGGCTGTCGACCTGAAGGTCGTGGGTTTGAATCCCAGGACGAGCGAGGTCCTCAACCCTCCTGATACAACACCAAGGACGCTGCATCAACCCTGTGCTTGCTTTGAATAAAGTCTACGTTCTCGTTGCCTTTCTTCTCCATGCCATTGGACTAATTGCAGAGTCTATTTTAAAAGCGAATGCGAACATCTGGACTCCTGCGCCTCTTCCCCGTCTGTATTGAACTCGGTTAATTATTTACAGGAGCGACCGAGGGAGCCAATTCCTACAGCTTTCCTTGTAAAACAGTACAATTCTGCTTTAAAGGAGAACCATGAGAACATCAGACCTGCTCTGTGCGGTTCCTGAGCATTAGGAACAGAGTACAGGGGGCCGCCAAAGTGTATAGAAAAACATACGGACCACAGGATGCGATTGTACAACTACAAAGTCCATCTGTGTGGTGAGTAGGGGTGCTGAAAGAAATTGATTCTTCAAAGAATCGCGATTCGTTGTCCTGGCGATTCGGAATCGATTCAAAATGCCCAAGAATTGATTTTTAAAAAAAAATAATTTAAGTTTTATTTTTTGGCGCCCCCTCCTGAGCGTACTGCTTATCACATTACGTATACGTGGGTGTACCTGCCCAGCGCCCGAAACGTTCTCCCCTGAATGGGCATGGGGAACTCCCCTCGACCCTAATAGAGCATAAAGCGGAAGATAATGGATGGCTGGGTTATGTTTTGAAAATGTAGCGAATGTTTTTGCAATATAGTTAAAAAGACTAAAGTGTGTATTTTATTTTTAAGGTTAAGTTTTAAAGATTTGCCAAATATAAATGCACTCCGACTGTTAAGTCTGTATTTTAGTTTGGATTAAAGGTGAATGCACTATGGTAAACTTTTGTATTAATATATTTAGAATTATTAGTTCATTGATGGATGTTTATGTAAGAAAAATCCAGGCAGCTCAGCGAACCTAAAGCTGCTCATTTTAATTTAGCGCCATCCTATTTTTTATTTAAATATAAAACGATGCAAAAAGATTTTTTATACAGGACGGAACCTAAAAGTATTATTTTAAATAAATGTTCTATTTGTTCACATCGTCCTTTCATCTCAATCACATGATTTAAACAAAATTTAAAGACCATTTGTACTGAAAAAAAAAAATCGTTTCTGAATCGAAAATCGTTTCTGAATCGAATCGTGACCTCAAAAATCGGAATCGAATCGTATCGCCAGACACTGAGAGATTTGCACCCCTAGTGGTGAGTAAAGCACAAATGCGTTCCAAACAGAAGTGAACGTAAACATGGCCGTTTCACATACCATGGGTGACTTGTAGTATCTGTGAAGGATATTGATGAAGTCTGTGATTGTGAGCATTCCTGTGGAAATGAAGAAGATAAAAACATTGTTATGGAGGTGTCCCCTTCATAACGCAAACACACACACACACACACACACACACACACACACACACACTGGTTATATTTATTGGAGGGAAGGACGCAGATGAGCCTTGGATGGAGTTCAGTCTCCACTGGATGAAGGAGTGTGTTGGGTAGGGAGGTGTCAGTGATGCTGCAATAAAACAGCTGAGGTCTGAGCTCCGCACAGAAAAGCACTAATGCCAAACTGAGAAACACACCGCAGTTTAAACGCCTGATGATGGCGCTCACACCGCCAGAACGCCAACCCCTCTGATGGAGTGCATTTATTATAAATACAGCAATCACAATACTGGTATCCAATTAATTTTTTATACTCTATTTTGTGCTTTACATTTCTTGGACATGAAAAGGGAACAGGGGTAAAAACAAACAAACAAACACTGGGGTGACCATTCTCAAATATTTAAGTCCATTGCACTGGGGTTGTTGCAAGTTCGCCAGTTCCGTTCGGCGATGTTAATTTTGAGTCGCAGCAGGAATGTCAGTCTCTCCGTTTTATAAATTCCATGTCCTCCCCGTGTCCACGTGGGTTTCCTCCGGGTTTTCCGGTTTCCTCCCACAGTCCAGAAACAAGGATCAAGTCAATTGAATTCTCCAAATTGCCCCATATAGAGTGTATGTGTGAGTGAGTGTGTGTCCAGTGATAGATTGGCGTCCTGTCCTGGGTCTATCTGCCCAGCGCCCGAAACGTTCTCCCCTGGATGGGAATGGGGAACCCCCCAGCGACCCTAATGGAGTGGAAGATAATGGATGGATGGACGTTTTTATTTTTGGTGGCTCTTTTTTTCTGTTCATCCTGTTCTTCGTAATGACTTTCTTTATAGCCACTGCCATTATTTTGAAGAATTGGTATCCAATTTTTAATATTCCACTGTTTTAATATGTGTCTGGCTTTCTTCTTCCGCAATATTTGATGAGCTGTTGTCGCAGGACACGTCCGGCTCATTGGGGAGAGCACTGCAGCTAAGGAATCAGTTAAACCAGTTATTCCAATCCAAAATTCCTATTCACTTTACATGACCGTGATATTTGCATTTTAAAGTAAATTTTAAAGCTACAAAAACCAAATTGGTTGGAGTCAGCGATGGCTGCAGGCCGGTCGGTCTTGTGAAATCGCAGAGTGATCAAGAGACACCCTATTACCCGGCCACGCCCATTTATTTACCTCATTCGCAGTGTTGCTCACGCTTACGGGTCAGTTTATTTGGCGGAACTCCTCGGAACATACAGATGCAGTTTGTAGTTCTATAACTATAGACTGTAGTCCATGTGTTGGTTTGAAAAGCAACTTCCAGGCATCTTCCAGGTCAGAGTTTTCATACAGCACCCCCAGAGCAATGAGGGTTACTGGTTTTGCTCGTGGGCTCACAACATTCTAGAGGACTAGAAGGGAAGGTTCGAACCCCCTCCCCACCTTCTGATTGATGACCCAACAGATTCTAATCCAGCAAAAACGTGAGCAATGCTTTCCCCACAGTGACCGTGCACACGTCCAGTCCACGACCTGGCTCTTTAAAAGAACCCAAGGGCCTAAGCCCACTTTTAGTACTTTTGTAGTACGGTCAGGATGTACTGCAGACCTCGGGTGAGAATCAGACCGAATAAAGTCTGTGTAAAACTAGCTGCAGGCTGTGTGTACAGTAAACAGCCATCTGTTCTCAGGAATTAGGCCGGTTTGCTGCATGGAACGCGCAAAACCGAAGATTAAAGATGTGCTGGCTTTTCGTTTCACTACAAATGAATCGCAGTTCTTAGAACGTGCCGGTTTGGTACACAAATTTTAGAACCGCCGCCTGGAATTACGCCTGGAGCCTGTTTCCACCTGCCGGGTAAGATGAATAGAAAATGTGCCGTTTTATCGGAGATGGGAATCTCAGCATGGGGACAGGCATGGGTGCACGGAGGGTATGCAGACTATGCCTGATCGGAGACCGCGATCCCAAACAGGGGAGCTTAAAATAGAACACGGACTGGCAACGGCTTTAACTAATGAGCGAAGATTGTTTTGGAGTCTGTAAGCCTACGCTCAACGGAACGGTGACCTTGTCTACACTAATATTGATATGTATGATTAACGAGACCCATATTGAAAGGATAAAGTAGAGAAATGAAGAGCATGTGAGGCTTAATTTTAGCTTTGATTGTACAAACAAAGCAACTCAAATCTGACGCGACTTCATTCTTATATAACCAGGACCCATGCAGAGCATGTATTATTAGGGTGGTGGATGATTCTCAGTGCCGCAGTGACCCCGAGATGGACACATCCACCTTATTGACCACCATGAAGATGAAAAAATAAAGACAGATTGTGTTCATTAGTGATCACGGCATGCTGCATACAGAAAACAGTGTTAAAACATCACCACCACATCAGCCCTGAACATCGGAGAACGTCGAAAAACTACAAAATCGCATCTATACAGTATGTGAAGCTGATTCAATGTAAATAGAAACAAGGAGGCGTGGCCTATCGGTGCATATCGGTTAGTTCAAATGACTCAAAAGCTTCATGAGATCCAGTGCACTCACCTACAAAGCTCTGCTTCTTTGTCTCCCACAAGGGGGCAGCACGCACTCCATTAGCCACCAATGCAAAGAAGGCCTTCTTAACCTTAAACAAAAAAAAAGGGGGGTTATTTATATATAAATACTACAGCTACAAACACCATTATATTAGTGTAAACTGTTAATCCCGAACCTGTAGTGTATTTGACTAGAAAATTTTTTTTGAAGTCCACTGAGCAGGTTGCTTTATTTTATAAACACCGTAACCTTTCTTTGACCTACATCAACTCCCGATATGAAAGCCAGCGGGGTTGAAAAGGTCAAACAATTCTAACGCCGTCGACGGGAACAAAGCCTTGATCTCAAGGTCCTCTTAAATAAATCACCAGAGCCTGTCTTCTGTCTCCTTGCTTGCTGCTCCAGCACAATCTGAGACTATTAAACTTTAATCATGTCATGGTGGAGGGGGTAAGGGGGGGTGGGGGGGGGGCATAATGAGACAAGCCCCCGGGCGGGCCTCTTCCTCGTATGGAAGAAAACTCCTGGAAAGGGGAGGAGGAGGAGGGGGGGGGTTGGTGATCCTGTTCCGTGTCTCGCTGCCAAAGCGGCATACCGGGGCACTTAGTCACATTATTTGCCTCCCCGACCGTCGCTCTCCCCTTGTTTTGCTCGGGCAAAAGCGAAAAGCGTCAGGTCCGTGTTGGGAGGTTTGCGGTGCGGTGATTTCGATGCGACCGATGCTGCCACACGCCTATCCGCAGGGTGCGGGCATCCGCGTAAATAGCAACCACGTCTGTAGACATGTGAGGATATCGGTGTTTATGATGATGTGATTTAACACGGGTCAAAATACAGAGGACATTAGATATATGTGACTATTTACTACAGTAGGGTGGCACGGTGGATTAGTGGTTTAGCATGTTCTCCTCTCAGCGCTAGGGATTCCCGGTTCGAATCCCTATCTGGGTGGAGTTTCCATGTCCTCCCCGTGTCCACGTGGGATTCCTCCGGGTTCTCCGGTTTACTCCCACAGTCCAAAAACATGGATCAAGGTCAATTGAGTTCTCCAAATTGCCCCATATAGTGTGTCTGTGTGTGTGTGTGTCCAGTGATAGGTTGGCGTCCTGTCCTGGGTGTAACGTTCTCCCCTGGATGGGCATGGGGAACCCTTCCCCCCCGCGACCCTAATAGAGGATAAAGTGAAAGATAATAAATGAATGAATAAATGTTAACTACAGAATCCCCATCTGGGTGGCCATGTCCTCCCCGTGTTCCTGGTGCAACAAGCAAATGAGAAAATCTGTTGTCTGCACCGTGATATGGATCCCGAACAACAGCACACGCTACAACTGACAACAAAAGTACTGACGAACGGGTGAAGGGCAAGTTTTCGGGTCCTCCCACATCCACAAGTGCAGAAAGCAAGAAGCTAGTGACCTCGTGAAAGGATGTTGGGGTCTATAATCGCTCCATACCGCCGTAAAGCGCATGAGGAGTTTAATTGGCGCTGTCCACCTCAAAGATCGGACCCACAGCATGGCGGGCGCTCCACCCCCTGCTGGTGGGACCTCTGTAAATGATTGTGTTCTTTATGCTTCGGGGTCTGTGATTAAACTGTAACTCCACAAACGGGTGATCAACAGGTTCACTGTGTGGTTCTAATATCACAATCTCAAGTCCACTAGAAAGTGCATGTACGTATGATGGCCCTGTTACACTAAAGCAGTGCTTCTCAATAGTGCGGTGCCGGGGGGGGCACATAAGATATCACAGAGCAAGTGATATTAAGTGTACTGAACAAACCCTCAAGAGACAACATGGACAAATATTTAACAGAGAAGAGGAGAGAGACGAAGATAACGAGACCAACAAAAGTCAACCAAAAGCTAATACGAGGAAATATGACAAAGCGAAAGTGGCGCTTGTATTCATGGTAATTAAGGTGGGAGATGAAGAAAGACCGGTGTGTCTTCTGTTGGCAGCGGACAGTGTGAAGCCAAATAAATGAAGGCGTCACTTAAAGACATTACACCCCGATCACACTGATAACCGCTTGAGTTTTTTACAGCCAGCAATCATCCCGCTTTATGAAAACTACTTCAGAAAAGCTGTGCGCTGCAAAACGGACGCGTTGGAGACATTAGTTCTGACTTCCTTATTTTGATTGTATATATATATAAAACAGCACAAATTGTATTCATTTTTGTTTTGTAGGTTAAAGTGTTAATGAATTGAGCTCCTGAATGAATGTTGCTGCTGAATTTGAATTTATTATTATTTATTGATTTTATTTCATTTCATTTCTCAGTATTAAACGCCAGTCAGTTCAAAAATGTTTCTCGTTTAAATAAGGATTTCATTCGTTTCTGTTACAAACTAAAAAACAAAGTTAATAAAGCTATTCTCTGTTCTAAGTTGATCTATATTTCTTTTTTGTTTTCTTTATTGTTAATAAGGAGACATTGTTATAAAAGAGGTGTACTTAACAAATTTATAGAAAAATCATACTACAGTGTGCGCTTAAAAATAGATTTTCCATCCCATTTTGTCATGTGGGGGGGGGGCACAAAATGTTTTCTTCTTCCTAGGGGGGGCTTAACAGGAAATAATTGAGAATCAATGCACCAAAGGTACCTGAAAACTCATCTCATCAGAACCCAGCATGGTGGTGAACTGTGCAAATTCTCGTTGCTTAAACACCGTTGCTCGATGACAAACCAATGGAAAGGTATTTCATAAACCCGGAGAAAGGGGAAGCACACGGGTGGTTGGTTACACATGCAGGGAGTGGTGCACTACTTACTTGTAGTGACGTGTCAAACACCACCAACTTGGAACTGGTGGGAACGATGTCGTAGCACTTGTGGGACTTCATAAAATGCATATATATGTCGCTTTCGGACTCTTCGACGGCTGCAAAGACACAGAAGACGTTGTAAATCCTCAACGGTTCATCAGCTTCAACAAAAGACTAATGACCGTTGTTTGCATCACACAATTTATTAAGAATTTATAAGAAGGCTTAGTGGTTGGCATGTTCTCCTCTCAACACTAGGGATTCCCGGTTCGAATCCCCATCTGGGTGGAGTTTCCATGTTCTCCCCGTGTCCGCGTGGGTTTCCTCGGGGTTCTCCGGTTTCCTTCCACAGTCCAAAAACATGGATCAAGTCAATTGAATGCTCCAAATTGCCCCATATAGAGTGTGTCTGTGTGAGTGAGTGTGTGCCCAGCGATGGATTGGCGTCCTGTCCTGGGTCTATCTGCCCAGCGCCCGAAACGTTCTCCCCTGGATGGGCATGGGGAACCCCACCGCGACCCTAATAGAGGATAAAGCGGGAGATAATGAATGAATGAATGAATGAATGAATGAAAGAAGGAGTGCTTTTAAGGGATGTTTTCAGGTGAAAATAACTTTTTTTTCCCGTTGAAAAGAAACCTACAGCCATGTAGTTCTGACAACAGTTTAGGGAAGGCCTTTGAACGTTGCACCAGTGCGCACACGTTGCCTAAACGTTGCAGGTTGTCAACACCATCGCTTACACAATGTAAATAGGTCCTTTATCATCAGTGTACTCTAATCTGCCCTCTAGCGGAATTATTTAGTAACACACCACAGGTAGTGTTTGCATGCAGATGTTTGTGGACCCAGTTAAACTGGTAAATCTCTAGTCTTGAAAACCCAGGCTACTTCTCTAACGAACCCTAACCGCAGTAACTATGGCAGTTCAAACACGCGAAGCTCTGAACCGTGCTCCTGGACGGAATCCAAGAGGAAGACTGAAAAGGGACGGTTCTAAGGCCGACTTTTTGTTTAGATCGGACGAATGGAACCGGGCTGCTTTGGGGCACCGTGAAAGGAAATCAATCAGTGCAGAGAATGATCGCCGCAGAAGCGGCCCGGGTGCGAGTTTCAGTTCAGAAGTCAGAAGGCAAAAGTTTCCAGCTGCTGCCTTCCGTTAGTCTGCTTTACACAACTTAACCCATTACTGCCCGAGGAGAACTCCAGGGGCCACCAAGACAACGCCGGGCTTCACTAAGAATAACCCCACTGTGCTTTATTTATCCTCCGAAAAGACAACTGTGCTCCAAGTAGAACGACCCGTTCCCCAAAGGAAGAAGTCTGGAGTTACAGCACCGGCTGACGCTTGGAGCCGGTCTAAGAACAGCGTTACCGCGGGACGGCCCCTTGTTGGTGAACAGACAGTGTGTTTTTCTCCCAAAGCGGAGTCTTAAATGAGTTCTAATGCAATTTAATATGTGGTTCACACTGTTGAGGGCTACAAAAACCCTCTACAGAAAGGGCCAAAGGCGTCTCTACTTTTTGGGACGTCCGAGGCCCTTTCAGGTCATTCCTCCTGCGGCCATCAAACTCCTCTCATTACGTGTTAGACTTTTCTCTGTGCAATAGCAAATTACATAGTATGTAGTTTTTTTTATGTGAAATAAAATATCAAAGCACATGGTTAACTTCTGCAAAAAAATTCCACCACTGCCACTTTAGCTTTATGGTTGTTTTTTTATTCTTTAAATTTCAGTGCTGCATTTTTTTTTTGCTTTAAGAAGTGCTTCTAAAAATTTTACTCTGCTCTTAGTGTGTATATATATATATATATATATATATATATATATATATATATATATATATATATATATATATATCCATCCCACTTTATCCTCTATTAGGGTCGTGGGGGGGGGGGTTTCCCCATGCCCATCAAGGTGAGAACGTTTCGGGCGCTGGGCAGATACACCCAGGACAGGGCGCCAATCTATCGCTAGGCACACACACTCACACAGACACACTGTATATGGGGCAATTTGGAGAACTCAATTGACCTTGATCCATGTTTTTGGACTGTGGGAGGAAACTGGAGAACCCGGAGGAAACCCACACAGACACGGGGAGGACATGGAAACTCCACCCAGATTGGGATTCGAACCAGGAATCCCTAGCGCTGAGAGGAGAACATGCTAACCACTAAGCCACCGTGCCGCCCATTTTATATATGTATATATATTTGTTTGTTTTTTGGTACGTTATACCCCTTGAGTAAGTAAAACGATGCTGTAATCTCTCTCTCTTTTCTAGTTCCTCGGTCGGACGGTTGCTGTGAGGGCCTTTCGCAAACTGTTTCCACAGAGTTGGAGGCAAAACGCATGGCAATGCGCTCGATGTTGTATTATACACATGTGACAACGGAAATTAATTAAATACCTGAATGTCTGTCTGAATACTTTTGCTTACATTATGTCTGTTTGGAATATAGAATATGGAAAAAAAGGGAGGGAGACTGGGTCGGCAAGATGGCTTAGTGGTTTGGCATGTTCTCCTCTCAGCACTAGGGATTCTCATTTCGAATCCCAATCTGGGTGGAGTTTCCATGTTCTCCCCGTGTCCGTGTGGGTTTCCTCCAGGTTCTCCGGTTTCCTCCCACAGTCCAAAAACATGGATCAAGTGCGATTGTATTCCTCAAATTGCCCCATATAGAGTGTGTCTGTGTGTGTGTGTGTGTGTGCCCAGTGATAGATTGGCGTCCTGTCCTGGGTGTATATGCCCAGCGCCCGAAACGTTCTCCCCTGGATGGGCATGGGGAACAATCAATGCAAGCGGAAGATGATGGATGGATGGAGACCACATGTTCAAAGCCTCAGCATGACCGCTTCACCCGCGACGGCGCTTATAATGCATCAAGATTAAAAATAGAATGAGTGCAAGAAGTGCTACAAGAATGAGGCACCTGAAGGGTTAGAAAGACTTCCACACATCACGGTGTGTACGAATGTTTTATTTATACACCAGCCATCCGCAGGAACGGCTTCCGCCTGAGAGGTGAGTCGGGGAAACCCGGATCGCGAGATTTCTGTGTTTGGAATGACATCACGACGGAATATGAATAATAATGAGGACGTGCGCTTTGATCTAAAACATGACGTTTAATCGCAGATCGGGAACGACGGTGAGCACAGAGGAAGACTGAGGTGCCAGCTGAGAGGAACCATACATATATATATATATATATATATATATATTATATATATATATATATATATATATATATGATAGCACGGTGGCTTAGTGGTTGGCATGTTCTCCTCTCAGCGCTAGGGATTCCCGGTTGGAATCCCCATCTGGGTGGAGTTTGCATGTTCTCCCCTTGTCCACGTGGGTTTCCTCCGGGTTCTCCGGTTTCCTCCCACAGTCCAAAAACATGGATCAAGGTCAATTGAATTCTCCAAATTGCCCCATATAGAGTGAGTGTGTGTCCGGTGATAGATTGGTGTCCTGTCCTGGGTGTATCTGCCCAGCGCCCAAAACGTTCTCCCATAAGGACCCCCCCCCCCCCCCCCCCCGGACATATAAATAAATAAAATATATACAACACACACACACACACTATATATATATATATATACACGGTTTAAAAGCTTACCTTCATCTTCCAGGTCGAGTTTCTCCAGCATGCCTTCAGACAGACCGCGAACCTGCAGACAGACAGACAGACAGACAGAGAGACAGAGAGAGAGCGGGGTGAACAGACGGGTCACAGCCGGCTCCGGCTCGCCTCTCTCGGTTCGGTTGAATCCGGTAGCCGCCGCCGGTGTCCGCCGGCCGCCTCAGGAAACCCAACCGTTAGCGCCTGCGAGCCTGGCTTCGCCCGCCGTCACGCCTACTCCAGCTCCCCGCTCGACGAACCCGCTTTGAGCCGCTGAGACCAGCCGAGACGAGACTTATCCACCGTTATAACGACATTTTATCTTCCACACAGCGGCGGTCTCTGCTCACGACGCCCGGCTACGAGGTGTGTGTCGGTTGGTGGTGAGTCGGTTGCGAGCGAGCCGGCTCTAAGAGTCGGCTCTTTGAAGTGAACGAGGACAAGCCGGTTCTTGATTGGGAGCCGTTTTTTTTGGGAGTGTGGGCGGAGTCTGTGTATCTGCACTGAGCCGGAGAGGAGGGGCTTAACACACACACACACACACAACACACACACACACACACACACACACACACACACACACACACACACACACTGAGAGCGAGAGAAGTTTAATAAATTATATATTTATATATATATATATATATATATATAGGGTGGCTTAGTGGTTTAGCATGTTCTCCTCACAGCGTTAGGGATTCCAGGTTCGAATCCCAATCTGGGTGGAGTTTCCATGTTCTCCACGTGTCTGCGTGGATTTCCTCCAGGTTCTCCAGTTTCCTCCCACAATCCAAAAACATGGATCAAGGTCAATTGCGTTCTCTAAATTGCCCCATATAGAGTGTGTCTGTGTGAGTGAGTGTGTGTCTGTGTGAGTGAGTGATGGATTGGCGTCCTGCCCTGGGTGTATCTGCCAGCACCCTGGATGGAAAATAAAAATAATGGATGGATATATATATATATATATAAGTTTGGACACATTTTAATGTGATGGGCAGTTCAAAGGCAGAGTGTAGACTGTGCAAAATTAAAATATATTCCATCCATCCATTATCTTCCGCTTTATCCTCTATTGGGGTCGCGTGGGGGGGGGGTTCCCCATGCCCATCCAGGGGAGAACTTCTCGGGCACTGGGCAGATACACCCAGGACAGGGTGCCAATCTATCATTGGGCACACACTCACTCGCACACACACTATATGGGGCAATTTGGAGAATTCAATTGACTTGATCTATGTTTTTGGACTGTGGGAGGAAACCGGAGAACCTGGAGGACACCCACGCAGACACGGGGAGAACATCCAGAGAGAACTCCATTAGAAGATCAAGGAAACGCAAGAGAGCCTAATGAAGGTGCGAGTGTGTCTTGTTTTTATTTTATTTTTGTACGTACATGAAGCCATATTATTCCAAATAAACATTTATAATGTGTTTTTACAGTAGTAATACATTTTACATATAATTTTTTAATAAACTGCTTTAAGCTACAAAAAAAGTCAAGGGAATCACTTGGGAGCCGAAAGAGCCGAAAGAATCTTTTTAGAGAGCCGAGCGAAAAGAACCGGATTTCTGAAAAGAGCCGGAATGCCCATCACTAGTCCGTGCGCTCAAAGCGAATTATGACCAATGACTCTCACCCCCCACCTCTCGAAATGGACTATTCCGGTTTGCTGCAGTACGGAATACGCGGCTGGTCCATTCGTCGGTGAGGAGGGGGGATTAAATTATCCGGGTTAGATGTGAAGTTAGTGTTGACGTTTTCAAAAGGTAGGAAGGTCTTCGTGGGCCAAAGATTTCTAAAAAGGTCTTAACATCACTTTCAAGTATTTAAACACTTCCCCTTTCTTTTTCTTTTTCTCTTTTTTTAACAGATACTGTCAGAAAATCCCCACAGTGTTTCCTGCCATCCATCCATTCATTATCTTCAGCTTTATCCTCTTCTAGGGTTGGGGGGGGGAGAACAATTCGCCCATCCAGGGGAGAACAATTCGGGTGCTGGGCAGACACACCCAGGACAGTGTGCCTATCTACTACTGGACACACACTCACTCACACACACACACACACATTACATGGGGCAATTTGGAGAATTCAATTTTGGATCAACCTTGAATCCAAGTTTTTGGACTGTGGGAATAAACTGGAGAACCCGGAGAAAACCCACACGGACACGGGGAGAACATGGAAGATTGGGATTCGAACCGGGAATCCCCAGCGCTGAGAGGAGAACATGCTAAACCACTAAGCCACCGTGCCGTCCTCGGGTGAATCCATCACTAATAAAAAAAATACTAGTCTTACAATTAAATAAGCAATCAAAATCTGTATTTATAACATACCACATACTTTATCAGGTTTTTTTTTTATATTATAAATATTCCATTAATATTCCATGTCCATTAAGTTGCTCCACTTACTCTAAAGATGGACTTTGTAGTTTTTTAGTTACAGACTGTAGTCCATCTGTTCCCTCAAACACGTTGTTAGCCCTCTGTACTATTTTAGAAGTATGAATTGGGGTTTTAAGCACATATCGTCCCTAATTTTACATCCACATGGTCAAGTTGTGGGGAATAAACTCCAGGATCACAACACTAACTCACCGCATGATGATCAGGTTATTTAATAGTTAACCACAGGACGGTCTTCAGGTTGAAGTTCTACCTGACCCTCATCAACATGGGAATGTTTAGAAAAGCTCCAGTTAGAAGACAGGACTTCGTCTAAGACAAGTGCATGGTGCATCTGCTGAGTCCAGGATCTTTGCTTTGACCATCAGGCAGGAGGCGACGACAACAGCCTCCCAGATGGTGTCGGCTGTATTGATTTTGGCCTCAGATCGTGATAAACAATGACCGACACGGGCCTTTAAAACTCAGCGGTATCCACGAGGTTCCCATTTTAAACCTCAGCCGTTTCAGTGCTCATTAATACAGAGACGCTTCATCATGAGATACTCAATATAACAGAACGTCAGCGCTGGGGTGCGTGTTATTGCTTATAAACATCTGGACAAATGGGCAAATTCGGGAAAGAACCAGGATACAAACCGAGAACCTGCGCCCCTGTGCCACCCTACCGATCCTCAAAAAACAGGCTGATGGTTCGACTATAGTCCGATTTGTTCTCATTAAATGGCAAATCTTTGGGTGACACCACCACTATTTTTCCCAATAAACAAATAACTACTGACTGGTTGCCATGACGGGGCGGCACGTTGGCTTAGTGGTTTGGCACGTTCGCCTCTCAGCACTAGGGATTCCTGGTTCGAATCCCCATCTGGGTGGAGTTTCCATGTTCTCCCCGTGTCTGCGTGGGTTTCCTCCGGTTTCCTCCCACAGTCCAAAAACATGGATCAAGTCAATTGAGTTCTCCAAATTGCCCCATATAGAGTGTGTCTGTGTGAGTGAGTGTGTATCCAGCGATAGATTGACCCCCTGTCCTGGGTGTATCTGCCCAGCGCCCGAAACGTTCTCCCCTGGATGGGCATAGGGAACCCCCCCGCAACCCTAATATAGGATAAAGCGGAAGATAATGGATGGATGAATGAATGGTTGCCATGACTACTACAATGCCTCAAACAAGAGTGCCACAATCGCGATAATCCCTCATAAAACAAAGGTTGTCGCAACTACTATAATCTCAGCACGAGTTGCTGGTACACATGGCATCCAGCGCACCCCATGCGCACGCAACATCTGCATTGCTTTTATTTTAAAGCTGACATTTTAAAAACGCATAAAGTACTTACCAAGCGTGAGGTAGAAATAGGTGCCGAGGCAGGGGTGAGGGGTGGCTTGGCCGAGGGCAAGCTGAAGCGCTGGCCCGTGTCCGGTGGAGAAGAAAGGGAACGTAGCCGCTCCTCCGGGCCTTCGGGGTCACCGCGGTGCACATCCGGAGGAAACGGTGGCGACGGTTTGGTCAGCTGTGTGGGCGTGGTGGGCGATGAGGAGATGCCAGAGGCTACAGTGGAAAGAAAACAGGAAATTCGATTGTTAGATGTGCCGAGTACGTTCTTTCATGTCATCATAACAAACCCGAGTGATGGTCAACCACATGCTCAATGACCTACATCGGAACGTATTTATTTTTAAATTGTAAGTAATGTTAATTTGTACAATTACATTTACATTTGGTCATTTATTGGACGCTTTTATCCAAAGCGACTTACAAGATGAGCACAGGGTCAATAACAACATCCCTGGAGCAATGAGGGTTAAGGGTCTTGCTCAAGGATCCACATTGGTAACTTCAGTGACCCTTGTACACAAGAATTTGCAACTCCACTGTTCATATAGCAGCCCCCCCCCCCCCCCCCACACACACACACACTAATGTTGTTTTGGCAAAATAATCACGATCAAGTACATTATAAACCCATCAGCGACAAAAAAACATGTGGTTAACCTTGACATGGTTGCTTTCACGGGCGGCACGTTGGCTTAGTGGTTTGGCATGTTCCCCTCTCAGCACTAGGCATTCCCGGTTCGAATCCCAATCTGGGTGGAGTTTCCATGTTCTCCCTGTGTCCACGTGGGTTTCCTCTGGGTTCTCCGGTTTCCGCCCACAGTCCAAAAACATGGATCAAGTCAACTGAGTTCTCCAAATTTCCCCATAGAGTGTGTCTGTGTGAGTGAGTGTGTGCCCAGCATTGATTGGCGCCCTGTCCTGGGGGTATCTGCCCAGCGCCAGAAACGTTCTCCCCTGGATGGGCATGGGGAACCCCACCCACACACACACACAACCCTAATGGAGGATAAAGTGGAAGATAATGGATGGGTGGATGGATGGCTAGTGCAAAAAATGATTAATTGTCCCATCCCTGGGGTGGCATTTGGGGTTTGGTGGTTGGCATGTTCTCCTCTCAGTGCTGGGGAGCCAGTTTCGAATCCCGATCTGGGTGAAGTCTACATGTCCTCCCCGTGTCCACCTGGATTTCCTCCCACAGTCCAAAAACATGGATCAAGTCAATTGAATTCTCTAAATTGCCCCATATAGTAGAGTGTGTCTATGTGAGTGAGTGTGTGCCCAGCGATAGATTGGCACCCTGTCCTGGGTGTATCTGCCCAGCGCCTGAAATGTTCTCCCCTGGATGGGCATGGGGAACCCCCCCCCGCGACCCTAATATAGGATAAAGCGGAAGATAATGGATGGATGGATGGATGGTTGCATTCACAACACTAGATGAGTTGTATTCCAGGTATAAGACTGAAACAAAAGATCTGGGACAAAAGGACCTGAGGATATATCCAAGTTATAAGGTTACCCATATAAGACCGTCTCCTATCCAGCATGAGCTGACCGTACACTGGAGCCAGGCCAGGAAAATGGCCTGAGAGGCACGTCTCCCTGCTTAACAGCTCCATTACCGGCCCTGCGCCGAAGAGGGGCTGCGAAAACACACGCCTGGCGTTATCACCCTTATCTCACACCTCGCCGAAACCCGAGGCCAGCAGCTTTCACTCTGCGTTTGCCTCCACAATAAAGTCAGCCCATTCCGCAGAGGACCTCAGACCTCGGCGTGACATTTCGAGCCGGTACAATGAGCCGGAATGAGATCACGACGATGCCGGTGGCTCAGCAAAGCAGGGACAGGCGAGGCTCCGGGGTGATCGTTTTGGGGGAAATTAGAGGCCCATGATTTATTGGATATTCCTGAATTACCTCCAAGGCAAATGGCCCGAGTAATTTACCTCGACTCCAACACTCGCCGCATGATGGTTATTGGGAAGGAAATAAAAATCGACCCTGACTGGCTCTTAATAATAAGATTCTCTGACCTGGCACCTTCTCTCTCTCTCTTTCAGATCTTGAATAAGGTCGAACCAGGTCAGCACCAACAGGCGAAGTACTAGGACTCCTAGTGGAGCCTTTATGACATTACAAGCCATACATGCATACGTTATACATCTAACAGAACTAAAGGAAACAACTCTGTAGTTTTGCCCAAATAGTGCCAGAGTGGGGCGGCATGGTGGCTTAGTGGTTTAGCATGTTCTCCTCTCAGCACTAGGGATTCCCGGTTCGAATCCCAATCTGGGTGGAGTTCCCATGTCCTCCCCATGTCCGCGTGGGTGTCCTCCGGGTTCTCCGGTTTCCTCCCACAGTCCAAAAACATGGATCAAGGTCAATTGAATTCTCCAAACTGCCCCATATAGAGTGTGTCTGTGTGAGTGAGTGTGTACAGTGATACATTGCCCCCCTGTCCTGGGTCTATCTTCCCAGCGCCCGAGACGTTCTCCCCTGGATGGGCATGAGGAACCCCCCCGCGACCCTAATGGAGGATAAAGTGGAAGATAATGGATAGATGGATGGATGGATGGATAGTGCCAGAGTGCCGTCTAGACCTCAGTGATGATGTCACCCGGACGGACCGATGCATTCGCCATGTCCTTGGTTGGTGAGGTCTGATGGATGCAAATGACGACCGGCACCAAAAATGGGCGTGGGACCAGACGGCGTGAAAGAAAACAAAAGCCACGCTGGATCATGGGGGTATTTCTGTGATCAGCAGTCTGCCGACCCGTTAGGCAGAAGGAGGATTTGGGTAAAGCAGCATGACTGTGCAGATTTCACACAGTGGACACACGGGGAGGGATTCATCGTGACGATGGAGACGAAACTATTTTGGGAGACCTTACACAAGCACTTTCACCGGAGAGCTGTGGAACCTCGAGCAGGCTGAGCGTCGGGACGTCGGGTATGCACCCCGAGAGAAGGTACTCACTCCAGAACGAAGGGCATTTTAATATTTAAATCCACGGCAGGGCGGCACGGTGGCTTAGTGGTTAGCACGTTCTCCTCTCAGCGCTAGGGATTCCCGGTTCGAATCCCCATCTGGGTGGAGTTTCCATGTTCTCCCCGTGTCTGCGTGGGTTTCCTCCGGGTTCTCCGGTTTCCTCCCACAGTCCAAAAACATGGATCAAGTCAATTGAGTTCTCCAAATTGCCCCATATAGAGTGTATTTGTGTGAGTGTGTGTGAGTCCAGTGATAGATTGGTGTCCTGTCCTGGGTGTATCTGCCCAGCGCCCGAAACGTTCTCCCCTGGATGGGCATGGGGAACCCCCCCCATGCCCATTTAACAGGTGAGAATAGGGTTGCATGGTGGCTTAGTGGTTTAGCAGGTTCTCCTCTCAGCGCTGTGGATTCCCGGTTCGAATCCCCATCTGGGTGGAGTTTCCATGTTCTCCCCGTGTCCGCGTGGGTTTCCTCCGGGTTCTCCGGTTTCCTCCCACAGTCCAAAAACATGGATCAAGTCAATTGAGTTCTCCTAATTGCCCCATATAGAGTGTATGTCTACGTGAGTGTGTGTCCAGTGATAGATTGCCCCCCTGTCCTGGGTGTATCTGCCCAGCACCTGAAACGTTCTCCCCTGGATGGGCATGGGGAACCCCCCCGCGACCCTAATAGAGGATAAAGCGGGAGATAATGGATGGGTGAAATGCACGGCATTAAAATGAGTAAGTGTTGAGTGAGTGAGGAGGTAGGAACCACCCGCTGGAAGCCAGAATGTTATCACAGACACCGTGTTCAACAGTTCAAGGTTGATCATTAATATAAATAAAATATCATAAAATAAAATAAAAAATCATAAAACACTGATGAATATAAACAGAGATCTTCCCAGTGATAGATTGCCCCCCTGTCCTGGGTGTATCTGCCCAGCGCCCGTAACGTTCTCCCCTGGATGGGCATGGGGAACCCCCCCCCCGCGACCCAAATAGAGGATAAAGCCGAAGATAATGAATGAATGAATGTTTTATTAAAGCAATCAGACTCTCGAGGTTGTGTATTATTGTGAATAAATCACATAAAGAGGTGGAACTGTACTGCACACCGGGACTAATGACACTCTGTACGGGGTTTATTCAGATTATTGCTTTAATGAAGCTTCATTCTGAACTCCGTTGGTTATTTGAAGCTGAGCAGAATCCCGTTTCGCTCACAGCAGGTCCATTAAAGCTTTAGCGAGGCCATTACTTTAGAATTTCAGGTCTTTGGTAATAGAGACACCTGCCATATGAAAGCTTTCAGTGAATAAACTGCATTCATCTTCTGTCTGTAGAGAGGACAGGGGACAGGGTCGGACGAAGAGCTACGACGCTGGAGACGTCCAATTCTCACTTTCTCTCTTCTCCGAACATAAACCCGCGTTATCCTCACAGGTGAGCGCTCACTTCCACAGAGCGCCAGAGGTCATGTGGTTCAGCAGTCTGGACCTGAACGCAGAATTAATTTTATTAATTAAATTGCCGGGTGTGAATAGCGTGGCACGGTGGCTTAGTGCTTTGGATGTTCTCCTCTCAGCACTAGGGATTCCCAGTTCGAATCGAGTTTCCATGTCCTCCCCATGTCCATGTGGGTTTCCTCCGCGTTCTCCAGTTTCCTCCCACAGTCCAAAAACATGGATCAAGGTCAATTGAGTTCTCCAAATTGCCCCATATAAGGTGTGACTGTGTGAGTGAGTGTGTGTCCAGTGATAGATTGGTGTCCTGTCCTGGGTGTATCTGCCCAGCGCCTGAAACGTTCTCCCCTGGATGGGCATGGGGGATCCCCCCCCCACGACCCTAATATAGGATAAGGCTGAAGGTAATGAATGAATTAATGAATGAATTAACGGGTGAGAATAGGGTGGCATGGTGGCTCAGTGGTTTAGCATGTTCTCCTCTCAACGCTAGGGATTCCCGGTTCGAATCCCCATCTGGGTGGAGTTTCCATGTCCTCCCCGTGTCCGTGTGGGTTTCCTCTGGGTTCTCCGGTTTCCTCCCACAGTCCAAAAACATGGATCAAGTCAATTGAGTTCTCCAAATTGCCCCATATAGTGTGTGTCGCGGTGAGAGAGTGTGTGTGTCCAGCGATAGATTGGCGTCCTGTCCTGGGTGTAACTGCCCAGCACCCGAAACGTTCTCCTCTGGATGAGCATGGGAAACCCCCTGCTGGGTGACCTCTTCGTGACCTTTCTTGTTTTGCCATAGGGGTTATATGGCATGCTGCGACGTGCTGCCTTACGTTTTGCAGCCAACGTTGAGCAAATGAAACGCCGAGTTCTGTGTTTGCACATCGCGTAAAGGCCCTGCAGATCACACAAGTGTCCTGTTTGCTTTTCATCTGAATGCATACAGCCGTAATGAGACGATGAAAAGGTTCCGTCCTCCTGATAATGACATGAAAAGCCCGTCAGAGAACTATGGATGAAGCAATCTCATGGGCTTTCTGGTCCTCCTGGAGTCTGATGTCAGTTGATGTGCCAGATTGCATCAGGGTGTCAGGGTGTCAGGGTGTCAGGGTATCAGGGTATCAGGGTATCAGGTATGACGGTGTGGAAACGGACTCGATGATGGAAGCATACAACTGTCCAAACCACATGTCGAGGTGTTTGGTTTGATAAACATGTGGCTCTGATAAATATTATTGACTTCTGTTTTAATAATAAAATACCTTGCTTTCGAAGGGGACGGGGGGACGAACTGGAAGTCCTGGGGTATATGTATGTGATGTATAGGACGTACAGATGGTCTCTATAGCAGCCTTTAGAAACACCAGGACAATTTGTCCCTAAAAAGACGATAAAGCGTGCACACAGACCCATTACCGTGAAGTAAGAGCCTCAGAAGTCTCTCAGTAACACAGAGAAAGTAATGCATCCCAAATCTTTTAAACCCTATCCCATCCCGTCCCTAAAATACACAAAAAACTCCCTGAACACGCCCGTGGTTAGGTTTTACAGCCACGTCTGACTAATAGCGAGCCATTAAATGTGGGAGGATCAAAGCCTATTGGACAACAACCGCCTCGGCGAGGGTTCTTCTAAATCCCTAAAAAAGCTTCCTGAGGGGGAGGAGCTGAATTTAATCTGCTGTAAATAAAGGTATAAAAAAAGTAGATTCTTTAAAAAAGTTTTAAAAAAGTATAAAAAGTAGATTCACACACACACACACAAATACACACACTATATGGGGCAATTTAGAGCACTTAATTCACCTTGAATCCATGTTTTTGGACTGTGGGAGGAAATCCAGGTGGACACGGGGAGGACATGCAAACTCCACCCAGATCGGGATTCGAAACTGGCTCCCCAGCGCTGAGAGGAGAACATGTCAACCACCAAGCCCCAAATGCCACCCCAGGGATGGGACAATGAATCATTTTTTGCAATTAAACGCAATTTGAATTGTTACTTTTGAATTAATTAATTAATCTTAAGAGTGACTTAACATCGTCATTCAAATTGAATAATAATAATATATATATTTTTTTATTATGCTGGTGGATCTTTTAGACCACCAGGTGGCGCAATTCGGACGGGAACGATGTCTACAGGGGTGTCGCTGAGATTTAAGAGCATTGTGAGATTAGTTCCAATCTCATGCTGAATAAAACAGATCTTTTTCGGTGGGAGATTTGTATGTTCTCCCTATGTCAGTTAAAGCTACTGAACTGTGCGTGTGTTTGTGGAAACGAGGTTGGTAAGGGTCGATTCGTACTGAACGGCACTTTTAACCGGGGCAGTGGTTTCCTGCACTCCTGTCTTCCGCTCGAGTCGAGTGTATTCGGTTTCCATTAAATCTCATTTGAAAAGTCCGCAGACATCATCAGACGATGATGCGGCTCGGATTTCCTCCACTGAGAACAGTCCACCATATAAAAATGTCCAGCCACCTTCATCCTGTATGCATGATGCTGGAATAGAAAACAGGGCCTTCCCTAAACTGTTTTCACAGAAGTTTGGTGCTTAATTCTATACACAGGGCTGAATGAGCGTGCACTTTATATTAAATTTAATGAGCCACAGGATTCAATCTGAATACCGAAGCGTTGTAATGATATTGTATCGCGGCATTAATATCGTGGCAGTATTGTATCATCCCGGTACTAACCAGTCGGCGACCCAAAAACAGCCGCTGCAGCCAAAACAGGGATCAACCATCACTGCTGTACCGAGAATAGTCCACCAATCACCAGGCACGGAACCTGCTCCACTTTGATCCATTAGTCATGCCTTTAAATTAGGGATGGGACAATTCATCATTTTTGCAATGAATCGCAATCTAAAACATTACGATGAATTAATCGTAAGAATGGCTCAACGTTGTCATGACGACATTCATATAAAAAAAAAAAATGACGCTGTTATGCCGGTAGCTGACCCCCAGACCCCCCCCCCCCCCCCCCCAACAACCCTAGTTGAGGATTCAGTAGAAGATAATGAATGAATGATTAATCAGCCAGGGCAGCACTGTGGCTTAGTGATTGGCATGTTCTCCTTTCACCGCTGGGGATTCGAGGTTCGAATCCCCATCTGGGTGGAGTTTGCATGTTCTCCACGTATCCGCGTGGGTTTCCTCCGGGTTCCTCCCAAAGTCCAAAAACATGGATCAAGTCAATTGAATTCTCCAAATTGCCCCATATAGAGTGTGTCTGTGTGAGTGAGTGTGTGTCCAGTGATAGATTGGCGTCCTGTCCTGGGTCTATCTGCCCAGCGCCCGAAATGTTCTGCCCTGGATGGGCATGGTGACCCCCCCCCCCCGCGCGACCCTAATATAGGATGAAGTGGAAGATAATGGATAGATTATTCAGCGAACGCCCTGGTTGTCTATTTTTTTCATAATTTAAATTTTGTTAGTTAATTACCTCATAATAATCGTAATAATCGTGATTATTACCCAAACGATAATCGTACCATCACCTCATCCCTAATTTAACTACAAACTGACTTTCCCGAATGCTCCATAAACAGGGATAGGACATCTGTGCTCCTATAGGTCAGGACCCCGGACCTTTTAACGCGTCCCGTCCAGCAACCGGCGGCAGGAGCCGATGGGAGCGATCAGACGATCGAACCCGTTAAGAGTCGCCGTCAGCGTTCTTACTTGTTCCCAGGAGGCCATGGGGCTCCGACTGGCGCCTCCCCGTCCGGCCCTGGTGTTCTTTGCGCTTTTTGCTTCCTCTCAGGCTGCTGAACCTCTTCATGGCTGCTGACGGAACGCCAAATGCCTGGGCAGTGCTGAGACGGGCATCGCCCGGCCAACCCGCGGGTCACGTCTAATTCGGTACAGCCGGTAAGGAGGTCAGCATCACGGCGTCCGGGTTTGGAAATCCTCCTTCTGAAGCTCCCTAATCCCAACGGCGAGAACGCTCGCCCTCCTCGCTCGGCCGTCTGTCCTCAGAGTCCCTCTCCTCCTCCTCCTCCTCGTCCCTCGCGACGGAACAGGACGGACCGCGGACCGCGGGCGGACCTGGCCTTCCTTCGGCGGATTGTCAGGTGCAGCTGGGTCGACGCGCAGTGTGCGTCTTCAAAATAGCCTAATTTGCCGACGCACTGTAAAAGGAAACCGGCGCGCGCACACACACACACACACACACACACACACATACGAGAGAGCCAGCGATTGGACGCACACAGACCCCCCCCCTCCCACTCCTGGACACTTCATCTGGCTAAGTACCGAGCATGTGTGTGCTTCATGTTACCCGGTTGTGTTGATTAAACCCCGTCCTGGGTGACATTTCCACTCGGGGCTGCGAAGTCAAGTGCCGAACGGTGTGCGGGCTGCAGGATGTGAACAAAAAAATCCAATCCTAAACGTTTGGGCAACGTTGTACTAACAATTCAGGCTGCCGGGAAAAATCCCTGTGACATAATCCTACGGTGCGACCACCTAAGTCACCGTAAACTGCATGATTTTACCCTCGACGGGTTCCCAAAGTTAAGGCTGTCGGGCGTTGTCACTATGACGACGGAAATTCTATTTTTTCAACACGATGGAGCCTTTTATTTCTTTTTTTGAAAGCTTGAACACGGTGCTGGTGTTTCCCCGATGAGACCCGGGACCGGCGTGAGAATGCGGGGGGTGTTGTGTTATGTTATGTTGACATTATCAATGCGCCGTCCAGATGTTCTCGGTAAACAGATGGGTTCACTCCATTCTGAACGCTTGCGAAATATGCGACGTTAAAAAACGGCTAGTCCCGCTCCTGAAATCAGATTGGCCGAGCCGTTCGTCCAGCCGTGACATTATTAACAATAACACACACCTCTGAGCGCGTCACATACGTATCAGTGATATACATCACATTAGTATCTGATGTTTTTTGGATGAACTGTGTTCTGTAATTTGTCCACTAGATGGCAGTGTTTAATCGTTAGAGAAACCGGAATCCTGTTACTCAGCGATCAGCGGCCACTTTAAAAAAACAGACTATTACATCATAGAAGATCAGATTATTAACGATTTAGCTTTTTATTAACGCATTTCTGAATCGAAGCTTGTTTTTTTTTATTATAGTGTGTTTGTAAGTGTTTTATTAAAGCAATCAGACGCTCGAGTTTGTGTATTATTGTGAATAAATCACGTAAAGAGGTGGCGCTGTACTCCACTACGTCCACGTCGGGACTAATAACGCCTCTTTATGGGGTTTATTTTTTATGCGTCTTGGGTGAAAGGCGCAAAAATAGACTGCTGGCGGGTTCTAAGATGGTAAGAAGCATCGTGACGTGCCCTGCGCCGGGTGTCAGATAGGACGCCTTATCTCACACTCTGTATGAAGTGGAACAGCCTAAAATTATCCTCCCATTCAGATTACTTCCTCTGGTTCGCAGAATCATGCCACAGCTGACAAAAAAATCTGATCGGAAATTCAAATAAAATAAAAGATGCTACTCTCCAATCGTTTATCGGTGATGTGGAACGTGTTGGGTGGCAGCCCCCACACTCCAGCCAATCTGTGGCACACGGTAACTTTCCAAAGATGGAGAGGAAAATGGACGGCGTCCAGAACGAGGGAATGTTAAGTGTTATGACAGACTGCAGAGCTCCAATCACATGACTCCTCTATTCATCAGCTGTTTATTGACTTATTGTCTTAGTGACTGAGTGGGGGGCGGGGTTTCGGGTGGGAGGGGTGAAACTATGTGGGTCAAGAATTATATTCTACAAGAAAATCTGTGCTGAGAATATTATATATAAATATATATATATATGTGTGTGTGTGTGCAGTATATACTGTATATATATATAAAAATTGGAGGGGGTTCTAAAGTTACCAATGTGGGCCCTTGAGAGTCCAAATCATCCAGCTTAGGACATTTTTAATAACTAAAAAAAAAAAAAAAAAGTTTTTTAATTGGATTAATTGCATTGAAGTATCTGTTTATCATCAGTGAAAGCAATCATTAAAAAATATAAAATATAAAAGTATTTGTTCAGAAATTTATTATTTCCTGATAATTGTGAGATATCAATACATTTTAATAAATGTAAAATATTTAATAAAATAATACACTATTATCTTAAGGTCGGCACAGTGGTTTAGTGGTTTAGCTTAGTGGTTTAGCATGTTCTCCTCTCAGCACTGGGGATTTCCGGTTCGAATCCCAATCTGGGTGGAGTTTGCATGTTCTCCCCGTGTCCGTGTGAGGTTCCTCCAGGTTCTCCGGTTTCCTCCCACAGTCCAAAAACATGGATCGACGTCAATTGAGTTCTCCAAGTTGCCCATATAGAGTGTGTCTGTGTGAGCGAGTGTGTGTCCAGTGATAGATTGGCGTCCTGTCCTGGGTGTATCTGCCCAGCGCCCGAGACGTTCTCCCCTGGATGGGCATGGGCATGGGTAACCACCCCCCCCCGCGCGCGACCCTAATAGAGGATAAAGCGGAAGATAATGGAGGGACTATTATTTAAACCCGTCTAAATAGCTGGCGGATTGTTTTCTGCTGTTTTGGCGCCATCTGCCGGTTCAATGCAGTAATGAGCTCTTTCCTGTGCACCCGTAGTTTACAGATTTCAATCCGATGAGATTAAAAACACTTACAGTGACATTTTAAAAACGCAGGGCAGAGGTTATATCTGTAAATATCCCTGATGTTGATGGAAACCATGGATTTGTGCCGCTTTGTTGCCGTGAAAGACGTGATAACACGTCGCCAGCTCGTTAGCAGTATCTGATAATGGCGGGATGACGCAGCAGAATCACAACGCGGCTCCACACTTACAGAACCCGAACCATTCAGAACGTTCATTCAGAAATAAAACAGCTTTAAGACGAGAAGAACCGGCTCGTTCCCCCAGGGGGCGTGTTTATGGTTTAGAAACATCAGGGGCTTTAGCCCACATCCCTTATTGCCCCTCTGTTCTCTTTAAAAAAGTGCCTTTTCATGAGTGAATTTATCCATTTTTATCCATTTTTCAAAATGAAACTACATTCATTTTGTTTAATCATTTATTAGTGAGGGGCGGCACGGTGGCTTAGTGGTTTAGCATGTTCTCCTCTCAGCACTAGGGATTCCCGGTTCAAATCCCCATCTGGGTGGAGTTTCCATGTTCTCCCCGTGTCCGTGGGGGTTTCCTCCGGGTTCTCCGGTTTCCTCCCACAGTCCAAAAACATGGATCAAGTCAATTGAGTTCTCCAAATTGCCCCATATAGAGTGTGTTTGTGTGAGTGAGTGTGTGTTCAGTGATAGATTGGCGTCCTGTCCTGGGTGTATCTGCCCAGCGCCCGAAACGTTCTCCCCCGCGACCCTAATATAGGATAAAGCGGAAGATAATGAATGAATGTTTTATTAGTTATGTTGGATAATAATGTTGGATAAAATTGAATAACATATGAAATCTGTCTGTCAGCAGTGGAGAGCACATTCAGTTCTAATAAATGATGGTTTTGGCTCAAAATGTTTTAATAAATGAACCTGCTTTGGCAGAAAAGCATGAATCCGTTTTAGGACTCGGTCACAGATGAGAGAGTTTTAATGAGGGTTTGATTTAATTACCGTAACTCTGAGACAGTTTGCACCTTCGGAAAAAATTCTGACAGTTTATGAAAGTTGAGAAGCTGCTCTTTACAGTCAACATACAGTTATTACGGTAACTCCTGATACTGGCAAAAAAATCTGTCTCCCTCACACACACACACACACACACACACACACACACAGAGCTTGGAAGCACAAACAGCTGACGGTGACTCCATCGTTCGGTCCCGCTGCTGGAGGAGAGGCTGCAGAGAAAGCTGCTCTCATTTGATCCGGGGCTACTGACAAAACACCCGGCCAGAAAGCCCAGGACTAACGACGCCCCTGCGTTCCCCTACCGCATCTCATCTGTTGTGTTTACGAGCACATCACCACGACCAGAACCTGCATTCAATCAGATTAAATTAGATTAGATTAGATTAGAAGATCAGACCAGGGCAGTTCAGATTCCTGGGGCCACACCGGAACACTTCTTAACATCTGAAATGTGTGCGCAGAGTGTCGTCCTCATTTTGTCCTCATTTCGTCTTAAACCACCTGACTATTATTTGGGTTCTAATATTTATGGCCACACTGGAATCCAGGTTCCGTTAAACATCGCCTCAGATTAACGAGGAAACCCTAATGAGCGGCCTTTAAATGTCACCGGACGTTACCTCCTTAATCTGCCGCACAAATCGTTATGACATGGATTCAAACGGAACGAGACAGCATGTTCACAAAAGTATACGGACACACCTTCAATCCATCCATCCATTATCTTCCGCTTTATCCTATATTAGGGTTGCAAGGGGGGGGTTCCCCATGCCCATCCAGGGGAGAACGTTTCGGGCCCTGGGCAGATACCCCCAGGACAGGACGGCAATCTATCACTGGACACACACTCACTCACACACACACACACACACACACACACACTATATGGGGCAATTTGGAGCATTCAATTGACTTTGATGCATGTTTTTGGACTGTGGGAGGAAACCGGAGAACCCGGAGGAAACCCACGTGGACACGGGGAGAACATGGAAACTCCACCCAGATGGGGATTCGAACTGGGAATCCCTAGTGCTGAGAGGAGAACATGCTAACCACTAAGCCACCGTGCTGTCCACACCTTTAATCCCATTTACACAAATTAATAATAAAAAAAAGCCCCAGGTCATGCATTTTGGACATGTGTATGTCCGAAAACATTGAGGAAACGTTCAGGAAGGGACCTTTTCTGCCTCTGGACAAAGCGAGATCCATAATGGCAGAGTGGGGCGGGTTTGGAGAGGGAGAACCCACATGGTTCAAAGATGGTGAGCCAGGTTCTTTAACCCAACATCAGTGTTTGACCGTGTTCAGCACGCCGTGGCGTCCCGATATCTGCCCCGGTCACGTAAAGCTTGCAGAAGGTTGTGATGACTGTGGAGTTACTCGTCCTCTGTCCGGTGTTCAAGCGATCGCACGCTCACGGCCACGCGCAGCTGAACGCGAGCCGGATTTCGACATGTGCAGCGCGCGGTGGAAACATTCGGCGTGTTGAATCAGGTTTCGCCAGCTGGCATGCCGACGAACCGATCCGGGTTCCGCACATTCCAGGAGGACGCAACCAGCTGGAGCCGCAAAGACGGGGCTGTGTTCGGGGACACACGGAGAGCTGGGTGCTGAGCATGATGGGAAACATCCATGGGTTTCCTCATCTCACTCCTCCACATGTTCACCCACCTGAAGCAAGCACATGAGTCATGAGGAGATGTGAAGAAGATCCAGGAATCCTGGACCACTGTGATGCCACCTGAATTATACGAAGGAATAAAAACAATAATATATATATATATATATAAGGCGGCACAGTGGCTTAGTGGTTTGGCATGTTCTCCTCTCAGCGCTGGGGATTCCCGGTTGGAATCCCAATCTGGGTGGAGTTTGCATGTTCTCCCAGTGTCCGCGTGGGTTTCCTCTGGGTTCTCCGGTTTCCTCCCACAGTCCAAAAACATGGATCAAGGTCAATTGAGTTCTCCAAATTGCCCCATATAGAGTGTGTGTGTGAGTGAGTGTGTGCCCAGCAATAGATTGGTGCCCTGTCCTGGGTGTATCTGTCCAGCACCCGAAACGTTCTCCGCTGGGTGGGCATGGGGAACCCCCCCGCGACCCTGATAGAGGATAAGGCGGAAGATAATGAAAGGATGAGAAAAAAAAAAAATAATAAATAATAATATATATATATATATATATATATATATATATATATATATATAAAAATAAAAGGCTGTGGGCGGCACATTGGCTTAGTGGTTTAGCATGTTCTCCTCTCAGCACTAGGGATTCGGGTTCGAATCCCCATCTGGGTGGAGTTTCCATGTTCTCCCCGTGTCCGTGTGGGTTTCCTCCGGGTTCTCCGTTGTCCTCTCACAGTCCAAAAACATGGATCAAGGTCAATTGAATTATCCAAATTGCCCCATATAGCGTGTGTATGTGTGTGTGAGTGTGTGCCCAGCAATAGATTGGCGCCCTGTCCTGGGTGTATCCGCCCAGCGCCCGAAACGTTCTCCGCTGGATGGGCATGGGGAACCCCCCCGCGACCCTAATGGAGGATAACGCAGGAGATAATGGATGGATGTATATATAGATATCACAGCTATAGTATAAATAAAAGGCTGTGGGTTGAAGTTCCGTTGCTGTGTTTATATTTATATATTCGGTGCGTCTCACACCGTTGGCATCAGCAGCTTCAGTCCATTAAATCCGCGCCGGCTCGAGTTGATGGAGACAATGGCTGGATGTTCGGCTTTAGTACCGCAGTGAAGGCGCCGCTGCTGCTGCCTTTAATGTTCAACCAGCAAAGAACCCACTGAGAACGTCAGCTCCATTTAAAACCTCTCATCAGACATCCTAATTAGAATCATCTGAACCCAAACCGGGAGTTTCGAGCGTGGCTCGGATCGGTTCCAGGAACCTGCTGAAGGGTTCTTGCTCTCCTGGCCCTCACACCAACCTCAGGTTCTCCGGGATTAGGGGGTATCTACAGCAGAGCAAATGGCTACTGATCCCGAGCTCGAGAACGAGATCTGACGATGGGAGAGCCGACGGTCCTAAAGAGCGAACAGACATCGATGGAGAGAATGTTGGGAACTCACAGATGTCACGAACATGCCGTTCACTGAATCCATCTGTTCGTACGTCGACTGCATCATCCATTCGGCGCGCTGGAAAATGGACTGCTGCTGGGAAACGATGTGTTCCCGCCACATGACCCCCGATTAAAACGACATGCTATGAGCCGCTTCGTTTCCTCTAATTACACAATCACATCCTGTTTGCTCTAACGGAACGTGGGCCGTAATAGTACTACATTTACATTTACATTTAGCAGACGCTTTTGTCCAAAGCGACTTACAAATGAGAACATCACAAGTCAGAAGTTATGCAGAAAACCAACTATACTGTAAATTCATCAAACCTGATTGTTTGATGAGACGGATCTCTTTAACAAATAACGGTAAAAAAAAATAAATGGGGGGGGGGGGGGCACGGCATCAAATAACAATCAGGTTTGATGAATTTACAGTATAGCTGGTTTTCTGCACAACTCCTGACTTGTAATGTTCTCCTTTGTAAGTCGCTTTGGATAAAAGCATCTGCTAAATGACTAAATGGAAATGTTATTTGATGCAGCCCGCCCCCTTAATTAAAAAAAAAAATAAATAAATTAAAAAATATATATATATATATATATATAAATAATATATATATTTTTTATTTACAACAGGAATTGTTAAAGAGAAGCGTCTTCAGTAGTTTCTTAAAACTGTTTAGTAAATCCGCCTTACGGACAGAGTTGGGAAGATCGTACTATCGTGTTGCAGTGGTGAACGCCACGGAGTGAGAATCAGTTCCTCAGTGAGGTGGAACCACCAGGGGGCGATAATCACTGGAGCGAAGTGAACGAGTCGGAGTGTATTTTGAAAAGATAGAGTTAAGGTAGGAGGAGCCAGATCCAGAAATGGTTCTGTACGCCAGAGTCAGTGACTTGTACTGAATGCAGCAGCTACAGGGAGCCAATGGAGGGACATTAGTGATGGAGGGACATGAGTGATGGAGTGGACATGAGTGATAGAGTGGACATGAGTGATGGAGTGGACATGAGTGATGGAGTGGACATGAGTGATGGAGGGACATGAGTGATGGAGGGACATGAGTTCTTGGGGGTTAAACACGAGTCGGGCTGCAGAGTTCTGAATTAGTTGAAGTGGTCTGAGTGTGGAAGCTGGGATACCGGCAAGTATTACAATAATCAAGCCGGGATAGGACGAGGGCTTGGACCAGCAGTTGGGTAGCATGTTCAGTCAAGAAGGTTCTGATCTTCCTGATGTTGTAAAGAAGGAATCTGCAGGAACGGGATGTTTTGGTCACATGATCAGAGAGTTTAAGGTCTATTGTGGAACCAAGGTTCCGGACCGAATCGGTTGGGGAGATGGTGGAGCCGTTAATTTGGAAGGTCAGGTCGTGATGGATTGAGGGTTTAGTTGGGATAATGAGAGGTACTAGGTTTTGCCGGAGTTTGTCCGAGTGCCCGTGCCATGACAGCATGCCAGAATGTCGCCGCTCGCCCACTCGCACCATCCCAACACGCTATTCAGCCGCTTGCTGGGTTTCAACCTGCCACTGAATTTCCTTTCATTAAGAACCGGGCAGCGTGTTCCGTATGAACTGTGGAACTGTGAAACCTGATGGAATTCTCCTACAGTGATGCTCGCCATATACATTTACACCTTAAAGGTCTCTTCATCCATCCATTATCTTCCGCTTTATCCTATATTAGGGTTACGGGGGGGTTCCCCATGCCCATTCAGGGGAGAACGTTTCGGGCGCTGGGCAGATACACCCAGGACAGGGTGCCAATCCATCACTGGTCACACGCTCACTCACACAGACACACTCTACTGTATATGGGGCAATTTGGAGAACTCAATTGGCTTGATCCATGTTTTTGGACTGTGGGAGGAAACCGGAGAACCTGGAGGAAACCCACGCGGACATGGGGAGGACATGGAAACTCCACCCAGATGGGGATTCGAACCGGGAATCCCCAGCGCTGAGAGGAGAACATGCTAAACTCTAGGCCACCGTGCCGCCCAGGTCAATTCATTTTAAGGCTAATAGAATACACACAAACCTCAATACCCAACGATAACTCCGCTCCTTGATTCTGATTGGCTGAGCCGTTAGTCCAGCCGTGACATTATTGACAATAACACATCATGCATTCGTATCAATGCGTGATGACCATTAAAGTGCTTTCCCCATGTTTTTTTTTTTTTTTTTTGTGTGAATGTTAGAGAAACCGGAATCCTGTTACTCAGTGATCAGCGTTCACGCTAAAAAAAAAAAAAAACAGACTAAATTACATTATTAACGGTTTCGATAAACGCATTTATGAATCAAACCTGGGTGGCACGGTGGCTTAGTGGTTGGCATGTTCTCCTCTCAGCGCTGGGGCTCCAGGTTCGAATCCCGATCTGGGTGGAGTTTTCATGTTCTCCCCGTGTCTGTGTGGGCTTACTCCAGGTTCTCTGGTTTTATCCCACAGTCCAAAAACATGGATTCAAGGTGAACTGAATGCTCTAAATTGCCCCATATAGTGTGATTTTGTGAGTGTGTGCCCTGAAACATCCCCCCCCCACAACCCTAATAGAGGATTAAACAGAAGATAATTTTTTATTACAATGTGTTTGTAAGTGTCACTGGGGCCTGGGGCACCTGTCCCTCATTTGTGTATTCTTGGACTCCGTTGGGTGATTGGTTTATTTTGTGCACGTGACCGCGTGTTTTTTGTATTTAGTTTCCGTATTCTCTTTACCACGTGCACGTCTTTGTATGGATTTATCCCGGTGTTAGTCGCGTTTGTGTTTCCCCCTTTCTGTTGGTGCCCCTACACCATTTTTAAAAATAAAATTATCCCCGGTGTCTCTGAACTCTCCTTCCGTGTTTGAAGACGGTACGATGCTGTGCATTTTCCCCGCACAGGTTTTATCCATGTTAGCGTTCACAGGTGCCTCGGCGTTGCGCATTCTCTCCGCGCAGCCGTGCCCTGTGGACGCTTTCAGGCGCAAGCGGCGTACGCAGTTCCCCCGCGTAGCCGATCTCCCGGGGAAGACGAGCGTCTCTAACAGTAAGTGTTTTATTAAAGCAATAAAACGCTCGAGGTTGTGTATTATTGTGAATAAATCACGGGACAGAGGTGGAGCTGTATTTTTTTCCTTCTGATCGCTGTCTGATTGTAATAACAGAGTCGTCTCAGTTGTTTAGCTTTCACATCAACCACAGCGTTTCCAAAGGTTCCGTGTTTAACCTCATTTTACTGAAGGGGTTGATTAGGCGCCGCCGGCACGTCATTATGTTTATTTCGTTCCAGACAGGTACTAAACTTACGTTGCTCAATTCTCATGATTTAGAACAGGACCATTAAACAAACCCACGAGCGTCGCTGATGGTAATGAGCATAACGGTCTGTGACGGGTGCGAATGAGGACGTTCAGTGCAGAACGAGGTTCCTTTCATTCGTTGGTGCATCTGCAGTTTGAAACTCCAGCTTTAATCTGCGCACCAATCAAGCAACACGTAATTAGCTGAGCAGCGAAGGAGTCTCGGTGCACGGCAGACTGAACGATAATGTACGATAATATATGATAATATACGACTTTAATAAGCATTATTGTCCAAGACTTGGAATTTTGGAGACATAAACAAGATCCAAGAGCTCGAGTGGGATGGCAAGAGCAGGCCGGTGATCGGGTGCTCGTCTGTGGAGCAGTCAGCTGCACAGTGTTGTTATGGGAGGCGCGCGGGTGGAGAAGTAAAATCGAGGGTTTGGAAAAAAAAGTGGATGGACCTTTGAGATGTTCCTCTGGTGTTCCGTGAGCAGGTATTTGGAGAGAAGAGAGGCATGGGGTGTAGAGAGAGTTGTATCAGCGACAGGGATGGGACGGTGGTCACAAACATTTGACAGTTTGGTAACCCACCCGAAGTTTTCATGTTCTCCCCGTGTCCACCTGGGTTTCCTCAGGGTTCTCAGGTTTCCTCCCACGGTCCAAAAACATGGATTCAAGGTCAATTAAATGCTCTAAATTGATTGAATGCCCATATAGTATGTGCCCAGTGATAGATTGGCGTCCTGTCCTGGGTGTATCTGCCCAGCGCCCGAAACGTTCTCCCCAGGATGGGCATGGGGAACCGCCCCCCGCGACCCTATTTAAGGATTCAGCAGAAGATAATGAATAAATAAATCAATGTTTTTGATCCTATGCATGTCGGGAAGGTGACCCTACGGTATAGTCGAAGGGGAAACGAGAAAGGGAGTTGGCGGGGGCAAACGGATGGTGCCGGCAGCTGGGTCAAAGTGTTAGACAGGGGCAACAGCAGAAGATGGGAAGAGTGTGGTGGCTGCTTGCCAGAGTGCTTGGCACCATCCACTTAAGCGGGGGATTGATTGGCAGGTGGAATGGTGCTGTAGGAGAACCCCCACCCCTCCTGACCTGGAACCTCTCCAAGTCACACCTCTCTCCAACCACAGCATCCTTACCCCTTCCAAAGTACACTCACCAAAGCATCCTGCCACGGGCCATGGAGGAATTCTGAAAAGAAGGCGGAGCCAACGAAACAAATCACCTGCCATGTGTTCTGTTAACTGGCAAAGGAGAAGAGGTTTTCCAAGAAAGTTCCCTAAATTAGTCCAGAATACACGACCAGGTACTTCAATTCTTACCCCTGTGGCAACGGTGCCAAACGCAACACCTCCTCAGGTCCTGGTTTTAAACCCAGAACCTTCCTAACCACTAGAACCGTGGAGCATCAGCGCAGCACCTACCTTTCCTGGTGCGGGAGAACAGCTTAATAGTGACGGGAGAGGCTGAGGTGGAGGTGGAGCCGGACACAGAGGCAGTGGAGGAGTCTTTGGAGGACGAGCGGAAGATCCCCGAGAAGCTGAGGCGACGGGGGGATTTGGGCGGAGACTCTTGGTGGAGTGGATACGGGAAGATGGTTCTTGGGGAGCTGGGGCTGGTCTTTGACCTGGCGGGGGCCGACATGGGGCTCGAGGGCCGGCTGAACGGGCTCCTGCTGAAAAAGCCTTTGGTTGGACTCGCTGAGCGGCAGCACTGCGGACAGACAGACACGGAACAGCGTGAATCAAGAACGCACCAATCAGAACGAACTGACAGAAAAAGGGGCGGAGACTCGAAATCCTCCAGGTTTTTCCCTGTTTGCGTACTGAGGCAATTTCTAACATATAAGACCCATAATGCCGGGAAAACCAAGCTAGGACCTTCTTGTTTTTGGAACCAGATTGGTGCTACCAATGGTGCAAGCTCCCCTTACCCTCACCCCCACCCCCCCCCATTTTCTTATTAAAGCGACATGGTTCAAACCGAGTCAGGGAAAATTCCCAAGTGTTTCCACAACATGGCGACTTTAAACAACATCTCCACTCCCCCCCCATGATCTCCACCTGCGTCTCCGACCCACGTAGCCCAAGAACTGCTGACTAGTGTAACTTTAATTTCAGCCCTCATTTCCCACGGTGATGGGATAAGCAACAAGTTTCCATCCACTAGCTTCTGCTTAATCCTCAAATAGGGTTGGCGGGGGGTCCTCATGCCCATCCAGGGGAGAACGTCTCGAGCGCTGGGCAGATACACCCAGGACAGGACGCCAATCTATCACTGGGCACACTCACTCACACACACACACTCTATATGGGGCAATTGGAGAACTCAATTGACCTTGATCCATGTTTTTGGACTGTGGGAGGAAACCGGAGAACCTGGAGGAAACCCAGGTGGACATGGGGAGAACATGGATTGGGACCCAGATTGGGATTTGAATTCGATCAATTACTTATAAAACTGAACTCCAGACCCCCAAAAGACATGGAGAAACATCACAAGAACATCCTCAATAGTCCGTGTTTGTTGTGATCTGATATAAAGAAGTCAATGCATGTTCTTATCATGGATGGGGAACATCTTGAGAACCTCACTGTTGGGTATAAACGTCAAATTACCTTCCGTGTCCCGTCTTTCTCACCGTGCCCACCATCGCCATCCAGGAAGGGCATCGCGAAGGAGCTCAGGTCCTGCAAAACGAAGCAGAGCGAGCATCATCAGACCTGAAATCAGCCTTTGATGTGGGCAGCAGTGATGTGGTGCGGTCACATGACTCTGAACATGGATCACAGTCTGATCTTCCGACAATCACTCATTTTTACAGAGGTCCCTCTAATGTGGTCCCAACAACCCCAATCACCTCGACCCCCAGGACATCCCCTATTGCGATGAGATACATTAATAGATCTACCACCCAACAACGCAGAGCGTAACCTGCACCGGGTTCTGATCTCTAAACTCTGATCTCTAAACTTAAAGTAAAGCTTTAAAACCTTGTAAGTGTTTTATTAAAGCAATCAGAATCTTGAGGTTGTGTATTATTCTGAATAAATTATGAGAAAGAGGTGGAGCTGTACTCCACTACATGTCAGGACTACCAACACCTCTTTATGGGGTTTATTCAGAATAAAGCCACGCCCCCTCGTACCGTATTGTTTTATCAGTAACAGGACGTCCGTAACATGAAGTTCTGTTACCGTGGGCTGTGTGATATAAATATGCAAATAAATGTTAATGAGGTCTGTAACTGTGACCCATTCACACATTATACTCAACTGTAATTTATTTTATCCACAAGTCCATCATAAGTCCATCATAAGTCCATCATGTTGCCGTGTTTTATGTATTATGGGGGCAGAGGGCTTAGAGCTGGGTTCAGTTTCCATGCCGGTTGGACAGGTTGCATGTTCTCCAGTGACAGTAAGCACACACACACATCACTACAGTATCAAGAACCATCTACCAACTACATAATCTTGGTCTGTATTAGGGTGAGCTGCAATATTCGCTGATTCGACGATTCGATTCGGAGAACCGTAGTCGACTATGAACCTCATAGTCGAATGTACCATTTTGACAACATGGGGGTGTCCATGGCTGCTGCTAAGCATTAGTTTTTACATGAAATGTCTTTGTTTTCGTTATATATATAGCCTTTTGTCAAATAAAATCATCCTAATTTTTAGGTTTTTAGTATTTTTTTTAGGTTTTTCCTTTGAAGTGGAAAAAAGTCCAGAACGGGGATTCCATTTACGGTGCTCTAGAAAAACGAGTAAAATAAAAAAAATATATATTTTTTTTAAAAACCACCATCTTATAGCGCCATCTTGTGGTGAAATTTTAACTGATTCGACTATCAGTCGACTATAGGGAAAATCTGACGAATCAGATTCGACTATGAAAAACCTTTGTTGAATACAGCCCTAGTCTGTATGGGTTCTGATTTTTAGAGTCGAGTACAGAATAGGGCGGCACGGTGGCTTAGTGATTAGTATGTTCTCCTCTCAGCGCTAGGGATTCCCGGTTCGAATCCCAATCTGGATGGAGTTTGCATGTTCTCCCGTGTCCGCGTGGGTTTCCTCCGGGTTCTCCAGTTTCCTCCCACAGTCCAAAAACATGGATCAAGTCAGGTGAATTCTCCAAATTGCCCCATATAGAGTGTGTCTCTGTGTGTGTGTGTGTGTCCAGTAATAGATTGCCCCCCTGTTCTGGGTGCATCTGCCCAGCGCCCGGAACGTTCTCCCCTGGATGGGCATGGGGACACCCCCCCGTAACCCTAATGAAGGATGAAGCAGGAGATAATGGATGGATGGAGTACAGAATAGATGAACTACAATCTGTAATTCTAGAACTACGTGCATCTCTGAGGTGTAGGACGAGGACGAGGACGTGAACCTAATAAAGTGGCCGGAGAAGACACGATATGTAAGACACAAGCCACTCGTCTTTAAACGACTTCAGACTTCAATCGCGATGCCGCATGCAACACGGACACCAGAACCCACACATCGAAGCCGATGGAACCGTGATGTCATCAGATGGAATTCATTAGCACCGTCGTCGTCAGCGGTGCGGCGTGGCAGAACCCGCCGTCATGTAGCCATAGAGATCAGCTCTGATGAATGTAATGGCTCCACGCGGTCCTTACCGAGTCCCAGAGTCTCTCCACACGTGTCCATGGCAACCGAGCGAGCCGTCACCGCGTCCTGCCGGCAGAATCGACTCTCACCGATCGATCGGTCCAAAACAAGAGCTGATCTAATCTCACGAGCCGCGGTTCAGATGGGAGCGGATGTGTCCGGGGGGGGGGGGGGGGGGTTTAATCGACGGAACCTGGAGAACAAACCCCCCCCAAAAAACAATCCATTGAAAAATCCATTACCTTGTTCCTACAACCGAAGCGAGATCCCACAGCTCCAGACACGACGTGTCGGCGGCATGGTGTCACGGTCCCATCTCCAGTTCTGCAGCCAGCGTGAGTGAGGAGAACCGTAGAACCACGGAGAAAAGAGCGGGATGAAGAGGAACCGTTCTCACGGGGAGTGGAGAACCAGACTGTAATGAGATCTGCAGCCAAACTGCCGCCTCCAGCACCAGCAGATCCTCAAATCAGGGCCACGATCGCCAGACAAGGCCACCGGGTCTGACTGTCAACACCGCACCTCCTCCTCCTCCTCCTCCTCCTCCAAACTGAGGAGTGACTCCCATTTCAGAAGTATTCAGACACACCCCGTTTCACTCAGGTGAGGTCTTCAGTCCCATCGTCACAGGTGTGTTTAATGAAGCACCCGGTTTTGAAGAGTTTGGAGAAGGCCCTGCAAGCATGATCTATGCAATGCTTCCAACATTGTGGGAATAGTTTGGGGAAGGCCCTGTTCTGTCGGTTCCACAATTCACCCAGCAAGTTCCACAGAAAGCTTCCCACTTAGTGGGAACGCTTTTGGAAATGCCCTTTCCTGTTCCAGCAAGCAGAATACGAGTTCCATGGAATGCTTTTGACTTTTGTAGGAACAATTTGGGGAAGGCCTTCCAACTTTGTTAGAACTCTTTGGGAACAGCCCTTTCCTGTTCCAGCATTC
This sequence comes from Corydoras sp. C115, assembly GCA_019802505.1. NCBI lineage: Eukaryota > Metazoa > Chordata > Actinopteri > Siluriformes > Callichthyidae > Corydoras > Corydoras sp. C115. Next base: position 82,137 of record JAFMOC010000512.1, on the reverse strand, counting down.
ATTCATTCATTCATTATCTCCCGCTTTATCCTCTATTAGGGTCGTGGTGGGGTTCCCCATGCCCATCCAGGGGAGAACGTCTCAGGCGCTGGGCAGATAGACCCAGGACAGGGTGCCAATCCATCGCTGGGCACACATTCACTCACACACACTCTATATGGGGCAATTTTGAGAATTCAATTGACTTGATCCATGTTTTTGGACTGTGGGAGGAAACCAGAGAACCCGGAGGAAACCCACGCAGACACGGGGAGAACATGGAAACTCCACCCAGATGGGGATTCGAACTGGGAATCCCTAGTGCTGAGAGGAGAACATGCTAAACCACTAAGCCACCGTGCCACCCTGTTCCAGCATGCACAATATAATTCCATGGAATACTTTGGGGAAGGCCCTTTAACCAAGTTCCATGGAACATGTCCAAATTTGTGGGAACAGTTTTGGTAAAGGCCATGGCCTGGTCCATCGCGTACAAAGCTAGTTCTGTGGAATGTATCCAAGTTTGTGAGAACAGTTTGGGGAAGGCCTGCATGCACACAGGCGACCCCTAATGGAACCACCTTGAGAAGAAATGGAGTCAGGGATCATTTATGAACCTCCATCCATCCATTATCTCCCGGTTTATCCTCTATTAAGGTCGCGGGGGGGTTCCCTATGCCCATCCAGGGGAGAACGTTTCGGGCGCTGGGCAGATACACCCAGGACAGGGGGGCAATCTATCACTGGACACACACTCACACAGACACTCTCTATATGGGGCAATTTGGAGAATATAATTGACCGTGATCCATGTTTTTGGACTGTGGGAGGAAACCGGAGAACCCGGAGGACACCCACGCTGACACGGGGAGGACATGGAAACTCCACCCAGATTGGGATTTGAATTCGATCAATTACTTATAAAACTGACCTCCAGACCCAAAAGACATGGAAGAACATCTCCAGGAACATCACAAGAACATCCTCTCATCACATCACGACGGACGGACGTTTTCTGCTGATGTGTTCTATCTGGGGGCCCTCAATTAGTCTGTTTGTTGTGATCTGATATAAAGAAGTCAATGCATGTTCTTATCATGGATGGGGAACATCTTGAGAACCTCACTGTTGGGTATAAACGTCAAATAACCTTCCGTGTCCCACGCGGACACGGGGGAAACCCACGCGGACTCGGGGAGGACATGAAAATTCCACCCAGATTGGGATTCGAACCAGGAATCCCTAGCACTGAGAGGAGAACATGCCAACACCTTATCCCACCATGAACCTGTAAGTGGTGACTGTTCTTTGGTTTTGTACTGTTTTACACACAGAGGCCGAACCAAACGGAAGGCACATGAGGACAAATCCCTAAAGCTTTCATCTGGACGGTAAAACCGTGTAATGATGTTGCTCTCCGCCTCATTAACGTCATTTCACTCCGTCACAGAAACCCTTCATGCGTTCGTCTCATAATTCACCCTCGCGTAGCTTCGGGTTAACACAACACAAGGCCTTTTTTAAATCATCCCCGGCTTGTTTACAAAAGCGGGAGCCGATTACGTAACGGCCGTGACCCGCCGGCCTCCCGCCGCTGAATCAACACTCTCCGAACGGCACGGCGAGCGCCGCGAGCCTGCGCGGGGCGGAGCAACAAACACAGAACGTTGTTATGAGAAAGCAGATTCACGGCCCGATAACTGGAAACCCTCCGGCGTTGGATTGAACAGCCCCTGTGCAGATCCGCACACTTCCAGGCTGAGCCGCTGCCAAGTGGGGGGGCTGGGGCGGTGGGGCGGGGGGCGGTGAAAAAGACACGTGAGCGCCCCCCCCATACACCATCTGACGCAGGGACGAGCAGTGCCATCCCGAGATGGGAGCCGTCACGGCCGAGTCAAAACAAAGATAACACACGAGAGCCAATCACGTGGCTCGAGAGCAGAAGGTTTTGGGAATGTGAGTGCATCATGGAGTCAGCCTCGTGCACCGGGATGAAGGACCGTCCAGCGGTCACTTTTCTAAACAGGGCTTTGGCTTTCGGCAAGATTTCGGGAGGTGTGAGTAATTCATGGGATCGTTCGGGTCGGACGCTGATGCTGGTTGAGAGGCCCGGCATCTCCAATCGGGTTCAACCTGAAGGGGTTGGATGAGATGGAGGTCAGAGCTCGGTGGAGAACGTGGTGTCTGACCTCACAAATGCTCTCCTCCCACAGACACACCCCAGAATCATGAAGAAAGACCTTTCAGAAGAGTGAAGGCTGTTTTATATATCCATCCATTATCTTCTGCTTTATCCTCTACTAGGGTTGCGGGGGGGTTCCCCATGTCCATCCAGGGTAGAACGTCTCGGGCGCTGGGAAGATACACCCAGGACAGGGTGCCAATCTATCGCTGGGCACACACTCACTCACACAGACACACTCTATATGGGGCAATTTGGAGAATTCAATTGACCTTGATCCATGTTTTTGGACTGTGGGAGGAAACCGGAGAACCTGGAGGAAACCCAGGTGGACACGGGGAGAACATGCAAACTCCACCCAGATTGTTTTAATATTTTTAAGATATCCTGTGTAAGCACCCTGGATTTATATATATATATATATATATATATCCATCCATTATCTTCCGCTTTATCCTCTATTAGGGTCACGGGGGGGTTCCCCATGCCCATTCAGGGGAGAACGTTTTGGGCGCCGGGCAGATACACCCAGGACAGGGGGGCAATCTATCACTGGGCACACACTCACTCACACAGACACATTCTATATGGGGCAATTTGGAGAACTCAATTGACCTTGATCCATGTTTTTGGACTGTGGGAGGAAACCTGAAAACCCGGAGGAAACCCACGCAGACACGGGGAGAACATGCAAACTTGGGATTCAAACCAGGAATCCCCAGCGCTGAGAGGAGAACATGCTAAACCACTAAGCCACCATGCCGCCTATATATATATATATATATATATACATATATATATAAATAATAATTGGTTAATGAATACTGAAGTATCTAATCCTTCATTTTTTCATCTTCCTCCTTCATCTTTTATTCTTTGAAGTCTTCCAAAATGCCGCCTAGTGACAGACAGGCTATGATTCCGCCCCCCCCGCCCGCCCCATCCTCTCTGTGGTGACACTTGATTTAGTGCATATTAAATAAAACATTTTATTTTAGGGAATTCAACCTCAGTGCACATCAGGCTTCCTGCATTTTAAATTAAACAGCTGAAAACTGGACCACCTTTAAATATGTTTATGACCCAGTTGTTCAGGAGCCAGATTTTACTCCCAAGAACCTCCAGAACTCTGAGGGGAAGGTTCTGCTTGGCCCATTTTATTTAGGGACGCAAAGTGCCATCGTGTAATGATCAGATTGGCTCTGCAGGTTGTGCACTGATTTAATCAGTCTGGTTTAATCATATGTACATTAACGGTGTTTACAGTAGGCGTGTGTGAGTGAGGTCACAGCACAGGGAGCGTTCAATGTCGCGCTTTTTACAACAGTACAGCAAAGCAGCTTCACAGAATGAAAAGCCTTTAAACCCCCAAAGAGCGAGCCGAAGCGACAGTGGCAAGAAAGACAAGGATTGAGTTCAGATCAGCCAAGTTCCATCCATCCATTATCATCCATTTTATCCTATATTAGGGTCGCGGGGGGGGGGGGGGGGGGGGAGGTCCCATGCCCATCCAGGGGAGAACGTTTCTGGGGGGGGAGGGGGGGGGGTCCCATGCCCATCCAGGGGAGAACGTTTCTGGGGGGGGGAGGGGGGGAGGTCCCATGCCCATCCAGGGGAGAACGTTTGGGGGGGGGGGGGGGGGGGGGGGGGGAGGTCTGGGGGAGAACAGATACACCCAGGACAGGGGGGCAATCTATCGATGGCCCACACTCATTCACACAAACACTCTCTCTCGCTCTCTCTCTCTCTCTCTCTCTCTCTTATATATATATATATATATATTTACTGCTACATTTGATTTTTAATGTAAATTTATTATTATATCTTTTTGGGCGGCATGGTGGCTTAGTGGTTTAGCACGTTCTCCTCTCAGCGCTGGGGATTCCCGGTTCGAATCCCAATCTGGGTGGAGCTCCCATGTTCTCCCCGTGTCCGCGTGGGTTTCCTCCGGGTTCTCCGGCTTCCTCCCACAGTCCAAAAACATGGATCAAGTCAATTGAATTCTCCAAATTTCCCCATATAGAGTGTGTATGTGTGTGTGAGTGTGTGTCCAGTGATAGATTGGCGTCCTGTCCTGAGTGTACCTGCCCAGCGCCTGAGACGTTCTCCCCTGGATGTGCATAGGGAACCCCCCCCCCGCGACAGTAATAGAGGATAAAGCGGAAGATAATGGACGGATGGATAAGAAAAAGAACATGAAGATGAAACAGCAGGAAGACACAGAGGAACGGCAATCTATCACTGGACACACACTCACGCAGACACACTCTATATGGGGCAATTTGGAGAATTCAATTGACTTGATCCATGTTTTTGGACTGTGCGAGGGAACCGGAGAACCCGGAGGAAACCCACGTGGACATGGGGAGGACATGGAAACTCCACCCAGATGGGTATTCGAACCGGGAATCCCTAGCGCTGAGAGGAGAATGTGCTAACCACTAAACCACCGTGCCGCCCCGAGTAAAAATTGTAATTTTAAATTAAATTTTTTTTTATTTGGTCATTTATTGGACGCTTTTATCCAAAGCGACTTACAAGGTGAGCACAGGGTTAATCACAACATTCCTGGAGCAATGAGGGTTAAGGGTCTTGCTCAAGGACCCACACTGTTAACTTCAGTGGACCGGGATTAGAACCCACAACCTTCAGATTGCTAGCCCAACGCCCTGACCACTGAGCTACCGCTCCCTGCATCATCCCTGCCCCTGCACTCTGACCCCCAGCATCAAGCCAGGGTACTTGGTGACGAACATGACATTATAACGACCTCCTCCTTAAACCTATAAAGGAGGAACGGTCCTCGTAACCCCTAACCACTGAGCTACCACGCCCTCATATGGTTCAGCAAGTGGCCTGACTTTATCAGAGGCATTCCCCTGATGTTCCAGTGGCGGGGCAGTGGGTTCTAAAGTCAAAACGGGGTGGAGGTAGAACATTTTACAGCAGGGGCGTCATTAGACCTGGGCTTTCGGGGCTATAGCCCCGGATGTTTGGTCAGTAGCCCCGCATCACCGTCAGCTGTTTGTGCTTCCAGGGAGACAGATATTTTTCCTCCAGTATCAGGAGTAAAGTTACCGTAATAACTGTATGTTGGCTGTAAAGAGCAGTTTCCCAGCGTGCAAAAAACCGTCAGATTTTTCCTATGGCGCAAAGTGTCGCAGAGTTACGGTATTTCAAAGCAAAACCTCGTGAAAACTCTCTTCAGCGACCGACTGCTCAACGGATTCGTTCTGTTTGCCGAAGCTCAGGTTCGTTTATTGAAAAATGTTCAGCCAAAACCGTCATTTATTAAAACTGAATGTGCTCTCCACTGCTGACGGACAGATTTCATATGTTATTTAATTTTATTCAATATGACTAATAAATGATCAAACAGAATGAATGTAACAACAGTTTGAAAAATGGATAAATACCCTCATGAAAGGGCACTTTTTAAAGAGGAATAAGGGATCAGGGTTAAAGCCCTTGATGTTTCTAAACCCTAAAAACGCCCCTGGTTTACAGAATGCAGAATTCTTTATTATAAGATATAAGAGATAATGACTCCTAAATAATAGGTGACTGCAATCCTCTGATGGATTTAAGAATGCGGCATCCCCCGACATCAGCATCCCGATGCTCCAGCTGCAGAGCCAGGCGTCATGAAGAAAAGCAAAAGAAAGAAAGAAATGAAGTACTGACCGGCATGTTCAAGCGCAGCGTCCTCCTTTTCCTCACACTCTTCTTCTTGCCATCTGTTTTCTTCTCCATCACAGTGCTTCCCATTTCCCCCCCAAAAAATGGCACAGAATCCGCGTCTCAGCCAAATTAAAGAGAAAGCCTTCAGAAAGGACAGCTTTTTATTGGCTTCGATTCCCAGATGATAATAAAAAACCGCCCGCCGTGGAGCATCCGGAGCGCGTGCAGGTGGACGGCTACATGGTCTTTAATCATGAGGAGGAGGGTTTGTAATGATCAGGAGGACGCTCCTCCACCCGGGGCTCGGGGCTGCGGGTCGGGGCTGGGGCTCGGGGCTCGGGGTGTGGAGCTGAAGGCTGGAGCAGAACCTACAGCAGATCCATTACACTTAGAAAAAGCGCGCCGCGTCCGGCCGCAGGGAAGCGCACGGGCTTTTAAGGCGCTCCGCCTCGAGTGGAAAGCCACAGGTGCCACAATGTCTGCAAACCTTAGGCTGAGGGTTCTCTCATCACACACACGACCTGCACAGTATTTCAATCAGACTGACATGAGATCACATTATGACGTCATAATACCTTAATACCATAATACGTAATTCATTTCATTCCTTATCTTCCACTTTATAATATATTAGGATCGCAGGGGGTTCCCCATGCCCATCCAGGGGAGAAAGTTTCGGGCGCTGGGCAGATACACCCAGGACAGAAACACACTGTGCCACAATGTCTGCAAACCTTAGGGTGAGGGTTCTCTCATCACACACACGACCTGCACAGTATTTCAATCAGACTGACATGAGATCACATTATGACGTCATAATTCCTTCGATGTTATTCATTTCATTCATTATCTTCCACTTTATCCTCTATTAGGGTCGCAGGGGGTTCCCCATGCCCATCCAGGGGAGAACGTTTCGGGCGCTGGGCAGATACACCCAGGACAGGACGCCAATCTGTCACTGGGCACACACTCACGCACACAAACACAATTTACAGAGGGCAATTTGGAGAACTCAATTGACCTTGATCCAAGTTTTTGGACTGTGGGAGGAAACCGGGGGAACCCGGAGGAAACCCACGCGGACACGGGGAGGACATGGAAACTCGAGTGGAAAGCCACAGGTGCCACAATGTCTGCAAACCTTAGGGTGAGGGTTCTCTCATCACACACACGACCTGCACAGTATTTCAATCAGACTGACATGAGATCACATTATGACGTCATAATACCTTCGATGTTATTCATTTCATTCATTATCTTCCACTTTATAATCTATTAGGGTCGCAGGGGGTTCCCCATGCCCATCCAGGGGAGAACGTTTCGGGCACTGGGCAGATACACCCAGGACAGGACGCCAATCTATCACTGGGCACACACTCACACACAGACACGCACACAAACACACTCTACATGGGGCAATTTGGAGAACTCAATTGACCTTGAGCCATGTTTTTGGACTGTGGGAGGAAACTGGAGAACCCGGAGGAAACCCACACGGACACGGGGAAGGACATGGAAACTCGAGTGGAAAGCCACAGGTGCCACAATGTCTGCAAACCTTAGGGTGAGGGTTCTCTCATCACACACACGACTTGCACAGTATTTCAATCAGACTGACATGAGATCACATTATGACGTCATAATTCCTTCGACGTTATTCATTTCATTCATTATCTTCCACTTTATAATCTATTAGGGTCCGCAGGGGGTTTCCCATGCCCATCCAGGGGAGAACGTTTCGGACGCTGGGCAGATACACCCAGGACAGGGGGCCAATCTGTCACTGGGCACACCACTCACACACACAGACACGACACAAACACACTCTACATGGGGCAATTTGGAGAACTCAATTGACCTTGAACCATGTTTTTGGACTGTGGGAGGAAACCGGAGAACCCGGAGGAAACCCACATGGACACGGGGAGGACATGGAAACTCCACCCAGATGGGGATTCGAACTAGGAATCCCTAGCGCTGAGAGGAGAACATGCTAAACCACTAAGCCACCAGTCCAGAGCCTACCTTCGACGTTATAATGGAGATAATTCCATCCCTGATGTTGGATGGGAGGACCTGGATCACAGTTCCTGTAATATCATCCCAAAGTAGTTGGATGAAGTTCAAGTTCAAGTTATTTATTTATGTCGCACTTTTTACAACAGTACAGCAAAGCAGCTTCACAGAATGAAAAGCCTTTAAACCCCCAAAGAGCGAGCCGAAGCGACAGTGGCAAGAAAAAACTCGTTATGTTGTTATTTAAGGAAGAAACCTTAGAAACCAAGGTTGAGTTCAGATCAGCCAAGTTCCATCCATCCATTATCATCCGGTTTATCCTGTATTTATCCTATATCCTAGGGTCGTAGGTGGTCAGGGCGTTGGGTTATCAGTCCCATTCTCATCCAGGGAAGACGTTTCTGGGTCAGCAAGGCCCTTAACCCTCATTGACTCCAGGGGGTGCAATCTATCCCTGGCCCACAAGTCATTGGATAAAAGCGTCCACAAAATGACAAATCTCTCTAAATGTCTCTCGGGGGGGGGGTCCATCTCTCACTCACACAAACACTCTCTCTCTCTCTCTCTCTCTTATATATATATATATATATATATATATATATATATATATATATATATATATACATACATATACTGCTACATTTGATTTTTTTATTTAATTTTAGTATTATTTCTTTTTGGGCGGCACGGTGGCTTAAAGGTTTGGCATGTTCTCCTCTCTGCGCTGGGGATTCCCGGTTCGAATCCCAATCTGGGTGGAGCTCCCATGTTCTCCCCGTGTCCGCATGGGTTTCCTCCGGGTTCTCCTGTTTCCTCCCACAGTCCAAAAACATGGATCAAGTCAATTGAATTCTCCAAATTTCCCCATATAGAGTGTGTATGTCTGTGTGAGCGTGTGTCCAGTGATAGATTGGTGTTCTGTCCTGAGTGTATCTGCCCAGCGCCCGAGACGTTCTCCCCTGGATGTGCATAGTGAATACCCCCCCCCCCCCGCGACCCTAATAGAGGATAAAGCGAAGATAATGGAGGGATGGATAAGAAAAAGATCATGAAGATGAAACAGCAGGAAGACACAGAGGAACGGCTGCAATGCGGCTCCGCACCAGAGGTGGCAGTAACAGCGCGGTGCCCGTCCGATAACAGCCGCCCCGACACGAACGTGAGGAAATGCCGCTCGGTGGCGCGAATACGAAGCCGTCGGCTGAGGCGGAACGGTGACGTTGTTGTTTTAAACTGTTGTGACGTCATGACTTTATGACGACGTTAATTGCCGGACTCGTCCGCTGTTCGGGTCAGCCGTCGGGTCACGTCATCATGGTTTATCTGCGGCCTCACGCTGGATGCCGCGAGCTGATAGGCTGACGGCCGCGCGAGCTCTGGGTTCGGTTCGGTGTCTTCTGGAACGTTCTGAGGTGAGTTCATCAATTTAATTACATATTAATTACATATTAATTAACACATTCACTCAGTTAACACCCGTCTGCGGGCCGAATAACAGTTTAGACCAGGTTTATGAAACAAAGGTAGCGGGACCGAACCGCTGGACCGCGGCTGTGCCCCACAAACTCCGTCCCCATCGCTAACGACGCTGATTAATTAAACCAATTAACACAGCCCTGATTACTGAGGTAAACTGACTAATATAGGAACCAAAACATGGATCCGGGTGAAGTTAGCATGTTCTCCCCGTATGGTTTCCTCCGGGTTCTCCGTTTCCTCCCACAGTCCATAAACCTGGATCTGGGTGGTTTGTATGTTCTCCCCATGTCTGTGTGGGTTTCCTCTGGGTTCTCCGGTTTTCTCCCACAGTCCATAAACATGGATCTGGGTGGTTTGCATGTTCTCCCCATGTCTGTGTGGGTTTCCTTCAGGTTCTCCGGTTTCCTCCCACAGTCCAAAAACATGGATCTAGGTGGTTTGCATGTTCTCCCCATGTCTACATGGGTTTCCTCCGGGTTCTCCAGTTTCCTCCCACAGTCCATAAACATGGATCTGGGTAGTTTGCATGTTCTCCCCGTGTCCGCGTGGGTTTCCTCTGGGTTCTCCGGTTTCCTTCCAGAGTCCATAAACATGGATCTGGGTGGTTTGCATGTTCTCCCCATGTCTGTGTGGGTTTCCTTCAGGTTCTCCGGTTTCCTCCCACAGTCCATAAACATGGATCTGGGTGGTTTGTATGTTCTCCCCGTGTCCGCGTGGGTTTCCTCTGGGTACTCCGGTTTCCTCCCACAATCCATAAACATGGATCTGCGTTGTTTGCATGTTCTTCCCATGTCTGTGTGGGTTTCCTTCAGATTCTCCGGTTTCCTTCCACAGTCCAAAATCATGGATCAAGGTCCCCCCATATAGTGTGTGTCTGTGTGAGTGAGTGTGTACCCAGTGATAGATTGGCGTCCTGTCCTGGGTGTATCTGCCCAGGACGGCTGTCTCATAAAGGGCATCAGGTGAAATATGGGGTCTCGTTGCTATGGAAACCTCTGATGGGAACGGCTGAAAAATCTTTCTATTAATAAATTAATGGCTGTTTATCTATAAAAATGATAAATTCGTGTCTTATTTTGCATTGTCCACGTATCCAAACACACACACACACACACACACACACATTAGCACAGTGGCACTAACAGGTTTTTGTGTTCTTCAGGCTTATTTACTGCTGACGCCAAAATGTCCAAAGGGAGCCGGGAGGCGTACATGGTGAAATTTGTTGAACCTAAACAGAGAAGTGAACTTGGACTTAAGGCTTATGATGTAAGTAACAAAGTTAGGTTACTAACTACGAATAAACATTATTCTTACATCGTTAGTAATACTATGCTTTATTATTATTATTATTATTATTTTAATAAATTTGCTGAAAAGGGCGGCACGGTGACTTAGTGGTTAGCACGTTAGCCTCTCAGCATTAGGGATTCCCGGTTCGAATCCCCATCTGGGTGGAGTTTCCATGTTCTCCCCATGTCCGCGTGGGTTTCCTCCGGGTTTTCCGGTTTCGTCCCACAGTCCAAAAACATGATCAAGTCAATTGAGTTCTCCAAATTGCCCCATATAGAGTTTTTCTGTGTGAGTGTGTGTCCAGCGATAGATTGGCACCCTGTCCTGGGTGTATCTGCCCCGAGCCCCGAAACGTTGTCCCCTGGATGGGCATGGGGAACCCCTCCGCGACCCCAATAGAGGATAAAGCGGGTGATAATGGATGAATGAATTTGCTGAAATAGACACCTGAACAAAACCAGGGTTTCGTGATCGCAGTACAGAAACTGGATAGTTAAGCAGGAAAGTGAAGTGCACTTGGTGGCTTAGTGAACCTTGTCTGATTTGAAGCCCCAGCGTCTTTCCTTCACGTGACTTGTTTGTGGATTCAGGCCATCGTGGAGCTGCAGTCTGAGAAATATGCGCAGATTGTGGACGAAGGAGCCGCCCTGCAAATGGAGCACAACGACAAGTCTCTTTTTGTGTTCAGCGACTTCACCAGTGATGCTTTTGAGCACTGCAGAAAGGTCGGTTTACAAATCAAAGCTCCCTTATTATAAATATTAACTCTTAAAGTGCAGTTTGTACTTTTTAGACGTTGTATACCCTGTAATATAAAGTGCAGTGAATCTGTATATACAGCAGTGCTTCTCATATAGTGGGGCGTGGCCCCCTGGGGGGGCGCATAACAAAAAATCACAGAGCAAGTGATATTAAGTGTACTGAACAAACCCTCAAGAGACAACATGGAGAAATATTTAACAGAGGAGAGAAAGCGTATGTTGCGCCTGGCTTCACTATAACTGTAACTTCACTGTAATTAAGGTGGGAGACGAAGAAAGACCGGTGTGTCTTCTGTCTTAAAATGTTGACGGCGTGAAGCCAAATAAATGAAGGCGTCACTTAAAGACATTACACCCCAATCACGCTGATAACCGCTTAAGTTTTTAATCGTAAACGTGACGCGCAGAGCCAGCAATCATAACGCTTTATGAAAGCTGCTTCAGAAAAGCTGTGCTGCAAAACGGGCGCGTTGGAGACATTAGTTCTGACTTCCTTTAAAAAAAAAAGCCAGCACAAATTGTTGTATTCATTTTTGTTTTGTAGGTTAAAGTGTTAATAAAATATAATATAAGTGTTAATATTTTTGTTTTGTAGGTTAAACTGTTAATAAATTGAGCTCCTGAATGAATGTTGCTGATGAATTAGAATTTATTATTATTTATTGATTTTATTTCATTTCATTTTTCAGTATTAAACGCCAGTCAGTTCAAAAACGTTTCTCGTTTAAATAAGGATTCAATTCATTTCTGTTACAGACTAAAAAAGTTAATAAAGCTATTCTTTGTTCTAAGTTGATCTGTATTTCTTTCTTTTTTGTTTTCTTTATTGTTAATAAGGAGACATTGTTATAAAAGAGGTGTACTTAGAACAAATTTATAGACAAATGATACTACAGTGGGCGCGTAAAATTACTTTATCCCATGTGGGGGGGGGGTGAGGGTTAGGGGGCGCAAAATGTTTTCTTCTTCCTAGGGGGTGCTTAAAAGAAAATTATTGAGAATCACTGATATACAGTGTGTATATATATATATATATATATCATAGAATATTGTAATTTGCATCCTCTGCCTGTGTGTTGCAGCTCGGCTGCCGGATCGTCAGTCCTCTGGTGGTGCTGTTCTGTCTACAGCAGCAGAGATGTGTACCCAAAGCAGAGCAGCCCGTGTATAACATGGCCATGGCGGATGTTACACTGTCCTGCACCAGCTTGGACAAAGAAGCGCGGGTGAGTTGAGACGATTTGGGATGGCCAAGTAAAATACGTCTCCACGTTTTAATCCCTCTGGTGCTTTTGTAGACAGAAGTGATGGATTTGGTGCAGCTGATGGGTGGGAGGGTCTACAGAGACCTCAACGTGTCCGTCACTCACCTGGTGGCCGGTGAAGTCGGCAGCAAGAAGTATCTGGTGGCAGCCAGTCTGGGTAAACCCATCCTTCTGCCCACCTGGGTTAAGGCATGCTGGGAAAAATCGCAGGACAGGTACTGTAGTAGCAGGACAGGTAGTGTCTCCTGATGCAGCATGTCTTGCGCTCTGTTTTTAATACTCCTTTGTGTCTCTCCAAGTCTTTTTCGGCACTCGGACCTGAGATTGGAAGACCACCTGTGCCCGGTGTTTAAAGGCTGCACGGTGTGTGTGACCGGTCTGTCTACGGTGGAGCGTAAGGAGGTTCAGAGGCAGTGTGAGCTGAACGGTGGTAACTACACCGGCCAGCTGAAGATAAACGAGTGCACGCACCTCATTGTTAACGAGCCCTCAGGTCAGCTAGCTGGTTTAGTGTTGCCTCACTTGCTAAGTTTAACTAATCAGACTTCCTTTCTGTCCCTCCGATAATCTCGTTCCTGGCCTTCTCCATCCTCCATCCCCCAAAATCATTGTGGGCTCCTGATTTCAGGTCAGAAGTACGAGTTTGCGAAGAAGTGGAACGTGTACTGCGTCTCCATACACTGGCTCTTCGACAGCATCGAGAAGGGCTTCTGTCAGGACGAGAGCCGCTATGGCGTGGCAAAAGGGAACAAGGCCAAAGCCGAGTCGGGCAGACCCAGCACCTCCACCCCCTCGGGTTCCCACAGAGCTAAAGAAGGTGTGTGCTTTACTCAAGATTCAAGAAAATTTTATTATCATTAATATCACATGTGGTACATGAGATAAGAACGAAGTTATGGGTCACGGACCTCGATTACCCTGTTATTTTAAAGTTATAATTAAAATCTTAAAGAAGAAAATGATCAATAAAAAATAAAAAAAAATACAGTATATAGATACGTGAAATAGAATATAGGACTATGAATATATATATGTATATACAATATACAACTACAAGACTAATATACAAGATATAATATAAAATATTTTAACTATAAATATAATATATAAATATATGTATATACATCCATCCATCCATTATCTTCCGCTTTATCCTCTATTAGGGTCGCGCTGGGGTTCCCCATGCCCATCCAGGGGAGAACGTTCCGGGCGCTGGGCAGATACACCCAGGACAGGACGCCAATCCATCGCTGGGCACACACTCATACACACTCTATATGGGGCAATTTCGAGAACTCAATTGACTTGATCCATGTTTTTGGACTGTGGGAGGAAAGCGGAGAACCCACACGGACACGGGGAGAACATGGAAACTCCACCCAGATGCTAGTGCTGAGAGGAGAACATGCCAAACCACTAAGCCACCGTGCCACCTATATGTAGATACAGTATATAAAATTAATTTAGTAGTATTAGTATTAGTAATTAGTATTAGTATTAGTAGTATTTAGTAGTATTCAATAGATATAACGATAGAATATAAATATAGCAGCATATAAAATTTAATGTAATATTCTGCACCTCACAGCAAGAATGTCCAACTCCCCTTTGGAGTGAATGAAGGTCCTCTTGGTGTGGCGTGTGCATGTCCTCCCTGTGCCCGTGTCAAAAGTCCTTTTTTTATACCACAGACGGAGCATCCTTACTGGGACTCAGTCACATCTCTAACGTCAGCGTCAATGTCAACGAGACGGCGATGACCACGGCGTCCACCAGCCGCCTGGAACCCGCAGACCCCATTGACGCTTTTGATGTCACGACCTGTCAAGCCGAGGACCTGCTGGACGGCTGTAAGGTGCGTGCTGGATTCGTTTAGAACGTTTGTCTGGCCTCTGTGATAAAGTTGCCTTATTATAAGTCACATCATGTTGCACGCTGGACGTTATTCGGTCCTTTAGAACCACAGCACTGAGTTCAATTGGTTCTGGAGGAATATCTGATCACAAAATGAGTATTGGAGCTTTGGTATGCGTGAGGGAGTGCTTAAATCTGTTCCATCTCTATGTTCCGCAGCTGTACCTGTGCGGCGTGGTGGGGAAGAGGCTGGAGAAACTCCGGCGCCTGGTGAACTCTGCAGGAGGCCTGCGCTTCAACCAGCTGGGTGGAGAACTGACCCATATAGTGATGGGAGAAGCAGATCAGGATGTGAAGAACTTCCTCGCCAAAGCCTCTCACAGGTCAGAGCTGGACCGATGACGTTTCCTTGATCTTGTGTCCGTATTGTAACCACCCGCTCCCGTGTGATGTCCATCAGGCCTCACGTGGTGACGGTCCTCTGGCTGTTGGACAGCTTCTCCCAAGGCGCTCTACTGCCGGTGGAGGACTACTTCCACCCGTCATTCCTCCCTCCTACCCCAGCAAAATTGGACATTCCCGCTCCCCGTGCCAACTCGCGCCCTTCCGGACCCTCCGTCGCGCCTCCGCCAGCCCCGAGCCCGACCCGACAGGCTCGAGCTGAGGAGGAGCTCCTCTCGCAGTACATGGAGACAGATGATCGGACCGTAGGTAAGCAGGTGATGGAGGGGGGAGCGTGGAGCTGGACTGTCTGCTAACTTTATTTTTCTTTCTTTCTTGTTCCAGTCGAGTTCCCTCCCGCTCCAGATAACCGAATCCAGACCAGCGCTTGTGCGGAGCCCGCCGCCGATGCGCCGGGGCACGACTCCACGGTGGTGGAAGCCTCAGAGGGGGGTCTGTTCGCGGGGAAACGCTTTCTGCTGGTGGGTTTCGACGGCGAAGCGGAGGCCCAGCTCTCCATGCTCGTGGTGGAAAACTCTGGGAGGGCCGTGGTCGGCCGTTTCCGAGGGATCGCCGACTACGCCGTGGTGCCGCTGCTGGGCTGTGAGGTGGAGGCCACGGTGGATGAGGTGGCCACGGACACCTGGCTGGTGAGACGGATGTGTGTTTATAAGGAATAAATGAAAGATTAGGGGATGATTAACAGCACAGGTTTATGTTTTATGCCTGTGTGTATTTCTAGGCCATGTGTGTAGAGCAGCAGTGTGTCCTGCCTCCGTCGTCCCACCCTCTCTTCACCCCCGTCGTGGTTAAAGAGGGCTGCTTTCCTCTTAAAGACTGCGTCCTGTCGGTCAGCCAGTTCAGTGGCGCAGAGCGGGAGTCCATCATTCAGCTCGCACGTCACCTCGGAGCGAGGTGAGGAAGGATATGGAGGCAAAGAGATATATTTGAAATTAGGGGTGAATCTCTCCGTGTCTGGCGATTCGATTCCGATTTTTGAGGTCACGATTTGATTTTCGATTCAGAAACGATTTTTTCAGTTCAAATGCTCTTTAAATTTTGTGATGAGCTGAAACAACAATGTAAACAAATAGAACATTTATTTAAAACAATACCTTTAGGTTCCGTCCTGTATCAAATCTTTTTGCATCATTTTATATTTATACAAATAATAGGATTACTGTATTTTCCGGACTATAAGGTGCACATAAAAGCCTAAAATTTTCCCAGAAATCGGACGTGCGCCTTATACGTGTACTGAGTTCCAAATTCTATAAAAGTATTGTTGTGCAACCGAGTAGTTTTTTTCCACACATCAATGTCCTGCTGATCTGAATCAGAATCATTTGTGGCTCCATGCGAACTCATCTCACAGAAAAGCAGAGTGAAGAAAATTAATTCGGAGTTTTCCGTCATTCCGGGAGGATTAAATGAAGAACTCCGACCGCTGGACATTGGCATAAACGGGGCGTTTAAAGTAAAGTTGCAGGCGGCGTGGGAGCGATGGATGATAGACGGCGAACACACATTTACTAAAACTCGGGAGGCAGCGGCGGGCGAGTTACGCCACCGTCTGTGAACAGATTGTGGATGCCTGGGCTGAGGTTTCTGCTGTGATCGTGGTCCGAGCTTTCACGAACAGCCGCCTGGTGACGAGACTGACTCAGACATTGATGAGAGGGAACCCGGAGCGCAGCTTTGTAATTCAGACACAGAAGACGAGGACTTTGATGGATTTGTGGGAGAAGAGTGATTAAAATAATGTGTGTTTTGTCAAATAGTAGAAAAAACTTCAATTATAAATCAGCGTTTTACTTTTCTTGTAGATCATATGTTTTAGCGAGTGCCTTATAATACGGTGCCGTACAGAATAAGTACCGGAACAGAAACAGAGTCCATAATTGAGACTGCGCCTTATAGTACGGTGCGCCTTATACGTGGGTCAAATACAGAAATAGACCCCGTTATTCAGACTGCACCTTATAATACGGTGCGCCTTATGGTCCGGAAAATACGGTACACTAAATTAAAATGAGCAGCGTTAGGTTCGCTTAGCTGCCCGGCTTTTTCTTACATAAAAAAACATCCATCAATGAACTAATAATTCAAAATATATTAATACAAAAGTTTCCCATGGTGCATTAGCCTTTAATCCAAACTGAAATCTAGACTTTACAGTCAGAGTGACTTTAGATTCTGCAAATCTTTAAAACTTAACCTTAAAAATAAAATACACCCTTCAGTCTTTTTAACTATATTGCAACAACATTCACTACATTTTCAAAACTTAACCTTAAATATTAAATATATTTAACTTCTTTTATCTCGGGTTGATGTCATGCCAAACGGGCTCGCGCATTTGTCGTATTTCCGAAGAACCTCGATTTCATTTTACACTTGTTGTAAACAGTTGTGCTCATGTCCAGCTCTCTCGACATGGGGGGGGGGGGGGTGGGGGGTCGAATCGCTGAACTAGCATGCTTACGAAATACAACGGGAGCGTGCTGTACGGTGGCCGAGCGGATATGTAATGCGATATACAGTATGCTCAGGAGGGGGCGCCAAAATAAAACTTCAATGCATTTTTAAAAAAATTGATTCTTGAGCATTGTGAATCGATTCCGAATCGCCAGGACTACCAATCGCGATTCTTTGAAGAATCGATTTTTTTTTTTTCTGCACCCCTATTTGAAATATATCTTCGTAACTTCGGTTCTCTGCACAGTGTCCAGGACTATTTTGTACGCACTGCGAATCAGAGGAAAGGCATGCTGGCCAGCACTCACCTGGTCCTGCAGTCCGCCGAGGGCACCAAGTACCAGGCTGCGCAGAAGTGGGGGCTACCTGCCGTTACCCTGCGTTGGGTCTTGGAGTCGGCCAGGACGGGCCGGCGCGCTGAGGAGGCCCGGTATCTGATCGACATGCCGCCGTCTCCAGGTCAGTGGGGAAGAATCCATCCACGTTAGAGGTCTTAACTTTCTAAGGTACCTAAATGTGTGTGTTTATATCTAATTACCCAGAACGCAGTGAGGACAGCTTTGTTGGCGCCTCCCAGAAGCTCGCCGCTCCTCCACAACCTGCACGCCTTTCTCCAGAGCTCCCTCTGCTGGGCCCGCAGAACAGCTCGGCCGTCACGCCGCTGGACACGGACCGTCTGCAGAGTCGCAGCGTCCACTCGGTCCTGCGCAAGATGAAGAGAGGCGACGAGGAGAAGGTCGACCCCATCACGCCCACACAGGACGAGGGCAGGGGGGTCCTGCAAAAAGAGCACTCCCTTCAGCTGGACACGCCGTCGCGCTTCCTCAGCAGAGACCGGCTCTTCGGCCCGTCGTTCAACATCAAGGTGACGGGACGGGGGCCGTCCTGCCCTTCTGCACTTTATTGGAAATGAGACCTCGTGTGGTATCATGGGGTAACTTTTTTTCCGCTCTCGTTTTCTCGCAGGATGTCTTCGATCATTTGAAAACCCCCGGGAATAAACCTCAGCAGGGGCCGGGGGCGGAGACGCCTCTGAGTGAGGTCATCGAAAGAAACCTGAAGGCGGCCGTGGCCAACAGCAACCGCAGTCACCTCGCCAATCTCGCCGCTCTGACCGCCAGCCCTCAGCTGGGCAGTGAGTCGGAACCAAAGGTACACCCCGCTTTATCCTCTATTAGGGTCGCGGGGGGGGGGGGGGTGGTTCCTCATGCCCATCCAGGGGAGAACGTTTCGGGCGCTGGGCAGATACACTCAGGACAGGGCGCTAATCTATCACTGGACACACACTCACTCACTCAGACACATTCTATATGGGGCAATTTGGAGAACTCAAATGACCTTGATCCATGTTTTTGGACTGTGGGAGGAAACCGGAGAACCAGGAGGAAACCTACGTGGACAAGGTGAGAACATGGAAACTCCACCCAGATGGGGATTGGAACCGGGAATCCCTAGTGCTGAGAGGAGAACATGCCAACCACTAAGGCTACCATGCCAACCACTAAGGTACTTAATTCTTTTGCTGGTTACATGTCAGGGTTTATTTAGTTCCCGAGAAGTCAAGGTCAATTAAATTCTCCAAATTGCCCCATATAGAGTGTGTATGTGTGAGTGAGTGAGTGCCCAGCGATAAATTGCCCCCCCTGTCCTGGGTGTATCTGCCCAGCGCCCGAAACGTTCTCCCCTGGATGGGCATGGGGAACCCCCCCGTGAACCTAATAGAGGATAAAGCAGAAGATAATAGATGGATTGTGCACCCCCACACACCTGGCCACGCCCATTTTTGGTCCTATTTGCAAACTATAAAAAAAAATATATTAAAAAAATAATGCAAGCAAAATCACTGCCATTCCAAATCTAAACTGTCCTGACCATTGATGTGACCATGCCATATAGACACCCTATTACCCGGCCACGCCCACTTATAGACCTTGTTCACTGTTTTGCTTTGTTATCCGTATACACTGCGTCTCCTACGGCAAACCTGCAGTCACACGTTGGTTTTCTGTAGAAACTGCACCTCTAGTTTGGGTTTTAAGATCTGAATGAAACATTGGGTTTCTTGCGTATGTGCCTGTAGGTGGCGCAGAAGACGGTCCCGGCCCCTCTGGCAGGTGTGGTGATCTGTGTGAGCAAGAAACTCATTAAGAGACAGAGTGAGCTGAACGCAGTGGCTGCATCGCTCGGTGCAGAGTTCAGGTGGGTCGT
>JAFMOC010000512.1:10000-57500 GCA_019802505.1 Corydoras sp. C115 | reverse complement strand
TCCCGCTTTATCCTCTATTAGGGTCGCGGTGGGGTTCCCCATGCCCATCCAGGGGAGAACGTCTCGGGCGCTGGGCAGATACACCCAGGACAGGGCGCCAATCCATCGCTGGGCACACACTCACTCACACAAACACACTCTATATGGGGCAATTTTGAGAATTCAATTGACCTGATCCATGTTTTTGGACTGTGAGAGGAAACCGGAGAACCCGGAGGAAACCCACGTGGACACGGGGAGAACATGGAAACTCCACCCAGATGGGGATTCGAACCGGGAATCCCTAGCGCTGAGAGGCGAACGTGCTAACCACTAAGCCACCGTGCCGCCCATTACAGACCAAATTACCCCTGTGACCATACAGTGGGGAGAACAAGTATTTGATACACTGCTGATTTTTCAGGTTTTCCCACTTGCAAAGCATGTAAAAGACTGTAATTATTATCATAGGTACTCTTCAACTGTGAGTGATGGAATCTAAAACAAAAATCCAGAAAAACACATCGTATGATTTTTAAATAATTCATTTCCAGTTTATTGTGTGAAATAAGTATTTGATACACCAGAAAAAGAAACTTAATATTTGGTACAGAAACCTTTGTTTGCAATTACAGAGATCAGACGTTTCCTGTAGTTCTTGACAAGGTTTGCACACACTGCAGCAGGGATTTTGGCCCACTCCTCCATACAGATCTCCTCCAGAGCCTTCAGGTTTCGTGGCTGTCGCTGGGCCACGCGGACTTTAAGCTCCCTCCAAAAATTTTCTATTGGATTCAGGTCTGGAGACTGGCTAGGCCACTTCAGGACCTTAAGATGTTTCCTACGGAGCCACTCTTTAGTTGCCCTGGCTGTGTGTTTTGGGTCGTTATTATGCTGGGAGACCCAGCGGTGTATCAAATACTTGCTCTCCCCACTGTACTAGAGCATTAAGTGGAAGATAATGAATGGATGGGATATATATATTTTATATATATATATGTTTTATCTGTGTGCAGGTACTCCCGAGCCCCTCCTCCTCCTTCTATAAGAAAACCACACATCTCTTCGCAGACTTTAGCAGACTGGGACCCAACGATGTCAAAGTGGACATACAAGAAGCTGTGGCTCATGGAGTCCGATGCCTCAAACCGGAGTACATCGCCGATTACCTCATGCAGGTTTGTTTACAGAAATCCTGTACATCCATCCATCCATTATCTCCCGCTTTATCCTCTATTAGGGTCGCGGGGGGGTTCCCCATGCCCATCCAGGGGAGAACGTTTCGGGAGCTGGGCAGATAGACCCAGGACAGGACGCCAATCTATCATTGTACACAAACACACTCTATATGGGGCAATTTGGAGAATTCAGTTGACCTTAAGCCATGTTTTTGGACTGTGGGAGGAAACCAGAGAACCCGGAGGAAACCCACGCGGACACGGGGAGAACATGGGAACTCCAACCAGATTGGGATTCGAACCGGGAATCCTTAGCGCTGAGAGGAGAACATGCTAAACCACTAAGACACCGTGCCGCCCATCCTGTACATAATAATAATAATAATAATAATAATATGTTCTGTTCATATAGCAGCTTTCAAATTACCTAAGGACACTTTACATCAGTGTAAGAGGAAAATAAATAAATAAAATATAATATTACAAGGCGGCACGGTGGCTTAGTGGTTTAGCATGTTCTCCTCTCAGCGCTAGGGATTCCCGGTTCGAATCCCCATCCGGGTGGAGTTTCCATGTTCTCCCCCTTGTCCGTGTGGGTTTCCTCCAGGTTCTCCGGTTTCCTCCCACAGTCCAAAAACATGGATAAAGTCAATTGAATTCTCCAAATTGCCCCATATTGAGTGTGTTTGTGTGAGTGAGTGTGTGCCCAGTGATATATTGGCGTCCTGTCCTGGGTGTATCTGCCCAGCGCCCGAAACGTTCTCCCTGGATGGACATGGGGGGATATAGAAGATATAATGGATGGATGTGAATGTTTATATGGAGCCACTGCAGATGTTAGAATCATTCAAATCAGATCCTCTCTGATCGCTGATCCTCGTCCGCGGTTAACCTTGTCTTTGTCCTCACGTCCTCTCAGGACCCCTCACCCCCCATGGATGCTTATTACCTTCCTGGAGCGGCGCAGAACGGACTGCCGGAGAACCCGCTGCAGGGTGCGCCCACGCCGTCTCGCAAACGTAAGGCCACGGAGGAGCTGTCCGTCCTGAAGAAGAGTCGGGTGAGATGAACGCCGACCGACGGGAACGCCGACCGACGGGAACGCCCGCACTTAGGGTTCCATTCCGTTCTCATCAGGAGATTCATGTCGATAGAAATGAATGAATGTTTAGTTGTTTTTAGAAGTAAATGCGTTGTGTCTGAAGCATTCGGGATTCGATGTTTAATGTGGTTGAAAAATATTTACTTTTCCAACTATTTTGAAATCATTCTCAAATTTATTTTTTTTTTTATATTCTTGACGTAAAACAATAAATATATTTAAACAAATATAAGACTTAAATCATTGAATTATTTATTAAGTGGAACTTTTAATTCTGGATCAATTTATTTTTAAAAATATGAAAATGCAGGGGGCGGCACGGTGGCTTAGTGGTTTGGCATGTTCTCCTCTCAGCACTAGGGATTCCCGGTTCGAATCCCAATCTGGGTGGAGTTTGCATGTTCTCCTCCGTGTCAGCGTGGGTTTCCTCTGGGTTCTCCGGTTTCCTCCCACAGTCCAAAAACATGGATCAAATCAATTGAATTCTCCAAATTGCCCCATATAGAGTGTGTTTGTGTGAGTGAGTGTGTGTCCAGCGATAGATTGCCCCCCTGTCCTGGGTCTATCTGCCCAGCGCCCGAAACGTTCTCCCCTGAATGGGCATGGGGAACCCCCCCACGACCCTAATATAGAATAAAGTGTGTGAGTGTGTGTCCAGCGATGGATTGGCATCCTGTCCTGGCGTCCTGTCCTGCCCCGAAACGTTCTCCCCTGGATGGGCATGGGGTTGCATGTTCTCTCAGCGCTGGGGATCCAGGTTCAGATCCCGATCTGGGTGGAGTTTGCATGCCCCCCTCCCCTATCTCCCCATGTCTAAATGGATTTTTTTCCCCGGGTTCTCTGGTTTCCTTTTACAGTCCATCCATCTATTATCTTCAGCTTTATCCTCTATTAGGGTCGTTTGGGGGGGTTCCCCATGCCCATCCAGGGGAGAACGTTTCGGGCGCTGGGCAGATACACCCACACTCTATATGGGGCAATTTGGAGAACTCAATTGACCTTGATCCATGTTTTTGGACTGTGGGAGGAAACCAGAGAACCCGGAGGAAACCCACGTGGACACGGGGAGGACATGGAAACTCCCCCCAGATTGGGATTCGAACCGGTTATCCCCAGCGCTGGGAGAACATGCCAACCACTTTGCCGCCCCTTCTACAGTCCCAAAACATGAATTTAAGGTAAATTGAATGCTCTAAATTGCCCCATATAGTGTGTTTGTGAGTGTGTGGTCCAGTGATAGATTGGGGTCCGAAACGGTCTCCCCTGGATGGACATGGAGACCCCCCACCCTCGCGACCCTGGTGGAGGATTAGGCGAATGATGATGGATGGATGACACTGCAGAAATTACGCTTCGAATGGCGAACCGATTCGTTTAATCGAATCCAAAAGCATCGCTGTCGACTCTTCGTTTGGGCGTGCCTCAGACCTCTGCTGCGCTTCGATTGGCTTTGCGAGTTATCCTCGCACCGCCTATGCGCCAATCAGCGACGGGGTATGAGGCGGCTGGCCAATCAGCGGAGGGCCGTCGTAGCTCGCTAACTCGGAGGTCACACCCACGGTTTGTCCCGCTTTGCCAACCGACCAGCCAACCAGGAAATCCCGGAGTCCCCGGATGTAGAGACCTCACCACCGACCGAGCGTGATGGAGAGCAACACCGCCTCAGAGTTGACCGGTGAGTTCAAAGAACCCGCTTTAAACTGCTTCTTCACCTCATAACCGATAAATGCCACGACATACGCGACTTCTCTAAACTAATGTCACACACTTTTCACTTTGAAGTGACATTTGATCCGCCTTTTGAGTTCTTCGTGACGTCACTTTCATTACTATAGCGTTTAATCGCGTATTAAATCACATTTATGACATTTAAACTCGACTTTAGACCAGATCGCCTCGTGTAAACTCGTCCACCGACAAATTTTTACCTCAGATTATGTTGTGGGTACATAATCTGAGGTAAAAACTCGTCCACCGACAAATTTCTCGGTAATTTGAGGTAATCTGAGGTAAAAGATTTGTCGGTGGACGAGTTTTTACCTCAGATTATTTACTCACACCATAATCTGAGGTAGAAACTCGTCCACCGACAATTTTTTTTACCTCAGATTATGTTGTAGGTACATAATCCGAAGTAAAAGTTATCCTTTGGTTGTATGATGAGCTGTTAAATGCGAGTGTGTGACGCGATCAAATGTGTGACGTCATTCCCCCGTCTGTCAGGTGCGGCTGATCCTTCTGGGTTGTTCGTGACGTCACTTTCATTACTATAGCGTTTAATCGCGTATTAAATCACATTTATGACATTTAAGCTCGACTTTAGACCAGATCGTCTCGTGTAACCTTGTGTAAACTCGTCCACCGACAAATTTTTTTTTTACCTCAGATTCGTGACGTCACTTTCATTACTATAGAATTTAATTTCGTATTATATCACATTTATGACATTTAAGATCGACTT
This sequence comes from Corydoras sp. C115, assembly GCA_019802505.1. NCBI lineage: Eukaryota > Metazoa > Chordata > Actinopteri > Siluriformes > Callichthyidae > Corydoras > Corydoras sp. C115. The sequence goes on along the minus strand of JAFMOC010000512.1, from coordinate 52,780 downwards.
TAGACCAGATCGTCTCGTGTAACATCGTCCACCGACAAGTTTTACCTCAGATTTTGTTGTAGGTTCATAATCTGAGGTGAAAGGTTGTATTTCACCGTCTGTCATCCTAAACAAACTGACTTCTCAAGTTTCCATCTTCAGAGAACATACCAAAGATGACTATTAGAATTTAATTACTCAACTCTCTAGTTCTGTTAGACCCAACAGAGCATTGAGCTTGAACTTCAACTTGAACTTGGATTATTAGGGTGGTGGATAATTCTCAGTTCTGCAATGACACTAACATGGTGGACCTCCCTAATAAAATCTTGAGAGAACATACCAAAGATGACTAAATGGACTACAGAATGTTATTGTAGAACTACAAAGTCCATCTGATATGATGGGTTTAATTGAATAATTATTGACTATTAAATTATTACTACTAAGTATTGGCTATTAAAGATTATAAATATTATATTACAGATAATAATCACTTTAATGTCTGTCTGAGTTCTAAAAGTTATCCTTTGGTTGTATGATGAGCTGTTAATGCGAGTGTGTGTCGTTATTTCCCCGTCTGTCATCCTAAACCAGCTAACTTCTCAAGTTTCCTCTGTACCGGGATAGGCTATATCTTAAGCTGAATACTTCCTATTAGAATTGAATTACTCCACTCTGTAGTTCTGTTAGACCCAACAGAGCATTGAACTTGAACTTGGATCATTAGGGTGGTGGATGATTCTCAGTACTGCAATGACACCAACATAGTGGACCTTTCATTCATTCATTCATTCATTCATTATCTCCCGCTTTATCCTCTATTAGGGTCGCGGGGGGGTTCCCCATGCCCATCCAGGGGAGAACGTTTCGGGCGCTGGGCAGATACACCCAGGACAGGGCGCCAATCCATCGCTGGGCACACACTCACTCACACAGACACACTCTATATGGGGCAATTTGGAGAACTCAGTTGGCTTGATCCATGTTTTTGGACTGTGGGAGGAAACCGGAGAACCCGGAGGAAACCCACGCGGACACGGGGAGAACATGGAAACTCCACCCAGATGGGGATTCGAACCGGGAATCCCTAGTGCTGAGAGGCGAACATGCTAACCACTAAGCCACCCCCCATGGTGGACCTCCCTAATAAAATCTTGAGAGAACATACCAAAGATGACTAAATGGACTACAGAATGTTATTGTAGAACTACAATGTCCATCTGATATGATGGGTTTAATTGAATAATTATTGACTGGCTAATAAAGATTATAAATATTATATTACAGATAATAATCACTTCCATGAAGAGGAGAAGATTGTCGTGAGCCGTCTGTCTGAGGTGCGGCTGATCCTTCTGGGATGGAGGTGGCCTGGGAAAAGCCTGACGGGGAACACCATCCTGGGCCGAGAGGAGTTCCGGCTGGAGCGGGCGGCGGAGTTTTGCGTGAAGCGCGAGGCGGAGCGTTACGAGCGTAAGCTGACCGTGGTGGACACGCCGGGGTGGTTCTCGGCTCAGTCCACTCCGGTGACCTACCAGCAGGAGATGGGGCGCAGCACGGACATGTGCCAGCCGGGGCCGCACGCCTTCCTGCTCGTCATACCCGTGGGCATGTTCACGGACACGGACCGGGCGCGAGTCGAGGAGAACATGGCGCTGTTCGGCGAGGCGGCGTGGAGGCACGCCATGGTGGTGTTCACGTGGGCGGAGGTGCTGAAGAAGATGTCCATCGAGAGGCACATCCGACGGCAGGGCGCCGCGCTGCAGTGGGTCCTGGATAAGTGTAAGAAGCGGTACCACGTGGTCAACAACGACACCTTCGGGGAGAAGACCATGGTTCCGCAGCTGATCGAGAAGGTGGAGAAAATGGTGGAGGAGGACGGGCATTTCACGCCTGAGGTGAAGGAGACAAACGTGCACGCTCCCAAACAGCCTGTGAATGAGAACACGGACCCGAATGAGGGGAAGGAGGCGGAGCGGGACCTGGGGGCCCGACCCAAACACAACTGCTCCTTCAGCTCGGTGCAGGACATGGACGTGGAGAGCCCATAACGTCAGTGAACATTCAGGTAGCCTTCAGCTTCTTCAACCTTCCTAAATCTGGGGGTGGTAGCTCAGTAGTTAGGGTGTTGGGCTATCAATCTGAAGGTTGTGGGTTCAAATCCCAGGTCCAATGCGGGTCCTTGAGCAAGACCCTTAATCCTCATTGTTCCAGGAATGCTGTGCCCGCTTTGTAAGTCACTTTGGATGAAAGCGTCTGCTGAAAAATGACCAAATGTAAATTTCAGAACATAAATGAGGACATTGTACTCGTGTGTACATGTGTGTGTGTGTGGGGGGGGGGGGGGGTTGGGTGTGTGTTGTAATATAGGAAACATTAATCACAGACTGAGTGTTCATCTCTTTCACAATACTGAAATTAAACTGACATTCATTGACAAAGAGCTTATTCACCATCAAAGCCTTCCTTATTTAAAGTATAACTTTAATAACTTAATAATTTTATATAATAACTTAATTATTAAACTTAATCATTTCATTTCAGGCGGCACGGTGGCTTAGTGGTTTAGCATGTTCGCCTCTCAGCGCTAGGGATTCCCGGTTCGAATCCCCATCTGGGTAGAGTTTCCATGTTCTCCCCGTGTCCGCGTGGGTTTCCTCCGGGTTCTCCGGTTTCCTCCCACAGTCCAAAAACATGGATCAAGTCAATTGAATTCTCAAAATTGCCCCATATAGAGTGTGTCTGTGTGAGTGAGTGTGTGCCCAGCGATGGATTGGCGCCCTGTGCTGGGTCTATCTGCCCAGCGCCCGAGACGTTCTCCCCTGTATGGGCATGGGGAACCCCACTGCGACCCTAATAGAGGATAAAGCGGGAGATAATGAATGAATGAATGAATGAATTTCATATTCTTTATATTAGATTATTAATGCTTAGTGCACATGCTCCTCTGTACGCATGGCACAAGAGCCATGATTGTTGATCAGTATCAGATGTGATGGGTAAAAGATGTGGTCGGTCGTTCACACCGTTTAACTGCCCTCTTCCACTCCGCAGGACGAACCGGTGGCGCGCCCGAGCGACGGGGTCGAAACCAGCCAGTAGAACAACGCCTTCCATTCCTCCCGTGCTTCTGATGCTGAGGCCTCGATATTTATTTACCTGTGAGATATATTTATTCGTTGTCGCCTGCTGACGGGGTTTGAATGCCGCACTCGCAGGCGGCGGACTCGACACTCTGCCCTCACAGAGCTCCGCAGGATGAATGTGGGTGGTGTATAAATGAAATGAATGAATGAATGAATGATACCTCAGTAGGTCAGAATTGGAATGTTTTTTTTATTAAATGTAATTAAAAACCCTTCCAACGGGTTTGAATCTGATCAAAGTCACTGTAATAATTTTTTTTGTGTGTGTTACGAGTCGTTATAATCTGTTATAAATGATTCTTATCGGTGTGTCAACTCCGTGATTGATTCTGAATTTAATGACGCTGAACAGAGTCTTCAGGGATGACGGGAAAGGTCACGTTTACAGTCCTTCATAGTTTTAAGAAATACCCCCTCTCCCCCCTGAGTTACTCAATGGTGCAATAACACAAAACAACCACAGTGGGGCAGTAAAGATCAAACATCTAGATGAGTCAGTTAAAGGCAGGCAATCCTTTTCATAACACGGGATTGGGCAGCTGGGCTACAACACAGGGTTTGCAGTGTTAGTGGCTTATATTTAGAAGAGCATTCCCCGAGATTATGAGGTCACACAGCAGACTGTGATGTCACTCAAGGGTAAACTGAGCTCCATTGTTCCATTGTTATATGACAAGTGTCTCTGCACTGTGTGCTTGAGAACATGGGGTTTTTAATTGATACCTCCTGGTGTCCCTGATCCTATCCCTGCTGTCTCTCGCACTGTCTTGACTGAAGTTGGAGGACGAACTCAGCTTCTGAATGAGGTTCAGTGCTACATTTATTCATTCATTATCTTTCGCTTTATCCTCTATTAGGGTCGCGGTGGGGTTCCCAATGCCCATCCAGGGGAGAACATCTCAGGCGCTGGGCAGATACACCCAGGACAGGACGCCAATCCATCACTGGGCACACATTCACTCACACACACACTCTGTATGGGGCAATTTGGAGAACTCAATTAACTTGATCCATGTTTTTGGACTGTGGGAGGAAACCGGAGAACCCGGAGGAAACCCACGCAGACACGGGGAGGACATGGAAACTCCACCCAGATGGGGATTCGAACCGGGAATCCCTAGCGCTGAGAGGCGAACATGCTAAACCACTAAGCCACCGTGCCGCCCTCAGTGCTACATTCATTCATTCATTATCTCCCGCTTTATCCTCTATTAGGGTCGCGGTGGGGTTCCCCATGCCCATCCAGGGGAGAACGTCTCGGGCGCTGGGCAGATAGACCCAGGACAGGGCGCCAATCCATCACTGGGCACACATTCACTCACACACTCTATATGGGGCAATTTGGAGAATTCATTTGACTTGATCCATGTTTTTGGACTGTGGGAGGAACCCGGAGGAAACCCACGCGGACACGGGGAGAACATGGAAACTCCACCCAGATGGGGATTCGAAACGGGAATCCCTAGCGCTGAGAGGAGAACGTACTAACCACTAAGCCACCGTGCCTCCCTAGTGCTACATACTACATGTAAATACTCTGTATGTTTGCAGACACTGTTAGGGAGGTGAGATCCAGGTTTGAGGTTGGAGGTTCATATTGACAGACGGATGCTAAGGAGAGGAGGTTAATGCAGGTGGTCAGGGAGGACATGCAGGTGGTTGGAGTGACGACGTAGGACGATCCTCCGATAGGAAGCCTGATGAAGCAGGAGGTACTGGATGCTCATTAAAGCGACTCGTTTCTTTGCGAATGCGCCGACATGGTCGCGCTTCAGTTCTCACACTTCAGCTGCACACAATAAGCCTTTGTCGTCGTTTTCTTCAGCGGTGCCACTTTTAGATGTTGCTCTGCTATCATGTCCACTGGCGGGTCCGGTCAGTCAGTCGTTGCGTTTCCCTTTTAGCCGTCGCTTCTCCACCCAGGCAACCGCAGGCTTGTGAAAAACAGGAAAATGACACATAATGAGGCGTTCGGGCGCCGAGGGATGCACAGCAGAGAAAACTAGATTTGTATTTCCAAGGAACTACAGAGATGGCTTTTGAATGCTTGGCCCATGAACGGGTTAAAATTTGGAGAAAGTGGCATTTATTTTGCCCTGTTGCCCCTCATCCTGCAGCAGTCTGTGTTGCCTTCAAATGAGCCACCCTTATAAGGCAACCTGGTGACGTCACTCGGCAGGCTCCCTGATGCTGATTGGCTGTTGCCTGTGTGTGTGAAAGTGCATGCAGCACACAGAGACTCATTCTGAAGTCAGTGAAAAAATCCGGTTTTTACTACCTCCAAACAAACGCTCATAACTCGGGAAATCTTTCACCTATCGCTTAACCAAAGACACCGTTAGAAACTAGACCGTTGGGGGATTATTCTGGTGTAATTTGATGCAGATTGAATAAAAAATGAGCGAGTTATGGCGATTTAGAAACTTAGAAGACGATCCGAAAATCCGTTTTAATGGGAGTCTATGCAGCCGATTCAGGCACTCCCGCCAAACAAACGCTCATAGCTCGGAAACTAAAACTTCAATCCTCATGAAACTTTGTCATGTTAGAGAGAACTAAAATATCTATCGTTTAAGGGTAAAATGGAGTTTCTAGGTGAAAGTATCGCGATGTTACAGACGTTTGTTTGGTGAAAAAAAAATGATTCCCGAAACAGAGTGGGGATGACGTCACCCACTCTAGCAGCCCCATTGAAAATGAATGGGGTGATTTTTCCGATTTTCAAAGATCGATAAAAACTGATCGGTAAGTCCAATCTTGATAAAACTTTGGACTTTTGCAGACATTTACCCCCAGTCTAAGTCTCTGAAGTTTCGTGGCTGTAGCTCTAAAAATGGCCGAGTTATGGCCGTCCGAAAATCAGCCCCATGCATTTCTATGGGGATTTTTCAATTTTTAAACTTAATTTTATTAAAAACTATAAATGTTACAAACTCCAAAAATACATAGCACAGGTCTCATGAACATTCCCTACGCAACGGTGTTCGAACCGAGTCTGTACGTCGAGCGGTTCGGGCTGAATTAATCGCAGAAATGTGTTGAAGAATAATAATAATAAGAAAGTGTAATAGCAATAGATGGCTTTTTTCAAAAGCCATCTAATGACAGATTGTGTCGGAGCACGAAAATATAACATGCGCTGTGTGAATGGTAACAACACGAGGTCACATGGTGCATTACATTCAGATAAAGTAATAACAATAATAATATGGTATTAATAGGGCGGCACGGTGGCTTAGTGGTTAGCATGTTCGCCTCTCAGCTCTAGGGATTCCCGTTTGGAATCTGGGTGGAGTTTCCATGTTCTCCCCGTGTTCTCCCCGCGTGGGTTTCCTCCGGGTTCTCCGGTTTCCCACAGTCCAAAAACATGGATCAAGTCCAGTGAGTTCTCAAAATTGCCCCATATAGAGTGTGTATGTCTGTGTGAGTGAGTGTGTGCCCAGCGATGGATTGGCGTCCTGTCCTGGGTGTATCTGCCCAGCGCCCGAGACGTTCTCCCCTGGATGGGCATGGGGAAACCCACCGCGACCCTAGTAGAGGATGAAGCGGAAGATAATGAATGAATGAATGAATATGGTATTAATAGGGTGGCACGGAGGCTTAGTGGTTTGGCATGTTCTCCTCTCAGCTCTAGGGATTCCCTATTTCGAATCCCCAGCTGGGTGGAGTTTCCATGTTCTCCCCGTGTCCGCGTGGGTTTCCTCCAGGTTCTCCGGTTTCCTCCCACAGTCCAAAAACATGGATCAAGTCCAGTGAGTTCTCAAAATTGCCCCATATAGAGTGTGTCTGTGTGAGTGAGTGTGTGCCCAGCGATGGATTGGTGTCCTGTCCTGGGTGTATCTGCCGAGCGCCCGAGACGTTCTCCCCTGGATGGGCATGGGGAATCCCACCGCGACCCTAATAGAGGATAAAGCGGGAGATAATGAATGAAGGAATGAATATGGTATTAATAGGGTGGCACGGAGGCTTAGTGGTTTGGCATGTTCTCCTCTCAGCTCTAGGGATTCCCTGACTTCACATACAGCACATCAGGCAACATTAATGTGTCTTACAGAGCTAATTATTGTAAATGTTTACTCTTATGTAAATATTAGGAAATGTATAAAGAGGGGAGGCACAGTGGCTTAGTGGTTTAGCATGTTCTCCTCTCAGCGCTAGGGATTCCCGGTTTGAATCCCCATCTGGGTGGAGTTTTCCATGTTCTCCCCGTGTCCGTGTGGGTTTCCTCCAGGTTCTCCGGTTTCCTCCCATAGTCCAAAAACATCTATCAAGTCAATTGAGTTCTCCAAATTGCCCCATGTAGAGTGTGTTTGTCTGTGTGAGTGTGTGTGCCCAGCGATAGATTGGCGTCTTGTCCTGGGTGTATCTGCCCAGCGCCCGAAACGTTCTCCCCTAGATGGGCATGTGGAACCCCCCCGCGACCCTAATAGAGGATAAAGCGGAAGATAATGGATGGATGGATAATAACCTGATCAAATGCCTGGCTCCTACAAGGTGAACCCTGACACCCTGCTTCCTCCTGCAGCATCCAGCTGGGGTGTTTATTCTGACACATGCACGTTTCTGCTTAACAGCCCAACAGTGTCCTCTTAAAAGAGTCTGGTGCTTTAACCAGCGGGACATCTGTGCACAGTGTGGTTAGTCTTTGTTGCTCCTCGAGCCGTAAATGTAACGTGAGTCCGGTTCGCTACCAGGATCTGACCTACTATAGTACAATAGAGTGCAACTTGAGATGCAGCCACACAGAGCTTCATTCTGTCTGACGCTGGCTGGTAATCCACAAATTACACGATAACCGGTGTGTTCACACTCTCAGAACACAGTACAGGTACTTTCTGTTCCTTTATGGCAGGGGTGGCAAACCCAGTTGCCCCGGGGGGCCAAATCTCGAAGCCCATTTTGGCTCACGGGCCGAACAGGATCGACATTTATCGAACACGTTAAAAGTTTCCTGAACCGGAATAGGAATAAAAACTGACAGGAAGATTATTCCACATTAAATGAATATAAACTTTAAATAACTTAAAAATATAACTTTGCTCTCTATAGAAATATCCATCCATTCTTTAGCTTTATCCTCTGTTAGGGTCGCAGGGGGGGTTCCCCATGCCCATCCAGGGGAGAAGGTTTGGGGCACTGGGCAGATACACCTTATAAACTTATAAAAGTTACATCTCCGAACACAAAAAAACATGAAAAGATGAAATAAAGATGATGCTTCTTACACAAAGTATCTTTAAATATATATAAATATAAATATCTTTAAAAGTTTCTGATCCGGGTGGCATGGTGGCTTAGTGGTTAGCACGTTCGGTTCTCAGTGCTAGGGATTCCCGGTTCGAATCCCCATCTGGATGGAGTTTCCATGTTCTCCCCGTGTCCGCGTGGGTTTCCTCCGGGTTCTCCGGTTTCCTCCCACAGTCCAAAAACATGGATCAAGTCAATTGAGTTCTCCAAATTGCCCCATGTAGAGTGTGTCTGTGTGTGAGTGTGTGGCCAGCGATGGATTGGCGCCCTGTCCTGGGTGTATCTCCCCAGCGCCCAAAACATTCTCCCCTGGATGGGCATGGGGAACCTCCCCGCAACACTAAAATAGGATAAAGTGGAAGATAATGAATAAATGAATGAATTTCTGCTCTATCAAAATGTTTCTGTCAAAATCATACAAGTTTAAAATATGGGCACGCTTCAAAAAACCATGATGACGACGATAATAGATTAACGTAAAATGATCGGATAGAATCGTATTACTATATGTTTGCCTTTGAGGAAACAGTTTGGGGAAGGCCTCGATGGGTCAAACATGGGTGGGTTTAGTGTGTAAAAACCCGACTGACACAGAACCCTGACCTCAATTTCAGCAAATACCTTTGGGATGTACTAGAACAGTCATGGTGAGCCTTTCGTCCAACACCTTACAAATACTCTTTATACATTCGTTCGTTCATTATCCACTTTATCCTATATTAGGGTTCCACATGCCCATCCAGGGGAGAACGTTTCGGGCGCTGGCCAGATACACCCAGGACAGGACGCCAATCCATCGCTGGGCACACACTCAATCACACACAGACACACTCTATATGGGGCAATTTGGAGAACTCAATCGACCTTGATCCATGTTTTTGGACTATGGGAGGAAACCGGAGAACCCGGAGGAAACCCACACAGACACGGGGAGAACATGGAAACTCCACCCAGATGGGGATTCGAACCGGGAATCCCAACTGCTGAGAGGAGAACATGCTAAACCACTAAGCCACTGTGCCTCCCCTCTTTATACATTTCCTAATATTTACATAAGAGTAATACATTTACAATAATTAGCTCTGTAAGACACATTAATGTTGCCTGATGTGCTGTATGTGAAGTACTGTGTGTTTTTCTAATTTATTAAAGTTTTTAAGGGGTTAAGAAGTGAGCGGCACGTGGAACCTTAAGATCCCGTCGTCCATATTTAGAGTTCTGCGCTGCTTTATTACAGAAGCTAAAATCTATTTAAAAAAATAAGAATCAAGCTCACAGGGGTTCAGCGCTCGTCCTGTACAGTACAGAGTGCAGGGGACAGGCTCTAAACGTCTCTTATTTCAAATGTCCTAGCATTAAAAGACAGACAGACAGACAGACAGACAGCGAGAAAGAGAGAGAGAGAGAGAGAGAGAGATATGTTCAAAAATCCGGATGTTACGCGCTAAAAACAAGCGAGGAAACTCCTCCACAGCGCTGCCATTTCCTTCCACAGGGCCAGTGCATTTCCTGCGGCCTTAACTTCTGGATCCTGTGCCTATTGTAGTTAGATATTTTTCTGCATACATTGTGGCTTCTCCCTTCCCTTCTAAAAAAACACACACACAGACACACACACAAGACACAGCACTCAGCTCAGAGGGGGACAGAAGGTATTATGAGGAGCATTAATGGTACTAAACTGTTCTTCAGATTTAAAGTACAGGGCTGTAGTAGCGGCTGAAGGACTTCACGTTCTCAGTACTCAAGCAAAATTACTGATAAAAGTGGAGGTTTTTCTTTTTTTTTTCTTTAAGGTGAAGCAACAGACTGTATTTTTAGTGATTAATTATTTATTATCATGGCTAGAAGCTGAATGTGGACGCCATGAGGTCGTCAAACTCTCGTCTGTCCTTTTCCTCGAGGGAGCCCTTGTGGATCAGGTAAGAAAAAAAAAAGAATGATTTATTTCATTCATTATCTCCCGCTTTATCCTCTACTAGGGTCGCGGTGGGGTTCCCCATGCCCATCCAGGGGAGAACGTCTCGGGCGCTGGGCAGATACACCCAGGACAGGGCGCATATCCATTGCTGGACACACACTCACTCACACAGACACACTCTATATGGGGCAATTTGGAGAATTCAATTGACTTGATCCATGTTTTTGGACTGTGGGAGGAAACCGGAGAACCCAGAGGAAACCCACGTGGACACGGGGAGAACATGCAAACTCCACCCAGATGGGGATTCGAACCGGGAATCCCTAGTGCTGAGAGGAGGACATGCTAAACCTCTAAGCCACCGTGCCGCCGCATGATGATATAAAATGCAATAATAATAATAAAATGATAATAATAGACAAAAAAAGGCAGCTTAAGGTGGCTTAGTGGTTTAGCATGTTCTCCTCTCAGCGCTAGGGGTTCCCGGTTCGAATCCCCATCTGGGTGGAGTTTCCATGTCCTCCCCGTGTCTGCGTGAGTTTCCTCCGGGTTCTCCGTTTTCCTCCCACAATCCAAAAACATGGATCAAGTCAATTGAGTTCTACAAATTGCCCCATATAGAGTGTGTGTGTGAGGGAGTGTATTGTACAGTGATGGATTGGCGCCCTGTCCTGGGTCTATCTGCCCAGCGCCCGAATTGTTCTCCACTGGATGAGCATGGGGAACCCCACCGCGACCCTAATAGAGGATGATAATGGATGGATACTTCCTACCAAGTTGGAATAATAGAGTACAGAGACGCTCATTTAAATTCATTCATTATCTCCCGCTTTATTCTATATTAGGGTCGCGGTGGGGTTCCCCATGCCCATCCAGGGGAGAACATCTCGGGCGCTGGGCAGATAGACCCAGGACAGGTCGCCAATCCATCGCTGGGCACACACTCACTCAAACACACACTCTATATGGGGCAATTTGGAGAATTCAATTGACTTGATCCATGTTTTTGGACTGTGGGAGGAAACCGGAGAACCCGGAGGAAACCCACGCAGACACGGGGAGGACATGGAAACTCCACCCAGATGGGGATTCGAACCGGGAATCCCTAGCACTGAGAGGAGAACATGCTAAACCACTAAGCCACCGTGCCGCCATGCTCATTTTAATTGCAGGACTAATTGTATTTATGTTTAGTTTTGTCAGTGGTTAATGAGTGACGTGTTTTTATTTCAAATTTAGAAAACTATTAAGTTGATGGGCTTAGTGGTTTGGCATGTTCTCCTCTCAGTGCTGGCGATTCCCGGTTCGAATTCCAATCTGGGTGGAGTTTCCATGTTCTCCCGTGTCCGCGTGGGTTTCCTCCGGGTTCTCCGGTTTCCTCCCACAGTCCAAAAACATGGATCAAGGTGAATTGAATTCTCCAAATTGCCCCATATAGAGTGTGTCTGTGTGAGTGTCTGTGTGTCCAGCGTCCGAAACGTTCTCCTCTGGATGGGCATGGGGAACCCCCCCACCCCCCGCGACCCTAATAAAGGGTAAAGTGGAGGATGATGGATGAATATTTATTAGGTGGTGAAGTTAGAATGACTCCACTGACGAGGCAGAGCGGCTGAGACGTCGCGCATGCGCAGTGCGCGGCTGTGGCTCCGTCACCGTCAGTGGGCGGATAGCGGGAGGGAGAGAGATGTAACGAGCCGTTGCGCATTAACTGAACGAGTCGGCGTGTAAACAGAAAGCCATTGTCGGTGGCGTTCGGGGGGGAGATCTGTGTCTGTGTCTGTGGCGGTGTCGTCGGTCGGTCGCTCGGTCTGTCGCTCGGTCGGTGGGTGTTGCACAGAGTGGAATGGAATCGCGGCCACACCGGTGAATCACCCGATTCCGAGCCGAGTCGAGGTCCGAGGTCCGAACCGACAGAGCCAGCGTCGCAGCAGTCGCAGCCGTCGCAGCGTGTTCGGACGGCCCGGCCGCTGAGGCGCGTCGTCGGTCGTTGGTCGTTTCATCTGCCGAAAGTTCGCGGGCCGTTCCCGTTCTCCCCCGCCGCTGACGGAACCCTGTCTGCCGCAGGATGCCGGATCAGATATCGGTGTCCGAGTTCTGTCGGAGACGACCGAGGACTACAAGTCGCCCACCACGTCCAGCTTCACCACCCGGCTGCAGAGCTGCAGGAACACCATCAACGTCCTGGAAGAGGTAAGAGCTGCGGATGATCTGTGTGTGTGTGTGTGTGTGTGTGTGTGTGTGTGAGCGAGCGAGAGAGATGTTCTGCAACATCTGGATTACAAACAGGAACGATTGCAACAAACACATGCAGAGGTTCCAGCACGCCAGCCGTCACTACCATCCGTCCATCATTCATTCATTCATTATCTCCCGCTTTATCCTCTATTAGGGTCGCGGTGGGGTTCCCCATGCCCATCCAGGGGAGAACGTCTCGGGCGCTGGGCAGATACACCCAGGACAGGGCGCCAATCCATCGCTGGGCACACACTCACACACACACACACACACACTCTATATGGGGCAATTTTGAGAATTCAATTAACTTGATCCATGTTTTTGGACTGTGGGAGGAAACCGGAGAACCCGGAGGAAACCCACGCAGACACGGGGAGAACATGGAAACTCCACCCAGATGGGGATTCGAACCGGGAACCCCTAGCGCTGAGAGGCGAATGTGCTAACCACTAAGCCACCGTGCCGCCCATCCGTCCATCATCTTAGGCTTTATCCTGTACTAGGGTAGTGGGGGGGGGGGGGGGGGGGGGGGGGGGGGTGACTGGGTGGTGGGTATTATCATTAACCCCTCACCCCATAACTTTAACTCACACCCTCCACCAAGCTGCGGGTGTGAACCTCGTGTGTGTAGTTTTTAGATTTGCAGCTGAATGTAAAAACATATTAAAGTCCTGCTTTGATTCCTCTGAGCTCATTTAAATTCACCCAAGAACCACTTTTTAGTTCCACCTCTTTATTAGTATACGCATTATGCATGTTAACAGCTCCATTGATGATAGAGATGGACTTTGTAGTTCTATAGTTGCAGATTGTAGTCCTTCTGTTTCTCCACATACTTTGTCAGGCCTCTTTAGCATCTTCTCTAATGATCAGAACCCCACAGAGCAGGTGTTGTTTTGGTGGTGGTTGATTCTCTGCAGTGCAGTGATGTTAATATGGTGGTGTGTGTTACACTATTAAAAAACATCCACCTCATCGCTCCACCTTGTAGATGAAAAATCGGTAAAATGTGTTGCTCGTCCTCTAATCCCTCACTCTGAATCGTTGAAGGTGCTGTAGCGTTGAATAACGGTCACTACCACCATCCATCCATCCATCCATCATCTTCTGCTTTATCCTTTACTAGGGTCACTGGGTGACCGGGTGGTGGGGATCATCATTAACCCCTCACCTCTTTGAAGTGGGTATGGATAGAGTGTTGGGCTGTACATCTACAGGTTGGGGATCCTGAATGAGAGTCCACCAAGTTGCCGGTGTGAGCCCTTGAGCAAGGCCCTTAACCCTCATGGCTCCTGGGGTGCATGCATATATTACATTTACATTAAATTTGGTCATTTAGCAGACACTTTGGTCCAAAGCGACTTACAAGGTGAACACAGGGTTCATCACAACATCCATGGAGCAGTGAGGGTCAAGGGTCTTGCTCAAGGACCCATATTGGTAACTTCAGTGGACCTGGGATTTGAACAGCCAACCTTCAGATCAATAGCCCAACACCCTAACCACTGAGCTACCACTCCCTGCATCATCCCTGCCCCTGCACTCTGACCCCCCAACGTCAAGCGAGGGTACTTTGGTGACGAACATAACATTATAACGACCTCCTCCTTAAACCTATAAGGCGGAACGGTCCTCGTACCTTGAGGGCTACAATGCATGTCACAATTGTGAGACCGGCAGTTAAACCTCTGTAGGGCCATTAGGGTCGTTCGTGTGTCCTGGAGATGGAAACTCATCGGTAGGTACAAATTTTATGGCTTATTAGTTAAACAGATCTTCAAGGTCCACGTGGACCAATCAGGTTCTGTCTGAGCTTTACCAATTATGGCAATTTTTGATGCGGCGCGGTCTGATATTTAACTACTACAAATGCAATTTCTAAAAATAATAGGGCTGCATAATTCAAGGTGACGTTGAGAAACGACCACTTTTGGTTCCCTAAAATGGTTTATAATGCATGTTCTTTCATAAGTTCCTCAAAAGAAGCAGAGAATAGCATTCGAGCATGTTCTATCAGATTTGTCTGTATACCAGGTTCCCGTATACGGTGCCACTTACAACCTTAAAAGCCATAGTACTCCTGATGTGCTCTGGATGGGCAAAAGTTTTAAGACGCCCCCATTTAATCATGCAACCCAGGTGATCTGTTCCCACTGGTGTGTGAAAGAAATCATCCAACCAGGTGCTATGACCAATCCCAGGTCCAGTTTGGGGAAGGCCCCTCTCTATTTCAGGATGATGGTGTCCACAGAGACCTGTTTGGGTGATTTATTATTACAGGCTCCCACAAAACGATGGCGTCCAGCATCGTTGTTAGTACAACAAGCCAGGGGTCTGATGGAGCGCCAGCTGAACAAACCTCATCCTTATAGCGCCACCATCAATGGAACTATGTCCTCATGGGGTCTTCTCCTCACATATGGTTCCTTCCATCTGCTTTAAACAGTTGAAGGGTCGCTGCTCAGTTCAGGACACTCGTCTCGGGTCGTCAGCTGTCCAGTGACGGCGACCATTTTCACGATTTCTCTATGCGTACTGTTGTAGAAGGACATTTTATGCGCAGACGTGGTGGAGTCCATGTTATATAAGCTCTACGTGTCTCCTGCGCTAATTTAAATGTGTGAAAACAGACCTTTAATTGACGTTCAGCTAACGTAGGACGATCCGGATACCACGGCACCTCGCAGTTAACTTGTCTCCAGCCTGTTCTGATTATTACCTAATCGCCTGATCGCCGTTATTCTCTCCGACTCCGAAGATTCCTCGTTCGGTTTGACTCCAAGTACAGCAAACCGCTGACGAGGGATGTGTTTTGCTTCGTAGCTCTTTTTGGAAATTCGCTCTGCGGTTTCTTTGATGTTGAATTCGTAACGCCGATGAAAACATCATTCATCAAATCACGTAAATACGCAAGCGTCACAGTGTGCGTTTTAAAGCCGTGTGTAGGTTTAACATTAATCATATGATATTCACATAAGCAGCTGAATGTAAAAACGTATTAAAGTCCCGGTTTGGTTCCTCTGAGCTCATTTAAATTCACCCAAGAACCACTTTATAGTTCCACCTCTTTATTTATTACACTTATTATACATGTTAACAGCTCCATTGATCATAGAGATGGACTTTGTAGTTCTATCGTTGCAGATTGTTGTCCCTCTGTTACATTTACATTACATTTGGTCATTTATTGGAGGTTTGTTAAGGGTCTTGCTCAAGAACCCACACTGGTAACTTCAGTGGACCTGGGATTTGAACCGCCAACCTTCAGATTGATAACCCAACGCCCTAACCACTGAGCTACCACACCCATGTTTCTCCACATACTTTGTCAGACCTCTTTAACATGTTCTCTAAAGATCAAAGGTGTTATTTTGGTGGTGGTTGATTCTCAGCAGTGCAGTGGTGTTAATATGGTGGCGTTTGTTACACTATTAAAAGCATCCACCACCTCATCGCTCCACCTTGTAGATGAAAAACCAGTAAAATGTGTTGCTCGTCCTCTAATCCCTCACTCTGAATCGTTGAAGGAGCCCGGATTAAGAGCTGTAGTGTTGAATAACGGTCAGTTTTATGGTTCGGGATGCTGCGAGTCCGTCCGAGGTGTCCTCATTTTAATCGGCGGGGTGTCTCTTGTCTGTTTACAGCGCTGTACGCGTTTAAGGGTCTGTCCTGGTTTGAAGCGCCGTGTTCCGAAGTGTCCCTCTTGGTTATATAACGCACAGGCTGCTCCTCGGAATCGGTCAGCTGCTAAAGAGAGCGAGAGATAATGGCAGACGGGGCCAATTGAGACCGATTTAGCATGAGACTCGAAGACAGGGCTGCAGTTGTGAGTCCGCTGTGATGCACCCGGCGGTTTTTTGGCGTGCGGCATGTTCCGATACTTGTTAAATGTGGGTTAGTGACCGGAATTGACACGGTTGTGCCGAATCTTCGAGCTCACAGCGCAGATTACACAGTGCAGCGCGGCACCATCATTACATCTATTATAAGCTGCAACACATCCACCGATCCTGGAAAAGCAGCGTTATGTGATGTTATATGCAGCTACATACACAGTGTATGTGTGTGTAGGGTGAAAACCTTGACCTGTGTGTGTGTGTGTGTGTGTGTGTGTGTGTATTGCATGTTTATGCGGTCTGTGCTGCAGTAAAATGGATTTCATACCTGCACATTGGTTTTTTTCACTGGACCGAGTCTAATATTCCATCCATTATCCTCCGCTTTGTCCTATATTAGGGTTGCGGGGGGGGTTCCCCATGCCCATCCAGGGGAGAACGTTTGGGGCGCTGGGAAGATACACCCAGGACAGGGTGCCAATCTATCGCTGGACACACACTCACTCACACACACATACTGTACACACTCTATAGGGGGCAATTTGGAGAACTCAATTGACTTGATCCATGTTTTTGAACTGTGGGAGGAAACCCACGCGGACACAGGGAGAACATGGAAACTCCACCCAGATGGGGATTCAACTGGGAATACCCAGTGCTGAGAGGAGAACGTGCTAAACCACTAAGCCACCGTGCCGCCCAGCCTTAATATTAAACTTTCTAAATAATAGAATAATACTTTTATTTAGTAATAATACTAAATAAAACTACGCATCTCTGGTAACTATTGCAAACTAACACCTTTTTAAACAGCCGTCTGCTGTGTGCACATTTGCATTGGGAGTGCACGCTATGATAATAACGCTGATCTTTCTGACCACAAAGCTGTGAAACGCCCTAAAGAGGGGCTCAGGGCGCCAACCCTTTACCTAGAACTAAATTAGTCTCTGAAAACAGAGACCAAAACATGATGCCGTGTATTAATGTCGTCTGTTGTGGCGTTTGCTCCGATGCCAGTGATTCTTTTAACTGAGTCAGATGTGAGTCAGAGTCTGTGACTGCAGTGCTGAGAATCCTCCAGAATACCTGCTGTGCTGGTTCTGAAGGGGGACCAGCCGAGACTACAGATACAGACTAATTATAGGACTACAAAATGCATCTATACCGTAGTGAAGCTGATCTAATGGAGAATGAGCCTAATAAAGTGGCCATGAGTGTATTTAATATATCATCATCATCATCATAAATAGGGCAGCATGGTGGCTTAGTGGTTAGCATGTTCTCCTCTCTTCGCTGGGGATACAGGTTCGAATCCTGTTCTGGGGCAGTTTGCATGGTCTCCCTGTGTCCGTGGGGGTTTTCTCTGGGTTCTCCGGTGTCCTCCCACAGTCCGAAAACATGGATTTTGAGGTAGATTAAATTGTGTGCCCAGTGATATATTGGTGCCCTATTCTGGCTGTCAATGCCCTGCTCCCAAAACGTTCTCCTCTGCATGGGCATGGGGAACCCCCCCCCCCCCCCATAATGAATGAATGAATAAAATATATAAATAAAACAATTAAAATCCATAACTTAACTCGTATAGGCGGCTTAGTGGTTAGCACGTTCGCCTCTCAGAGCTAGGGATTCCCGGTTCGAATCCCCATCTGGGTGGAGTTTCCATGTTCTCCCCGTGTTCCTCCGGGTTCTCCGGTTTCCTCCCACAGTCCAAAAACATGGATCAAGTCGATTGAATTCTCCATGCCCCATATAGAGTGTGTCTGTGTGAGTGAGTGTGTGCCCAGCGATGGATTGGCGCCCTGTCCTGGGTGTATCTGCCCAGCGCCCGAGATGTTCTCCCCTGGATGGACATGGGGAACCCCACCGCGACCCTAATAGAGGATAAAGCGGGAGATAATGAATGAAGGAATGAACTTAACTCGTCAGAAGAAAAAACTAGAGCTTCTGCGACCAAACAGAGTGACAAACTGAGTGTGAAACAAACAGGAACTTAAATGAGTTCCTGTAGAACACACACAGTACCGGTCTGGTTCTCTGGCGCCCGAATGTCCTGCATAATTAATAGAAAGCACCTGGTATCCCTCATTTGCGTGAGGCGTCACTCGTCCCCGTGATGTTTAGAGATGAGCTGTGCACGATGCAAGAGCTCCACCCCTGCTCCATCACTCGGGTCTCCAGAAACCGGCTCCCCACCCTCGCGCACCCGTCCCATAACTTTGTGACCGCGGCATTAAAGATGAGTATGAAACGAAGGCGCTGTGACTTTAAAACACAGAGCTGCCCATCACGGCGTCCCGGGCTGTTATTGGCTTCTCGTTTAACATTCGATGTAATGAAGTAACATCAGTGTCATGAATCACCTCACGGCCTGGCCGCCTCCCAGCCTCGCAGGCCGCGTCCTAAACGCAAACCATCTGTTGGACGCGGCCGTGTGCACGGGGCAGCGGTAGCGCCGTTCTCCCAGGAATTTGTTCGTAAGAGAAGAGGAAGATCACATGAACGCGGTCTGTAATCGAATGACCTGGCTCAGGGTTCTGCAGCAGCGCCATCTGCTAGAACGAAGCAGCGTCCCGGGCTCCGGTCCCCCAAAAGACTGGAACCGGTGGCGTCAGCTCAAAGTCTGCATAATGCAACGGGAACCTTACAGACGGATCGCTCGCCCGCTCTATTATTAATGCTGCATGTCTGCACGCAAAACACACACACTCTATATATGGGGCAATTTAGAGCAATTAATCTACCTCGAATCCATGTTTTTGGACTGTGGGAGGACACCGGAGAACCCGGAGGAAACCCACACTGACACGGAGGGCGGACACTGATGTTGGGTGAGAGGACCTGGCTCACAGTCTCGGTTCCATTTTCATTCATTCATTCATCATCTTCTGCTTTATCCTCTATTAGGGTCGCGGTGGGGTTCCCCATGCCCATCCAGGGGAGAACATCTCGGGCGCTGGGCAGATAGACCCAGGACAGGACGCCAATCCATCGCTGGGCACACACTCACACACACACACACACTCTATATGGGAAATTTTGAGAATTCAATTGACTTGATCCATGTTTTTGGACTGTGGGAGAAAACCGGAGAACCCGGAGGAGAACATGGAAACTCCACCCAGATGGGGATTCGAACCGGGAATCCCTAGCGCTGAGAGGAGAACATGCTAAACACTAAGCCACCGTGCCTACGGTTCCATTTTATCCCGGTCATTTAGGATTTTAGTCTGTAGACTGCACTAAGGCACAGTCATCCCATGATGGGGGGCCTTCCCTATACTGTTTACATTAACATGGATGCATGCATTATTTCATGTTCACTGACTGAGGGGTGTATCCCAAATTACGAGTCTCTTTTTCAAAAATAGATGCCAATATAATGTATCTTGAAACCATCCCAACACGGGGCCCGTCAGTACAGCATCTCCGGAGCAATAAATGCTCAGGGCCTCACTCAAGGGCCCGCATATTGAATCTATCACACTCAATAAATGCAGAAAGATCGATGGTACATGCTAAGATGATGTCATGGACAATAGAACCCATACATTATTCCCTTTGTAGTTCCTTTATTTATTTGACTTCAAAAGCAATGTGTCACATGTTTTTCCACGAACGTTACAACCCAGCTGAGTCTTCCCAAACCAATTCCTCTTTAATTACATCACTTCTGCACGAATCGTCGCCAGTTACACGCAGTCGCTCTGTTTTTTCCCCTGCAGGCTGAGGGTTAAGAACCGAATCAAACAGATACAGAACGTTATTATATCAGGTGTTTGTGGAAGAAATGGGTTTTGAGATGTTTCTTTAGAGATTGGGAAGATGCTTCCACTGTTGATCAGTAGAGAACGATATATAGTGAGATTCAGCATGGTGAGGTTGCCCCACCAGGCGACATTCATCACTAAAGCGATGTGAACGATTCGGAGTGTGTTTTAAAATCTAGACTGAAGGTAAGAGGGGCCAGATCCAGGGACTGTCCTGTAGATCAGAGTCAGTGTACTGAATGCAGAAGCTACAGGGAGCCAATGAGAGAGGAGAGCTGGAGTCACATGATTCACTTAGGTGGTTGACCATGAAGCGGCATGCAGAGTCCTGAATCAGTTGTTGAGGTCTGATGGTGCATGCTTGGAGACAGGTAAACGGAGCATTATAGTAACGGAGACGGGATAGGCTGAGGGCTTGGACTAACAGTGGAGTCACATGTTCAGTTAAAGGTCTGATCGTCCTGATGTTCTACACAAAGAACCTGCAGGAACGTAGCGTTTTAGTCACATGAGCAGAGATGTTTAAGATGGGAGTCCATTATGTAACCATGGTTACAGGTGGAGCGGCACGGTGGCTTAGTGGTTTAGTATGTTCTCCTCTCAGCACTAGGGATTCCCGGTTCGAATCGCCATCTGGGTGGAGTTTCCATGTTCTCCCTGTGTCTGCGTGGGTTTCCTCCGGGTTCTCCGGTTTCCTCCCACAGTCCAAAAACATGGATCAAGTCAATGGAGTTCTCCAAATTGACCCATATAGAGTGTGTGTGTGAGTGAGTGTGTGTGTCCAGTGATACATTGCCCCCCCTGTCTTGGGTGTAACAGCTCAGCGCCCAAAACGTTCTCCCCTGGATGGGCATGGGGAACCCGCCCCGAGACCCTAATATAACATAAAGCAGAAGATAATGGATGGCTGGATGGTTACGGCTGGAGAGATGGTGGAGCCGTCGGTTCGGAAGGTCAGGTCATGATGGATTGAGGATTTAGCTGGAATTATGAGAAGCTCTGTTTTTTTGCCTAATTTGATTTGAGATCCGTTAACGAGGCAGGCGGAGATCTAATTAGAGATGGAGGCGTCGTCCGCATAGCAACGGTAAGAGAACCCGTGTGTCTGAGTGACGGCGCCCAGCGATGTCCTGTACATCACATCCATATTCCCCATCTCACTCTGTCCTGAATATCCTCTTCCCTCCTCTCATCCGGTGGCTCCATCCTCAGCATCCTTCTGCCACCTCCTGATTGGTTGTAAACATCCATCCATCCATCATCTTCCGCTTTATCCTGTATTAGGGTCGCGGAGGGGGTTCCCCATGCCCATCCAGGGCAGAGCGTTTCGGGCAGGACAGGGCGCCAATCCATCGCTGGGCACACACTCACACACACACACTCTATATGGGGCAATTTGAAGAACTCAATTGACCTTGATCCATGTTTTTGGACTGTGGGAGGAAACCCACGCGGACACGGAGAGGACATGCAAACTCCACCCAGATGGGGATTCGAACCGGGAATCCCTAGTGCTGAGAGGAGAACATGCAAAACCACTAATCCACCTTGAAACAATGGTATAAAATAAATTGTAGCTGACCTGCAACTTTCTATGAGAAGTCATTGTACATGATGCACCGAAATTCCGAATGGTACCTCTTAACGACCCAGAACATGTATCCATAAAAACATTCAATAAGTTTGTAAAGTATATATTAATTCATTCATTCATCCATTATCTTCCGCTTTATCCTATATTAGGGTCGGGGGGGTTTCCCATGCCCATCCAGGGGAGAACATCTCGGGCGCTGGGCAGGTACACCCAGGACAGGGGGGCAATCTATTGCTGAGGACACACTCACACACACTCAGTCACACAGACACACTCTATATGGGGCAATTTGGAGAACTCAATTGACCTTGATCCATGTTTTTGGACTGTGGGAGGAAACCGGAGAACCCGGAAGAAACCCACACGGACACGGGGAGAACATGCAAACTCCACCCAGATGGCGATTCGAACCGGGACTCCCTAGTGCTGAGAGGAGAACATGCTAAACCACTAAGCCACCGTGCCGCCCTTGTATAGTGTATAAAATAATCATATTCTAATATGAAACACAGATGTATAATAAGAAGTTAATCATGCTGCTGTTGATCATAAATGGCTTCCTCTCTTTGTAGCTTCTCTTGGTTTCTGAGCATCTGCCACTTTTTTCAGACTCATCGTCCCGCTTACGTAATGGCTTTTAATTATGCAAGGGTACAGGTCAATATTTAATGCCCCTGTAACCTGAGGGTTGGAATAGCCCATCGGAGGATTAGTCTAAAGTCGCCTAAGTCAGCTAGCGCATGTGCTGACGGAAGAGAAAGACATTTCCATTTCCTCTCAGAACGGCTTGGGAGTTTGTGACCTTTCGTTTTTGGACCTGCACCCTAGAAATGCTCTCGTTTAATCCTTATAGCTTTAAACAAACAGTTTGGGGAAGGCCGTCTTATAGTCAATTTATTCATTCATTCATTCATTCATTATCTTCTGCTTTTATCCTATATTAGGGTCGCGGGGGGGGGTCCCCATTCCCATCCAGGGGAGAACGTTTCGGGCGCTGGGCAGATACACCCAGGACAGGACGCCAATCTATCGCTGGGCACACACTCAGACACACAGACATGCACGCATACACACACTATATGGGGCAATTTGGAGAATTCAATTGACTAGATCCATGTTTTTGGACTGTGGGAGAGAACCTGGAGGAAACCCACGTGGACACGGGGAGAACATGGAGACTCCACCCAGATGGGGGATTTGAACCGGGAATCCCTAGTGCTGAGAGGAGAACATGCAAAACCACTAAGCCACCGTGCCGCCCTATAGTCTATTTATTTTTATTAACTGTATTTATTTTTGTGTTTATTTTTTATTAATTGTATAAAGGCGCGGCAGTGGTTAGTACGTTCGCCTCTCAGCGCTAGGGATTCCCGGTTCGAATCCCCATCTGTGTGGAGTTTCCATGTTCTCCCTGTGTCTGCGTGGGTTTCCTCCGGTTTCTCCAGTTTCCTCCCACAGTCCAAAAACATGGATCAAGTCATTTGAATTCTCCAAATTGCCCCATATAGAGTGTATTTGAGTGAGTGAGTGTGTGCCCAGCGATGGATTGGCGCCCTGTCCTGGGTCTGTCTGCCCAGCGCCCGAAGCGTTCTCCCCTGGATGGGCATGGGGAACCCCACCTTGACCCTAATAGAGGAAAAGCGGGAGATAATGAATGAATGAATGAATAATTGTATAAAGGCATCCCAAATGAGTAGAAGCTACAAAACGAGGTCCACCCCGGACCGGGACGCCGTTAAAGCTCTCGTAGGTTTAAATCACATGTAACAAAAACAGAGGCAGGTCTGCGGGTGTTTCACTTCGTTCCAGGCTCGTCTCAGGGTCCTCGTTCCAGATTTAGACGTCCTGTGTGGGTGATGTTCTGTTTTGAAGTGTTTGCGACAATAGGTATTTAGATCTTGAGATCTAAACACAAGGCTTAAATTAACCGGCGTGACCACGTTACCGGTCGCTCTGACGGGATGTGACGGCCTTCGTTACCATCCATCAGTCGGAGTGATGTCTTCCTCCTTCCTTCCCAGCTGTTCTTTAAATGCTTCCTACTGTAGCCTGGACTGTGATGCGAACCCGAGACGCTGCGGCGGACCGAACCTGTATGACTGAGGTCGTCAGGCTTGGTGGAGAAGTGAGTATTGTCATGGTGATGATATCGCAGAACGTGTCTTGGGCTGGTTCCGTCGCTTCACTGAGGGCTGTTGATTTAAAATCATCGTTTAACAACTCCGGTGTCCGAACCAGAGCTCAGTGCCATGTGGCTGTTCAAGAACATGTGGTCATTTAGCAAACATTTGGTCATTTATTGGACGCTTTTATCCAAAGCGACTAACAAGGTGAGCACAGGGTTCATCACAACATCCCTGCAGCAATGAGGGTTAAGGGTCTTGCTCAAGGACCCACATTGGTAACTTCAGGGGACCTGGGATTTGAACCCACAACCTTCAGATTGATAACCTAACGCCCTGACCACTGAGCTACCGTGCCCAAATTTAAGTTATTTTTAAGTTCAAGTTATTTATTTCTGTCGCGCTTTTTACAACAGTACATCGTCACATAACAGCTTCACAGAATGAAAAGCCTTTAAACCCCCAAAGAGCGAGCCGAAGCGACAGCGGCAAGAAAAAAACTCCGTTATGTTGTTATTTAAGGAAGAAACCTTGTGAGGACCGAAACTCAGTGGGGGACTCATCCTCCTTGAGCGGCCAGGCAGCAACAACAATGTAGGACAATAATGTAGAGATATTTAACAAAGCTGTCAGCTTCTTTTTGGTGACTGTATTCAATATTAAAAAAATACACCTTTAATAGATGAGCAGAAGGGGCATGACCACTAGACTACCACGGTCATGCTAATTACAATAGGTGACCCGAGCTGGACTCGATTTCAGGTTCATGGCACTAGTGTCAAGTGCGTTACCATGGTAACGTATTTCTTCAGCGGTTTCCCTAAGAGGGCACCACATCACTTGCGTCGAGTCATTTAGCAGACGATTTTATTTAAAGCATCTTTTTTAATGAGAGAACAACACAAGTTCATAGTTAAGAAAAAGAATGCTACACTGTAGAATTAAAAAAACGTATCATTATCCCGTCTGCCATTTTATTTTTTATATCAGGTGGTTGTGGGAGAAATGGGTTTTGAGATGTTTCTTCGGGATTGGGAAGATGGTTCCACCATTGATCAGTGGAGAACGATATGGAGTGAGGGTTAGCACTATGGTCAGGTTGCCCCACCGGGCGACATTCATCACTAAAGCGAAGTGAACGTGTGTTTTAAAATCTAGACTGAAGGTCGTAGTTACGGAAGAGAAAGCTACACTGTAGAATTAACCAGAACCAGAGCTCAGTGCCATGTGGCTTTCAGCTACTTTTTGGTGACTTTATTCATTCATTCATTCATTATCTCCCGCTTTATCCTGTATTAGGGTTGCGGTGGGGTTCCCCATGCCCATCCAGGGGAGAACATCTCGGGCGCTGGGCAGATCCAGGACAGGGCGCCAATCCATCGCTGGGCACACACTCACTCACTCACACAGACACACTCTATATGGGGCAATTTTGAGAATTCAATTGACTTGATCCATGTTTTTGGACTGTGGGAGGAAACCGGAGAACCCGGAGGAAACCCACGCAGACACGGGGAGAACATGGAAACTCCACGCAGATAGGGATTCGAACCGGGAATCCCTAGCGCTGAGAGGAGAACGTGCTAACCACTAAGCCACCGTGCTGCCCTGACTTAATTCAATATTAAAAAAAACACCTTTAATCGATGAGCGGAAGGGGCATGTGAACATGCACGAGGGCTGAATTTGCTCAACCAAACAAACACAGCTTTATTGCTGTGTCTCAGGTCCTTTAATCTGATTGCAGATGGTGATGGTTGTGTTGAATGATGGAGTGGCCAGGATCCAGAGTTCCCAGCTGTTTGCTGGTGTGTCCAGCGGCCTCGCCGGCGCTGTCTGCCAGACAGAAACCAAATGCTGGATGTGTGTGTGTGTGTGTGTGTGTGTGGTTTCCCATCTCCTTCAGATCCCTGAGGGCCCTGTGGAAAAGAAAAAACGAAATGGGCTGTGTCACTCGCTTTAATACCACAGACTTCACAACCTCTGTGGGCGAGCGCCTTCGACTACATGTGTATTTTTATTATGTTTACTTTAGCTACGAACCCTGTGTATATGAGAGTGACGGTGACCCGGGATAATGTCTGAGAGGGACGGACGCTCGCAGGGCTCGGCTTCCTCGATCGTATGAGATGTCTATGATTATTGGAAGTCTGTGATTATTAAATGACACCCTGGTTCACTTTCATAAGAGGTTTTTAATGTTTAAATGTTTAAATAACTCATTGGGACACGTTCAGCTGCGATTTGCTTCTTAAACATGGATTTTTCCAATAGTGAATCATAATAAAGAGTCATATTATACAAAAGGGTTAGCATGTTCTCCTCTCAATGTTGGGGATTCCCGATTCGAATCCCCATCTGGGTGGAGTTTCCATGTCCTCCCCGTGTCCGCGTGGGTTTCCTCCGGGTTCTCCGGTTTCCTCCCACAGTCCAAAAACATGGATCAAGTCAATTCATTCATTCATTATTTTCCGCTTTATCCTATATTAGGGTCGCGGGGGGGGCGGCACTATTAATATTTTTTATTAATTGTATAAAGGCGCGGCACGGTGGCTTAGTGGTTTAGCATGTTCTCCTCTCAGCACTAGGGATTCCCAGTTCGAATCCCCATCTGGGTGGAGTTTCCATGTTCTCCCCGTGTCTGCGTGGGTTTCCTCCGGGTTCTCCGGTTTCCTCCCACAGTCCAAAACCATGGATCAAGTCAATTGAATTCTCCAAATTGCCCCATATAGAGTTTGTCTGTGTGAGTGAGTGTGTGTCCAGCGATGGATTGGCGTCCTGTCCTGGGTGTATCTGCCCAGCGCCCGAGACGTTCTTCCCTGGATGGGCATGGGGAACCCCACCGCGACCCTAATAGAGGATGAAGCGGGAGATAATGAATGAATGAAAGGGTCGCGGGGGTGTTCCCCATGCCCATCCAGGGGAGAACGTTTCGGGCGCTGGGGAGATACA
Organism: Corydoras sp. C115; assembly: GCA_019802505.1. Classification (NCBI taxonomy): domain Eukaryota; kingdom Metazoa; phylum Chordata; class Actinopteri; order Siluriformes; family Callichthyidae; genus Corydoras; species Corydoras sp. C115. Next base: position 25,977 of record JAFMOC010000512.1, on the reverse strand, counting down.
CCAGGACAGGGTGCCAATCTATCACTGGGCACACACTCACTCACACACACACTCACTCACACACAAACATGCACGCATACACACTCTACATGAGGCAATTTGGGAAATTCAATTGACCTTGATCCATGTTTTTGGACTGTGGGAGTAAACCGGAGAACCCGGAGGAAACCCACACGTACACGGGGAGAACATGGAAACTCCACCCAGACGGGGATTCGAACCGGGAATCCCCAGCGCTGAGAGGAGAACATGCCAACCACTAAGCCACCGTGCCGCCCATAATAAAGAGTCATATTACACAAAAGGACACCCAAACAGAATCAGGGACTGAAAACAAGGTCCGTAAATCTGACCAACGGATCATTGAAGAACATACTAAAGCGCACTAACAATATATATAGAAACAGAATGTAATCGGTGAACGACAAAGTCCATCTGTATGATCAGCGGCGCTGATGAAGGAGCAACCAGAAGGTGTAGCTTTGAATACTGAACATGGTGAATACAAAGCCGGTGTATGATTCTGTCCTCACATGCCAACTGGGCTTCGGGTTGTACGAAATATATTTTAGTCTGCCTCCTACGAGCGCCACGTGATCAGCTCTGCGGCGTCACCCCGCGCTACTGCGAGGCTGTCGGCTGAAACGCTTTGCATTGTGTTTACACTTCAGCTTCGTGTGTTAAAAGTACTAAAGAGGAAGGAGATGCACATAGCTGGTCAGCGTTTTGCCCTTTCAAAGCTTCCACTTTACTGAAAAGGGTTTCTAGTAATTGTTTGGGGTTCGGAGGGTTGTTTCAGAAGACGCAGCCGATGGATTGGGAGGTCCGGCTCGCAGTATGAGGCGAGGCTCTAGACTGAAGGTCGTAGTTACGGAAGAGAAAGCTACACTGTAGAATTAACCAGAACCAGAGCTCAGTGCCATTCATTCATTATCTCCCGCTTTATCCTCTATTAGGGTCGCGGTGGGGTTCCCCATGCCCATCCAGGGGAGAACATCTCGGGCGCTGGGCAGATAGACCCAGGACAGGACGCCAATCCATCGCTGGGCATGGATTGGGAGGTCCGGCTCGCAGTATGAGGGAGGCTCAGGACCGGACCCCATCGTGGACCCTGATGTTTCATAGGGGAACAGAAATGTATCTTCAGCTTTATGGGGTATTGGGAATAAATAGGACACCTATGCATTAGATGTGTGTGTGGGTGGCATGGTGTCTTAGTGGTTTAGCATGTTCTCCTCTCAGCGCTAGGGATTCCCGGTTCGAATCCCCATCTGGGTGGAGTTTGCATGTTCTCCCCGTGTCTGCGTGGGTTTCCTTCGGGTTCTCCGGTTTCCTCCCACAGTCCAAAAACATGGATCAAGTCAATTGAGTTCTCCAAATTGCCCCATATAGTGTGTGTGTGTGTGTCTAGTGATAGATTGCCCCCTGTCCTGGGTGTATCTGCCCAGCGCCCGAAATGTTCTCCCCTGGATGGGCATGGGGAACCCCCCCCCCCCGCGACCCTAATAAAGGATAAAACAGAAGATAATGGATGGGTGTGTGTGTGTGTATGTGTGTGTATGTGTGTGTGTGTGTGTGTGTGTCTGCATGCTTGCGTGCGTGTGCGTCTCTAACAAGTGACTCAATTTTTCTGCTACAGCCGCTTCACACATGGCCATCTCCATCACCCTGGAAACCAAATTCAAGTGTGTGTGTGTGTGTGTGTGTGTGTGTGTGTGTGAATTAAAACTTATGTTATTCCTCTGATGGCTGCAGCAGTCCGAGCAGCACATGAGCGCAGTGACCTTCACCACTCTCAACTTCAGGAGTCAGCCCAAAATGTCCTGATCATTTCAGTGAATGGCATCTCCGTTTCTAAGTGACGTGATTTCCTCTCAAGTGATACAGTCACGGGGGCAATTTAGTATCCTTAGTTACCCATCAGCATGTTTTGGGAATGTGGGAGGAAACGGGAGGTCTCCCGAGCGAGGTGGAGGGATGGAACTTCAGATTCAGAGAATGTTCATACAAACCGGATTCCCAAAAAAGTTGCGACACTAAACAAAGGTTGTGAATAAAAACGATATTTTATTCGTATTAGAACATCGATGACAGATTAAAAAGTTTAATCTGAGCAAATGTAACATTTTAACGGAAAAATATGTTGCATCAGAATTCCACAGTGTCCACAAAACCCAAAAAATGATGGGACAAGTAGCAATAATAAGTTCAGGGTCCTACTCTGTTCTGTCCTGGTGCACAGGTCCAGGCTTGGTTTGGAGAGAGTTTGGAGAGCTCAGAGGTTAGCTGTCCCAGATTGAGGGTCCAAATCCCATGTGACCGCTGTGGGCCCTTGGGCGGGGCCCTTAAACCTCATTCTTCAGGGTTGAGGTCCCTGTGCTCTGAACCTAAGTTGGGATAATTGTGAGATAAAAGCATCTGCTAAATAAAAATGTAAATGTAATATATGTGACTGAAACTGGTCTGCAGGGAGCACTGACCTGAAGCCCATCCAACACCTTTGGGATGAATTAGAATGAGACTATGAGCAGGCAGGTGGCTTAGTGGTTAGCACGTTCTCCTCTCAGCACTAGGGAGTCCCGGTTCGAATCCCCATCTGGGGGGAGATTCCATGTTCTCCCTGTGTCCGCGTGGGTTTCCTCTGGGTTCTCCGGTTTCCTCTCACAGTCCAAAAACATGGATCAAGTGAAATGAGTTATCAAAATTGCCCCATATAGAGTGTGTCTGTGTGAGTGAGTGTGTGCCCAGCGATAGATTGGCGCCCTGTCCTGGGTGTATCTGCCCAGCGCCCGAGACGTTCTCCCCTCAATTGGGAACCCCCCCCCCCCCCGCGACCCTAATAGAGGATAAAGCGGAAGACAATGAATGAATGAACTATCAGCAGGCAAATCTTTTTTACACACCTGCTCCAAAATCTTGTAGAAAGGAGTGATTTTAATGAAATTAATTATAATTAATGTGAGAGAAAGCCATGAGAATTTCACAAAGGGCTTACATGAAACAGAACCAGAAGCAGAACCACCCCCCTCTCGCGCCCTCTCCCCGTCGTGTGATCCACATGCTCTCGCTTTCCTCCCTTCTCCAGGTTTTCTGCATGCGTTCCACCGACGAGGCGGCAGCCGGCTATTTTGAGTCGCTTACGCAACCGAGCCGCAGCAGAGCGCCATCTGAACGGTCGCCTTATCGATTCACACTCTGCTTTTTATTGGGGTTCTCTCCTGTATCGCTACCCCGTACCCACTACCCACCTGCAACTGACCAGCCTGACCCCTCAGCGTGTGCGCCATCCAACCGAAAAGCATTTAGAGACCTTAGCATCACACTGTAGTTCTGCAATTACATCCCGTAGTCCATCAGTTTACTTTTTTATTCTAAATTAGGACAGTGGGTCACGGCAGCACTGAGAATCATCCCCCAGCCTTCATCAGAGAACATACCAAAGCACGCCGAGAACCAGTTGGACTGCAGAATATGATCTGTGTGCTCTGTGAAACTATAGAAACCGAGCTGGTGGCCTGATATAGTGCTGGTTAGCAGGTTCAGAGGTGTAAAATGCTTTTCTCGATGTTTTTAGAATCGAGACCAGACTGAAGAGGTCTGTCTGTAGGTTTATTTCGAACCTGGAAGGCTTTAAATGTAGGCCGCGCCGCTCGTGGCTGCAACAAAGCGGCTATATCGGTGAACTGGAGACAGCCAGACAGCCCAGAAGGTTGTAAACGCAGCTTTTCGATTGGATCTCGATGTGACTTGTTTTAGTTTCGACGTGGTTCTGTGAGCACTCTGCACACGGCAGTTCTAAACGCGTGTGCTGTGTGATCATCGGACCGTTTGCCGGTTGTGTTCTCCGGTTCAGCCTCGGGTTTGGCTTGTTGCGGTCGAATAATCCGGATGATGAGATAATTTGGGTTGATGTTCTGCCGAGGGATGGGACCGTGCACGTTACTCAAGGTGTGGAGCAAGCGCGAGCGTGACTGTGGTTCCGCTAAGGTCTTCATCAGATGGTCCATGGGATTGTTCGTTAATTAGAGATGCATTAGATTAGAGCGTGCAAAGTCAGTTTAACCCTTTAATGTCCTCACCAAGAAAAAAGCAAAGGAAAAATTATTTATTTCTTTTTTTATATATATATATTTGGGGCATTAATAAAAACAATTGGTATTTTTTTTTAAATAGAACCCCAGTTTTCAAAATACACACCTCTTCCAAACGGTTGAGCAGGACGTTAAAGGGTTAATAAGCGAGATTGTGAAGTAAAGATCTAAAGGTTGTTCTCGCGCCTTTAATTATTCTTTTGAACAGCACCGGAGGCCACGGTGAGCTGGTGCTTGTGGTTGGGACCTGCATCTATGTCAAGGGTGGTGTATCAAAATAGTGACGTCTCATTGGGGTTTTAGAAAGACTTTCTGTGGGTCCGTGTTGTTTCTCTTGTAAACACCGAGACTTCTGCGCCAGTTCTCCGTCTGGGTGGACAGGATGCTGTGGTTTGCTTGACTTCAGAAAACATGGACTTGTCCTCAACCCTATACGCTCGTGTGAATAGATGGCATGCCATTTTTGTTGAACTGAGGTCAGTGACCGTGTCAATGGTACGGTCGCAGCTTTTATCCTAACGTCTGATGATTTAGTCTTATCGGTGCCCGACCCATCAGTCTGTATGGACTAACTTACTGTATGAACGTTGTGGGCACTGGGTTGGTACACCCAGGACAGGGTGCCAATCTATCACTGGGCACACTCACTCACACACACACTATATGGGGCAATTTAGAGCATTTAACCCCCCTAGAACGGAAGAAATCTAACGTAAAGAAATGTAGAGGACGTCGTCCTGACGACCAGCGTTTGTTTACATGTTAATTAAATAGATCTTTATAGTTCTGCAATTACAATTATTATGTTCTTTAAATGCTGGCTGCTTAATGCTTTAGCATGTTCTCTTCTCAGTGCTGGGGATTCCCGGTTCGGATCCCCATCTGTGTCTGCATGGGTTTCCTCCGGGTTCTCCGCTTTCCTCCCACAGTCCAAAAACATGGATCAAGTCAATGGAGTTCTCCAAATTGCCCCATATAGAGTGTGTTTATGTGAGTGAGTGTGTGCCTAGTTATAGATTGGCGTCCTGTCCTGGGTGTATCTGCCCAGCGCCCGAAACGTTCTCCCCTGGATGGGCATGGGGAACCCCCCCCCCGCAACCCTAATAGAGGATAAAGAGGAAGATAATGGATGAATGAATAATTAGAAATAGGCGGTGGCTTAGTGGTTTAGCATGTTCTCCTCTCCGTGCTGGGGATTCCCGGTTCTAATCCCCATCTGGGTGGAGTTTCCTTGTCCTCCCCGTGTCCGCGTGGGTTTCCTCCGGGTTCTCCGCTTTCCTCCCACAGTCCAAAAACATGGATCAAGTCAATTGAATTCTCCAAATTGCCCCATATAGAGTGTGTTTGTGTGTGTAAGTGTGTGCCCAGTGATAGATTGGCGTCCTGTCCTGGGTGTATCTGCCCAGTGCCCGAAACGTTCTCCCCTGGATGGGCATGGGGAACCCCCCTCCCCCGCGACCTTAATAGAGGATAAAGCGGAAGATAATGGATGGATGGAACTTCCCTAGAATCCATTTTTTGGACTGTGGAAGGAAACCCACGATGACGTGGGCAGAACATGCAAACCTGATTCGAACCTTGATCTCCAGCGCTGAGAGGAGAACATGCCAACCATTAAGTCACCGTGCCACACACTTTTCCATTACACTCTGTGCTAATTTGCCGTAATGGAAGATCGTGATTGAACCAAATATCACGCCACGTTCATGTCTGAGTTTCATTAAGAGGGTGTTTGAGCGGCAGTCTCGTTTTCGGAGAGGGGAGGTGGTGGCTGTGCTGTGGGAGGCAGCCGTGTCAGCGCTAATCCTGCGATGGCCTTCACCGACTTCTGACGCCGCTGTCTGTTTTCACTAATCCTCCCCAAGTGAGCAGTACAGCATCATCACCCCTGATGAAAATGAAAACCAAGATTTTAAAGGGTTTTGGACCCCGTTTAAATGCCCACCCGAGAGCCGAGAGGTCCCCGGCACTGCGGCGGTCGTCACCTCCGCCCCCGTCTGAACCCCGGCCACACCCCTCTGTTTTAAAGTCTGTTTCTTCTTGTATTTCTTCAGGCTTTGGATCAGGACAGGACGTCGCTGCAGAAGGTGAAGAAGTCCGTCAAAGCCATCTACAACTCCGGACAAGGTGAGCACCTGCTCATATACACTGTGGTGTGTGTGGGGCAGTTAATATGAAGGTTGTGGGGTCAAATCCCACGTGGATTGACATTACCGATGAGGACCCTTAAGCAAGGCCCAGACCCTCATTACTCCAGGGCGGCTGGATCATGACCCACCCCGTGTCTGACCCCATCCATCGAGCCGGGATACTGATAAATATAAATATGAATATAAATATTAATATAATAATATTAAGCGGCACGGTGGCTTAGTGGTTAGCACGTTCGCCTCTCCGCGCTAGGGATTCTCGGTTCGAATTCCCATCTGGGTGGAGTTTCCATGTTCTCCCCGTGTCTGTGTGGGTTTCCTCCGGGTTCTCCGGTTTCCTCCCGCAGTCCAAAAACATGGATCAAGTGAATTGAATTCCCAAAATTGCCCCATATAGAGTGTGTATGTGTGAGTGAGTGTGTGCCCAGCGATGGATTGGCGCCCTGTCCTGGGTGTATCTGCCCAGCGCCCGAGACGTTCTCCCCTGGATGGGCATAGGGAACCCCACCGCGACCCTAATAGAGGATAAAGCTAAAGATAATGAATGAATGAATGAATGAATAATATTAAAATAAGGGCAGCACGGTGGCTTAGTGGTTTAGCATGTTCTCTCAGCGCTAGGGATTTCTGGTTCGAATCCCCATCTGGGTGGAGTTTGCATGTTCTCCCTGTGTCTGCGTGGGTTTCCTCCCACAGTCCAAAAACATGGATCGAGTTCTCCAAATTGCCCCATATAGAGTGTGTCTGTGTGAGTGAGTGTGTGTCCAGCGATAGATTGCCCCCTGTCCTGGGTGTATCTGCCCAGCGGCTGAAACGTTCTCCCCTGGATGGGCATGGGGAACCCCCCCGCGACCCTAATATAGGATAAAGTGGAAGATAATGAATGAATGAATATTAAAATAATATAAATATTTGGCTAAATAATCAAACGATGGTGTGTTTTTCAAATTTCCACATAGACCACCTACAGAACGAGGACACGTACGCTCAGGCGCTGGACAAATTTGGCAGTAACTTCATCAGCAGAGATAACCCTGACCTGGGAACGGCGTTCGTTAAGTTCTCCACACTGACGAAGGAGCTGTCTGCTTTACTCAAGAACCTGGTGAGCAGACGAGCCTCTTCATTTCCGTTATGTTTGTTGTTATTTTTAGTAGCTTTTCTTACAGTAACAATAGAGTGTGTGTGTGTGTGTGTGTGTGTGTGTGTGTGTGCATGCTCACTCCTGTTTCAGTTTCAATGTCTGCGTGCTCGGTGTGTGTGTGTGTGTGTTTGAAGCCCGTGGTGGAGTCAGTGCACAGTCTCTTTGCGTCGGCGTTGCAGCTCGCTCGCTCGCCCGCCCGCCGCCCGCCCGCCCGCCCGCCCGCATGCTGCGCACAGTGAAGTGTGAATGCTGGTGTAACTGCGCTTGTGTTCAGTGGGGGGGGGGGGTGCAGTCGTTTCCTGCCAGGCGTCGTTACGGCGCGGCGTACGCTTAATGAGCAGACGTCTCAGTACTTTTAATCACGCCTTTTAACGACCCGGTGGTAACGACGGACGTCCGGCTGAAACAGTTTGGGGAAGGCCCTTTTCGGTTCCTGTGTGTGCTTGTGCTTGATTGGTGTAAATAAACTCACCTGACCCACATGGAGCCTTAACCATGCGCTCCGATCGGACGGGCTGCCCGGGAATTAAAGAGTGCTGTAGCAGGAGGCAGTCCGACCCCCCGACCCCGCAGCCACGCGGTGTTCTGTCGCTTTAACTGCATTCAGGTTCTAATGGGGGGCGGCACGGTGGCTTAGTGGTTAGCACGTTCGCCTCTCTGGGTGGAGTTTCCATGTTCTCCCCGTGTCCGTTTGGGTTTCCTCCGGGTTCTCCGGTTTCCTCCCACGGTCAAAAAACATGGATCAAGTCAAGTGAGTTCTCCAAATTGCCCCATATAGAGTGTGTGTGAGTGTGTGTCCAGTGATAGATTGCCCCCCTGTCCTGGGTGTATCTGCCCAGCGCCCGAAACGTTCTCCCCTGGATGGGCATGGGGAACCCCCCCCACGACCCTAATATAGGATAAAGCGGAAGATAATGAATGAAAGGTTCTGATGGGGTGCCGCTCATTCAGTCCTATCCCTGCCGTGAGGAATAAGAGGGTCTGAGGTGGTGTGATGATCGTGTCCGTGAGACTCGCTGATTCACCGTGTGTCCGTCGTTCTCTCTGCAGCTCCAAAATCTGAGTCATAACGTGATCTTCACGCTGGATTCTCTACTGAAAGGAGACCTGAAAGGTGTGAAGGGGGTAAGATGGACACACACACACACACACACACACACACACACACACACACACACACACACACACACAGGCTTCCGTCGGATTTTTAATCCCAACTCATTTCTTCTTCCCCGTCTCAGGATCTGAAAAAGCCGTTTGATAAATCCTGGAAGGACTACGAAACCAAGTTGTAAGTGTGCGGTGATCGCGCCGTGTGTGCTGTAGGACATCAGGGACGTAGAACGTAGGGTTCGCTGTATCGACCGTATGATGGACACGACGGCGCGTTCTCGTTTCAGTACCAAGATCGAGAAGGAGAAACGCGAACACGCCAAGCAGCATGGCATGATCCGCACCGAGATCACGGGCGCTGAGATCGCCGAGGAGATGGAGAAGGAGCGCCGGATTTTCCAACTCCAAATGTGTGAGGTAAGCCCTGACACGGAGTGGGCGTGGCCTGCCACGCCGGGTCCGCTACATCATGATGACACCTGTAGTGTAAGGGTTGCTACGGCAACCAGTATAGGACCGCAGGCCGAGGCCGCCATGGTCGGCACTGTGCCCAGTGCTGTTGCGGTCAGCTCTGTGGTCCCTGTGCCCAAGGCCGTTTTAATCGGCGGTGCAATCGAGGCAGCCGTGGTTGATGCCGTACCCGAGGTCGCCGTGGTTGATGCCGTATCTGAGGCAGCCGTGGTTGATGCCGTATCTGAGGCAGCCGTGGTTGATGCCGTATCTGAGGCAGCCGTGGTTGATGCCGGAGGTCGCCGTGGTTGATGCCGTATCTGAGGCAGCCGTGGTTGATGCCGTATCTGAGGCAGCCGTGGTTGATGCCGTACCCGAGGTCGCCGTGGTTGATGCCGTATCTGAGGCAGCCGTGGTTGATGCCGTATCCCCGAGGGCGCCGTGGTTGATGCCGTACCCGAGGTCGCCGTGGTTGATGCCGTATCTGAGGCAGCCGTGGTTGATGCCGTACCCGAGGGCGCCGTGGTTGATGCCGTACCCGAGGGCGCCGTGGTTGATGCCGTACCCGAGGCAGCCGTGGTTGATGCCGTCCCCGAGGTCGCCGTGGTTGATGCCGTATCTGAGGCAGCCGTGGTTGATGCCGTACCCGAGATCGCCGTGGTTGATGCCGTACCCGAGGGCGCCGTGGTTGATGCCGTACCCGAGGCAGCCGTGGTTGATGCCGTCCCCGAGGTCGCCGTGGTTGATGCCGTATCTGAGGCAGCCGTGGTTGATGCCGTACCCGAGATCGCCGTGGTTGTGGTGCACCATGGTGCACGAGGCCGTGTGGTTGTGCTGTGCCCGTGGTCACCCTGGTCGGCGCTGTGCCCATGGTCACCTTGGTCAGCGTGGCCTACACTGTGCCCGACACCTCCATGGAAAGTTCTGCGCCCAAGGCCGCCTTAATCGGCAGTGCACTTGAAGCAGCCGTGGTCGATGCCGTACCCGAGGTCGCCGTGGTTGTCGCTGGGTCTGAGGCTGCCGTGGTGCACGAGGCCGTGTGGTCGCCGCTGCGCCCGTGGTCGCCCTGGTCGGCGCTGTGCCCGTGCGCTGGTCGGCGCTGTGCTCCGTGGTCAGTTCTGCGCCCGTGGTCGCCCTGGTCGGCCCTGCGCCCGTGGTCAGTTCTGCGCCCGCGCCCGCCATCGTTATCTCTGCACCCATCGGTTTTCCGACAACAAAAGGCAGAAATAAAACACTTTTGGTAAAGGGGAAGTTTCAGTTGTAGATAAACATTATGGGCTGTCGTCTGTAAGGTCAGCGGTCAGACGCATCAGCGCTGGTTCTGTTTTTGCGTCCTTATTTATTAAATTTACACTACAAACCTGCCCAGTGATGGATTGCTGTCCTGTCCTGGGTGTATCTGCCCAGCGGCCAAAACGTTCTCCCCTGGATGGGCATGGGGAACCCCCCCCCCCCCCCCCCCCCCCGCGACCCTAATAGAGGATAAAGTGGAAGATGATGGATGGACACCACAAACTGAGCAATAAGAAAAACCTCTAGACGTTATTTGCTCTGAGACGTTCGGGTTTTGTTTTTTCCGCAGTGCAGGTCAGCTGCCGAGGTCGCAGTTATGAGGTGTCTGCGGTCTGACACTAAAAATGGGTGGTTCCCCATTTTTTCTTCTCGAAGCCTCTCGAGCGTCTGCAGATTTAATCGTTGGCACGTTAACGATGTCTGTGGCCGAGCGAGCGAGCGTGCATGCGAGCGTGCGTGTGTGTGTGTGTGTGTGTGTGTGTGTGCCCAGCGATGGATTGGCGGCCTGTCCTGGGTGTATCTGCCCAGCGCCCCAAATGTGCCCCCCCGCGACCCTAATAGAGGATTAAGCAAAAGATGAAGAATGAATGGATGGATTATCTAAAATTAAATCAAATAATATTTTATTGGAATCGGCTTTTGAGGATTCTAAATATAGGCCTGGATTTCAGCAGGGGTTGTGTTTTGGTATGTTCTCCATTCACTGTGCTCAGACAGCAGACAGACTATAAGGCTATTATGAGGTCATACTTTGATTATCTGAGTGTCCAATTCTCTAAATCGTCACCTTTACCATTTAAAAATCGAGCGGTTATCAGCGTGATCGGGTGTGATGTCTTTAATTGATCGGGGTGGAATGTCTTTAATCGATCGGGGTGGAATGTCTTTAATCGATCGGGGTGGAATGTCTTTAATCGATCGGGGTGGAATGTCTTTAATCGATCGGGGTGGAATGTCTTTAATCGATCGGGGTGGAATGTCTTTAATCGATCGGGGTGGAATGTCTTTAATCGATCGGGGTGGGATGTCTTTAATTGATCGGGGTGTGATGTCTTTAATTGATCGGGGTGGAATGTCTTTAATTGATCGGGGTGGTATGTCTTTAATTGATCGGGGTGGGATGTCTTTAATTGATCGGGGTGGGATGTCTTTAATTGATTGGGGTGTGATGTCTTTAATTGATTGGGGTGTGATGTCTTTAATTGATCGGGGTGGAATGTCTTTAATCGATCGGGGTGGAATGTCTTTAATTGATCGGGGTGGGATGTCTTTAATCGATCGGGGTGGGATGTCTTTAATTGATCGGGGTGGAATGTCTTTAATTAATCGATCGGGTGGAATGTCTTTAATCGATCGGGGTGGAATGTCTTTTAATTGATCGATCGGGTGGAATGTCTTTAATCGATCGGGGTGGGGGATGTCTTTAATTGATGGGTGGAATGTCTTTAATCGATCGGGGTGGAATGTCTTTAATTGATCGGGGTGGAATGTCTTTAATCGATCGGGGTGGAATGTCTTTAATTGATCGGGGTGGGATGTCTTTAATTGATCGGGGTGGGATGTCTTTAATCGATCGGGGTGGAATGTCTTTAATTCGATCGGGGTGGAATGTCTTTAATCGATCGGGGTGGAATGTCTTTAATCGATCGGGTCTGGAATCGTCTTTAATCGATCGGGGTGGTGAATGTGGAACGTTTAATCGATCGGGGTGGAATCTTTAATCGATCGGGGTGGAATGTCTTTAATTGATCGGGGTGGTGATGTCTTTAATCGATCGGGGTGGTCTTTAATGTCTTTAATTGATCGGGGTGGAATGTCTTTAATTGATCGGGGTGGGATGTCTTTACTTGATCGGGGTGGAATGTCTTTAATCGATCGGGGTGGAATGTCTTTAATCGATTGGGGTGGAATGTCTTTAATCGATCGGGGTGGGATGTCTTTAATCGATCGGGGTGGATGTCTTTAATGTCTTTAATCGATCGGGGTGGAATGGGAATGTCTTTAATCGATCGGGGTGGATGTCTTTAATCGATCGGGGTGGAATGTCTTTAATCGATCGGGGTGGAAATCGATCGGGGTTTCTTTTAATCGATCGGGGTGGAATGTCTTTAATCGATCGGGGTGTGATGTCTTTAATCGATCGGGGTGGAATGTCTTTAATCGATCGGGGTGGAACGTCTTTAATCGATCGGGGTGGAATGTCTTTAATCGATCGGGGTGGAATGTCTTTAATCGATCGGGGTGGGATGTCTTTAATCGATCGGGGTGGGATGTCTTTAATCGATCGGGGTGGGATGTCTTTAATCGATCGGGGTGTGATGTCTTTAATCGATCGGGGTGTGATGTCTTTAATCGATCGGGGTGTGATGTCTTTAATCGATCGGGGTGTGATGTCTTTAATCGATCGGGGTGTGATGTCTTTAATCGATCGGGGTGTGATGTCTTTAATCGATCGGGGTGGGATGTCTTTAATCGATCGGGGTGGAATGTCTTTAAGAGACGCCTTCATGTATTTGTCTTCACGCTGTCCGCTGCCAACATTTTAAGACACAGAAGACACACCGGTCTTTCTTCGTCTCCACCTCAGTTACAGTGAAGTCAGGCGCTACATACACTTCCACATTTAGCATTCGGTTGACTTTTGTTGTTCTCGTTGTCTTCGTCTCTCTCCTCTTCTCTGTTAAATATTTCTCCATGTTGTCTCTTGAGGGTTTGTTCAGTACACTTAATATCACTTGCTCTGTGATATCTTGATATGCGCCCCCCCCAGGTACCGCACTGCGCCCCCCCAGGGGGGCACGCCCCACTATTTGAGAAGCACTGCCCTAAGGGAACAGCCAATAGAAAGTGAAGCGTAATATCCCGTAACTTTGTCGCTGAACGTGAGAAGTCTGAAAGTTAAGGACGCTGTGAATGATGGAATGGGAATGTTTCCCTGCAGCACAGGAAATCTGCTCCGGACGGTCCTGACCCGGGATGAAGCCGGATTAAGGGTCCGGTCCTCGTTAATGCGTTTTTCCGCGGTGCGCTGACTTCATGCGGCACCGTGTCCGATGAGAACGTGCACATCTTCTGGCATCTGCGCCGCCAGACGAATGAGAACATCGACTATGCAGCCAGATTATTGATGTATGCACAGGAGGGAGGGGCTTTATTAGGAGCGCTGCACTAATGCGGGCCGGTTCGTCCTCTCGCTCTTTAAACCGCTTCATTTGTTCCATCAGGACAAATAATAAGCATCACCATGGCGACGGTTAATTATGACGATCAGAACTGAATTCATAATGAATTCTATTAAACGGGTCGTTCTGCTCCTTAAATCTGATTGGCTGAGCTGAGTGTTTGTCAGCGTTTTATAACAGTAATACGGTACGAGAGGGCGTGGCATTGTCGTGAATGAATCCCATAAAGAGGCGTTATTGAGGTGTAATGTTTTATTTTGACCTTTAATTATTCGTTTAGCTCGTATCGAGATGTTCTGTTTATGTTGTGATTGATGGATTAATTAAAGGTTTTGTTTGTTGGCAGTACCTCATCAAAGTCAACGAGATCAAAACTAAGAAAGGCGTGGATCTGCTGCAGAACCTGATTAAGTACTACCACGCACAGTGCAAGTAAGTTCCACCGGCACAACCACGGTTAGAGGACATGGGAAGAGAGACACGCCGACAGAGCGAGGGAGAGACACGCCGACAGAGCGAGGGAGCGAGACCAACTGACAAAGCCAGGGAGAGAGACACCGACAGAGCGAGGGAGAGAGAGACACACACCGACAGAGCGAGGGAGAGAGAGAGACACACCGACAGAGTGAGGGAGAGAGACACCGACAGAGCGAGAGAGAGAGAGACACGCCGACAGAGTGAGGGAGTGAGACCAACAGACAAAGCGAGAGAGAGAGAGAAAGAGAGAGAGAAACACAGACTGGGCGAGGGAGCGAGACCAACAGACAGAGTGAGAGAGAGAGAGAGAGACACACTGACAGAGCGAGAGAGAGAGAGACACGCCGACAGAGTGAGGGAGTGAGACCAACAGACAAAGCGAGAGAGAGAGAGAGAGAGAGAGAGAGAAACACAGACTGGGCGAGGGAGCGAGACCAACAGACAGAGAGAGAGAGAGAGAGAGAGAGACACACTGACAGAGCGAGGGAGAGAGAGACAGAGAGAGAAACACCGACAGAGCGAGGGAGAGGGAGACCAACAGACAGAGCGAGGGAGAGACACACACTGACAGAGCGAGGGAGAGGGAGACCAACAGACAGAGCGAGGGAGAGAGAGACACAGACAGAGCGAGAGAGAGAGAGACACACCGACAGAGCGAGGGAGAGAGAGGGAGACACACCGACAGAGCGAGGGAGGGAGACCAACAGACAGAGCGAGGGCGAGGGAGACCAACAGACAGAGCGAGGGAGAGAGACACACACTGACAGAGCGAGGGAGAGAGACACACACTGACAGAGCGAGGGAGAGAGAGACACACTGACAGAGCGAGGGAGAGAGAGACACACCGACAGAGCGAGACCAACAGACAAAGCCAGGGAGAGAGACACACCGAAAGAGCGAGGGAGCGAGAGACGCACTGACAAAGCGAGGGAGAGGGAGACACACTGACAGAGCGAGGGAGAGGGAGACACACTGACAGAGCGAGGGAGAGGGAGACACACTGACAGAGCGAGAGAGAGACACACCAACACAGAGAGAGAGAGAGAAACACAGACAGAGAGAGAGAGAGAGAGACACACTGACAGAGCAAGGGAGAGGGAGACACACCGACAGAGCAAGGGAGAGAGAGAGAGACACACTGACAGAGCAAGGGAGAGGGAGACACACCGACAGAGCGAGAGAGAGAGACACAACGACAGAGAGAGAGAGAGAGACACACTGACAGAGAGAGAGAGGGAGACACACTGACAGAGCGAGAGAGAGAGACACAACGACAGAGAGAGAGAGAGAGACACACTGACAGAGAGAGAGAGGGAGACACACTGACAGAGCGAGAGAGAGAGACACAACGACAGAGAGAGAGAGGGAGACACACCAACAGAGAGAGAGAGGGAGACACACTGACAGAGCGAGGGAGAGAGAGACGCACTGACCGAGCGAGGCCAATACATTTGGTCCACACGGCGTGGAGGTGTCCTCGTCATCAGGGTTCAGACGGTTCCATCAGGAGGTGGAACCCGAGCT
This sequence comes from Corydoras sp. C115, assembly GCA_019802505.1. Classification (NCBI taxonomy): domain Eukaryota; kingdom Metazoa; phylum Chordata; class Actinopteri; order Siluriformes; family Callichthyidae; genus Corydoras; species Corydoras sp. C115. The sequence continues at coordinate 10,553 of JAFMOC010000512.1, read as the reverse complement.
TTGTTTGTTTTGGTGAGCATCGTCCGTGTTCGTTGGATGATCTCTGGCCGTTAAGCCAAGCGTTCTCTGGACGTCCCGGATCCTCCGCCGTGTCCCCCAGATGTTGTGGATTAAAGGCGGCGTTTGGCTCTCTGTAATCTCTAATCCAGCCAGATGTGGGGAGTTCGGTTCTGATGACTCATCAGACTTTCGGACCGTTTCCAGCGTTTGCATGTCTTCGTCCTCTGTCCCTCGACGCTCCACTTTATTCCTCTCTGTGGGTGGACATTTATTTCAGGAATAATTCTCCAGATTGTTTTGCAGTCCTGGCGCCCGCAGCGGACGATTCGACCGACTGCTGTAGTTCCAAACTTTACAGAACCTTAAATTCCATCCACCCGTCCGTCCATTATCTTCCGCTTGTCCGGGGTTCGGGTCGCGGGGGCAGCAACCGAAGTAGGGAGACCCAAACCTCTCTCACCCCAGCCACCTCCACCAGCTCGACCGGGGGAACCCCGAGACGTTCCCAGAGCAGCCGAGAGATATAACCCCTCCAGCGTGTCCTGGGTCGCCC
>JAFMOC010000512.1:0-5000 GCA_019802505.1 Corydoras sp. C115 | reverse complement strand
TCTCTACCTCCGTCTCCCTTGCTCAGTCTCCCTCTTTCAGTCTCCCTCCCTCGGTCTCTCTCAGTTCAGTGGTTCTTGGTTCTTGTCGGTCAGTGTTCTGCGGTGACCGTGTGTGTGTGTTCTGTCCTCATCAGGACTCTCAGAGTAAGCAGGGGGGTTACAGCATGCACCAGCTGCAGGGCAACAAAGAATTTGGTTGTGAGAAGAAAGGCTACCTGCTGAAGAAGAGTGACGGGTAGGAGCCCTAATCCCACACCACACACCTCACACGACCTCAAACGACCCCACAGTGTGTCTTATTCCCGTCCTGAACACGACCCGACGGAGGTGATGTCATTCGTTTGAACCAATCAGCACCCTGCTTAGATACAACGCTCCAAATATGGGCATAAGGCAGAGGTCCGCAGCACCTTTGTAGAAGTGAAAGTCGCGTTTCTGCGCTCGGTGAACAGTGCGCCGTTCTTTCCGCAGGCTGCGAAAGGTTTGGCAAAGGAGGAAGTGCTCGGTGAAGGGGGGCATTCTCACCATCTCTCACGCCACGGTCAGTTCCCGACCCGCGCATGCGTCCCGGGGTCATCTTTACTATAAAAATAAAACCTTTAAATATCACGTTATTAGTTATTATTATTGGCATCATGATGTACATGGTGTGTGTGTGTGTGTGTGTGTGTGTGTGTGTGTTACAGTCCAACAGGCAGCCAGTCAAACTGAACCTGCTCACCTGTCAGGTCAAGCCGAGTGCAGAAGACCGCAAATGCTTCGACCTTATTTCCCGTAAGACCACTAACCCCACCCCACCGTCCTGTTTCGAACCCACCTCCAGCGCCAGAAAATAGATTAAATCACCTACATCACATCGGGACGTCCCGGGGAGCGGACGTCCGAGACCCCAAACGACCCCTGGTGTCTAATTTAAGACCCGAGGTGGTGATGAGACTGGCATGCGCTCGTCTTCACGTCAACCCCACGGTCACTGGACACTCAGATAATGAGCATCAAAGCATGACCTCATAAGAGCCTTATAGTCTGTCTGCTGCCTGAGCACAGTGAATGGAGAACATACCAAACACAACCCCTACTGAAATCCAGGCCTGTATTTAGAATCCTCAAAAGCCGATTCCAATAAAATATTATTTTATTTAATTTTAGATAATCCATCCATTCATTCTTTATCTTTTACTTAATCCTCTATTAGGGTCGCGGGGGGGGGGGGGGGGGGTGGCACATTTCGGGCGCTGGGCAGATACACCCAGGACAGGACGCCAATCTATCACTGGACACACACTCACTCACACATACACACACACACACACTCTATATGGGGCAATTTGAAGACTTCAGTTGACCTTGATCCATGTTTTTGGACTGTGGGAGAAAACCGGAGAACCCGGAGGTAACACACGCGGACACGGGGAGAACATGCAAACCACCCAGACTGAGATTCGAACATGGATTCTCAGCGCTGAGAGGAGAACATGCTAAACCACTAAGCCACTATGCCACCCCTTTATAGATCATCCATTATCTTCCACTTTATCCTCTACTAGGGTCGCGGGGGGGTTCCCTATGCCCATCCAGGGGAGAACGTTTTGGGCGCTGGGCAGATACACCCAGGACAGGGGGGCAATCTATCACTGAGCACACACTCACTCACAGAGACACACTCTATATGGGGCAATTTGGAGAACTCAATTGACCTTGATGCAAGTTTTTTGACTGTGTGAGGAAATCGGAGAACCCGGAGGAAACCCATGTGGACACGGGGAGAACATGCAAACTCCACCCAGATTGAGATTCCAACCTGGATCCTCAGTGCTGAGAGGAGAACATGCCAAACCACTAAGTCCCCATCCTTATATAAATCATTCATTCATCCATTATCTTCCGCTTTATCCTATATTAGGTTCGCAGTGGGGTTCCCCATGCCCATCCAGGGGAGAACGTTTCAGGCGCTGGGTAGATACACCCAGGACAGGACGCCAATCTATCACTGGACACACACTCACTCACACAGACACGCACGCATACACACTTTATATGGGGCAATTTGGAGAACTCAATTAACTTGATCCATGATTTTGGACTGTGGGAGGAAACCGAAGAACCCGGAGGAAACCCACGCGGACACGGGGAGAACATGGAAACTCCACCCAGATGGGGATTCGAACCGGGAACCCCTAGTGCTGAGAGGAGAACGTGCTAAACCACTAAGCCACCATGCCGCCTTATATAAATCATATTAAACTTAAAACTTACACTTTATTCAGTATTTATGTTTTTAATTAATTATTTATAAACCACAGTGTTGATCCATACTGCCATATATGGGCGTGGTTAACACGGTGCAGTTATTGTGTGTGATATTTTATGCGTTTGTTGTTGTTTTTGTTGCAGATAATCGGACGTATCACTTCCAGGCTGATGACGAGCAGGAGTTTGTGATGTAAGAACCAGTTTTTGTATATTTTGGGTTTTAATTAGCGATATTTCAACGCCGTTTGTTAGGGTTGAGGTTCTCTGTACCTCACCGTCCGGCCCTGATGGTTCCCGCGTTGTGCCCTTAGGCCTAGTAACGCTGGGACATGAACGGGCCTTCCCCAAACTGTTTACAAGCATAGAGTCGTGCAGAGTATATGTCTCGGCGCCAGTGCGGCGATCCGGCCGCCGTGTGGCAGCTCTGCGTTTGCTTTCTAACGTGGTGTTTTCTGGTTTCCTGTTCAGTTCCAGCGTTGCAGGGCGTTTCGTCACTCCTCGGCTCGCGTCGCAGGATTGAAACGGTGCCGCGTCACGGCGCTCCCATTTTCCCACATCAGCGGATGATTTATGATTTTCTGAAATATGAAATGTGCTTCTCATTGCAGTCGATGCAGATAACGTGCACGGTTCCCGCGTCTAGACGTCCACATTCATATTTAATCTCTAACTTCATTGCACTTCTAGTTCCTCTCTCTCTGTTCTCGTTCCCACACCCACGCAGCGTTGCTCTAAATCCGCCGGGTGGCTTTATACCGGTGTGTGTGTGTGTGAGTGTTTGTGCAAGATACGAAACACCCAGAACGATTTAAATAAATGAGCCTTTACTCTTCTCATCTCCTCGGTTTAGCTCGTTCTCAGCGTGGTTCCAACCTCCATCCATCCATTACACTTTAGGGTCGGGGGGGGGGGGGGTGTTCCCCATGCCCATCCAGGGGAGAATGTTTCGGGCGCTGGGCAGATACACCCAGGACAGGACGCCAATCTATCCCTGGGCACACACAAACACACACACACACTCTCTATATGGGGCAATTTGGAGAATTCAAATGACCTTGAACCCGGAGGAAACCCACGCAAACACGGGGAGAACATGGAAACTCCACCCAGAGAGGCGAACGTGCTAACCACGGGGGGTTTATTTAAAAGGCTTATTTAAATAAATGAGCCTTTACTCTTCTCATCTCCTCGGTTTAGCTCGTTCTCAGCATGGTTCCAACCTCCATCCATCCATTCCACTTTAGGGTCGGGGGGGGGGGGTGTTCCCCATGCTCATCCAGGGGAGAACGTCTCGGGCGCTGGGCAGATACACTCAGGACAGGGCGCCAATCTATCGCTGGGCACACGCTCACTCAAACAAACACTATATGGGGCAATTTAGAGAATTCAATTGATTTTGATCCATGTTTTTGGACTGTGGGAGGAAACCGGAGAACCCGGAGGAAACCCACGCAAACACGGGGAGAACATGGAAACTCCACCCAGATGGGGATTCGAACCGGAATTCCCTAGCGCTGAGAGGAGAACATGCTAAACACTAAGCCACCGTGCCGCCCGTGGTTCGAACCTGCTCGGGTCAAAGTACCGTTCATAAACACCGTCATAAACCGGTGAATTATAAATTATAAAATTATATTATATAATAATGATATAAAAAGCTGGGCGGCACGGTGGCTTAGTGGTTTAGCATGTTCTCCTCTCAGCACTAGGGATTCCTGGTTCGAATCCCCATCTGGGTGGAGTTTGCATGTTCTCCCCGTATCCGCATGGGTTTCCTCCGGGTTCTCCGGTTTCCTCCCACAGTCCAAAAACATGGATCAAGGTCAATTGAATTCTCCAAATTGCCCCATATAGAGTGTGTCTGTGTGAGTGAGTGTGTGCCCAGTGATAGATTGCCCCCCTGTCCTGGGTCTATCTGCCCAGCGCCCAAAACATTCTCCCCTGGATGGGCATGGGGAACCCCCCCTCCCCCTGCGACCCTAATAGAGGATAAAGCTAGAAGATAATGGATGAATGGATATAAAAAGCTTCATCTTTCATCTTCAGTTGAAATGTAAATGTGTTTGATGAATATGTATGATGGTCTGATCATGTCCTTGTGGGGGCGCCATACGAAGGTCACATTTTGGTGTGTGTTTACAGCTGGATCTCGGTGTTGACTAACAGTAAAGAGGAGGCGTTGAACATGGCGTTCCGAGGCGAGCAGACGGCGGGGGAGGACGGTCTGGAGGATCTGACCAAAGCCATCATCGATGATGTCCTCCGCATGCCGGGGAATGAGCTCTGCTGCGACTGCGGTGCTCCAGGTTTGAATATACACCTCGTGATGTGTGCGTTGCAAATGCTCACTTCAGAACAGCTTCTTATTCAGCAGGGGAGTTTTTTTTCCCAGGTTATAGACGGGATAGGCTGAGGAAGTGAAGCATGTCGTTAGTTTTCATGGGATGTAAATATGACGACCGACGCGTGTTCTCTCAGACGCGGATTAGTGCGTTTGTGAGCTGGAGCGAGTGGATGTGTGTGATGGGGGAGCGCAGATCTCCACCCTCGAGGAGAGCGCTGTTATATCACCACGTTATGTAATTGGTGCATGTGAACTCCGCATAACGCCGCGAGTTGTATGGAGGCGCGTTTTTATATAGCACTGTGACAGCAGGACGTTCATCTGGGTTATGGATGGAGGTTATGGACGGAGGTTATGGATGGAGGTGAGATGTTGGGCCTAACGACTTTAATAATAAATAAAA
>JAFMOC010000511.1:457500-460961 GCA_019802505.1 Corydoras sp. C115 | reverse complement strand
AAGGAAGTTCTTCACCAACTTTTGGGTGACAGGCATCAGAGTGAACTTGCACTCGAGCTCCTCGATAATGATCTTCTCTTTGAACACACGTTTGGGAGATGGGATTACCGTAAGTTTCTCCGCGAACTGTTCATGAGACGGTACAAAATTAGTCGAGGTGATGAATCAGACAGCCAGTTCTCCCCACTCATTGAGCATGTAAGAGCGAAAGAACGTCCAGAGAGAGCTACCGAGCTTCTTGAAAAGGCATACCAAAGATTCGACAAGGACGCCTTCTTTGCCCAGGAACTTGCCCGTCTCAATTACTTTCATGATTGGTTTGAAAAGGCGGAAAAATGGGCAGAAATTGCTGTAAACAAATTGCCAGGGAACTCTTATATTCTTAACACCAAAGGTCAGGTTTACAAAAGATGGTTCATGTCAAAATCCAACGCCTTAGAGAACACAGACAAAACAGCGGAGAACACGGCAGATGCCATTCAGCTAGCCCTCAGAGCCATCGAGTGTTTCCAAAAATGTCATGAAGCAGCAGACAAAGAACAAGATAGGATGAACAAGTCTGGATTCTACGGACTTGTTGAAGTAGAAGACAGATTATTGCAGTTGATGACGTCACTCCACGTGTTCTCAGATGCCAGCAATGGCCGTTCTGATTTAGTCCGCTACCTTCTCACAGATCACATTCCAGAGGAAATCAACAAACCATGGGAGCATTTTCACGGCCAACTCAAACGACTTCAGTCCACGATGCACGAGGCTTTGGACAGGATTTCAGAAGAAGTGAACGATTTCCAGACTGAACTCTACCTGGATGAGGAGGAAACGTCTAAGAGTTGTAATCAGCTGATATACTGTATATCCTAAGAGAACCTAAGAGAATCTATAGTCCTACAGTTTTAAGGTTTTTGTTTTTTGACTCTAATCTTTATACGATGTCTTTTTATGGACTATGAACTTTTTTTTTTTAATTATAATAGTCTGATGTTTACACTGTTTTAATGAAATAGAGCAAATAATTGCTTCGGTAAGACCTCTGTGTGATTATTAACTTTGTGTTTTAAAAGGTTGTGTTTTTGTTGTTGTTGTTGTTTAATTTATTTGCCATCAAAAAAATTCAGAGAATGAAACTGCACCTGGTTTCAGCTCTTTATTATTTTCATCCATCTCTTTCTGCACATAGTGTGTGTGTGTGTGTGTGTGTGTAACCTCAGTTTGTAGAATAGCTGCTCTTTGTTCTTTGGCAGTCAGAGACTCTTTCAGCACTTCGATGTGCTGCTTGCAGTCGGAGTTCTGATTATTCAGGGTCTCAAGTTTCGTCTGCAGCGCCAATAACTCAGACTCCTTCTTCGATAACTCCTGCTTCAACTGATCAATCTGCAAGAGAATAAACAATAACAATCATCATCATCATAAATAATTATATAATTATATTACAATACCACAATTACAACATAAAAACACAAAAACTACAACTGAAAAAATACTACTAATACTAATAATAATAATAATAATAATAATAATAATTATTATTATTATTATTATTATATTCATAATATTAATATTAACAACAATAATTATAATATATTATAATAATTATTAAAATAATATTAACAACAACAATAATAATAATAATTATAATAATAATTATTATTATTATTATTATTATTATTATTATATTATTATTAACAACAGCAACAACAACAACAATAATAATAATAATTATTATTATTATTATTATTATTATTATTATTTTAACAAAAACACTAATACTTCACTTGATAAAATCATCTGCTAAATGTCGAAATGTAAATGTAATACCACAACTAATAATACTACTAATACTCATAATAATACAGTTTTTCTCAGTCGATTTGGTACATTTCTCACATCATGATTTACATTGGCATCACAACAAGTGCATTTCTCAAAACATTTGGTGCAAACAGCAAAACTCAATGAAATACCTGCAAAAGCACATACTTCACTCAAAATTCTTTGTTTTTGCCTCAAAAGCAAATATTTTGGTCAATCAATTTGTCAGCGCCATCAAAATATCTTGTCTGTGTGCCATTGCCTACGACAAGACAGTCAAACTACTTAGTCATGCTGTCAGTGCAACAGTAAAGACTGTAAGCATATTCTGATGGAAACTAAGCTTTTGTTTACAAGAACGCTGCACATTCTGTGGCATATCAATTGAAATAGTCCAGGTTACACACAAATACAAACTTACAGAACACAAAAGTTACACATGACTGTATGTGGGAGATGGACAGCAAGAAATTGGACTGGAATCAAATGTAGAGTAATATTATTTACTGTATTATTTTCTAACAGCACTGCAATCTAATCTAATTGAAGTTCAGGAACGACACAACTGATTGTCTGCACTATATGGAATAAAGGAAAAACTACAAAATTAGAAATTTACTCTGAATACTCAAAACAACTTAAAAATTACTGTAGTGCTTTCTTTTCTATTCATCCTGATGCTCCTCTCTGTTGGGCCACATGTTTTCATCCACATCACACTGGAGATCTTCTCTTGCAATGCACCATGGAAAGAATCTTCTAGAGTGTCTAATCCAGCCTTTGCAGGCATCTGCTGTGATATCCTCACAAGCTGCATCCATAGCAGTCAGCAGGTTCATCTGGACGTGTGGCTGGTGATCGTATACCTTCCATCTCCAGGCTGAGAAGAACTCCTCAGTAGGGTTCAGAAATGGGGAATAGGGTGGGAGGAACTCCATCAGCATTCTATGATGAGTGGCAAACCATTGCCTGGTGTTAGCGTGGTGAAAACTCACATTATCCCAAATTATCACATATTTGGGCAAATCCTCTTGCACCACACCTCTCTCATTATCAGGAATGAGATCCCCATAGAGGGTGTCCAAAAATGTGATGAGATGCTATAGGGCCCTATAATGGGAATATGTGTAAGCACGCCATTTTCTGACATAGCCGCACACATCGTGATGTTTCCTCCTCGTTGGCCTGGCACATCAATGGTAGCCCTTATATATATATATATATATATATATATATATATATATATATATATATATATATATATATATATATATATATATATATATATATATATATAATGTTTGCCAATTACAGGTTCATGAGATGCACCTCTGACCTATGTTTGAGACCACTGGATGATGTAAATGTTCACAAATTCCCTTAACAGAAAGCCAAGATTCACCCGAGAACAAGTTAATCAATTTAGGACAAATTACCAAAATTTAACATAAAAGTTTTTAAAAAAGTGTAAAATAAATGTACAAATTATGCCTGAGAGATTATGACAACATGTTCAGCACTTTTGCATATAATGACCTAGGCGATGACATAAGACCTAAATGTTTTGGAGCGTAAGACAATTCAACAGACAATCAGTACAACACATTTTGATAAACATGACATAAGCAACAGATAATGTAAAAAACAAC
>JAFMOC010000511.1:445000-450000 GCA_019802505.1 Corydoras sp. C115 | reverse complement strand
TCCCATCTCCTCTCCTCTCCCAGGTTCTCCCTCAACCCTGCTCTCTCTCTCTCTCTCTCTCTCTTTCTATCATAGTAGTTTTATTAAAGAAAAAGGGGGGAAAAGGGAAAGGGAAAAAAGAAAAAAAATGTGTATGTATGTTTATATATATATATATATATATATATATATATATATATATATATATATATATATATATATGTGTGTGTGTGTGTGTGTGTGTATATATATACACACAAATATATAAAATATTCTTTTTTTTTTCTTTTTTGTGTTAAAGCAAGTTATTCTCAAAATAAATTCATTCATTCATTCATTCATTATCTTCCGCTTTATCCTCTATTAGGGTCGCGGGAGGGTTCCCCATGCCCATCCAGGGGAGAACGTCTCGGGCGCTGGGCAGATACACCCAGGACAGGGCGCCAATCTATCGCTGGGCACACACTCACTCACACACACTCTATATGGGGCAATTTGGAGAATTCAATTGACTTGATCCATGTTTTTGGACTGTGGGAGGAAACCGGAGAACCCGGAGGAAACCCACGCGGACACAGGGAGAACATGGAAACTCCACCCAGATTGGGATTCGAACCGGGAATCCCTAGAGCTGAGAGGAGAACATGCTAACCACTAAGCCACCGTGCCGCCCGCTTGCTGATTGCATTGGTTATGATTAAAATACAACTTCCTGAGTCAGCGGTTTGAGATGAGGGTGATGAGGGTGATGAGGGTGATGAGGGTGATGAGGGTGTGGTCGCTCAGTGGTTAGGTGAATTTTCGGGCGCTGGGCAGATACACCCAGGACAGGGCGCCAATCTATCGCTGGGCACACACTCACTCACACAGACACACTCTATATGGGGCAATTTGGAGAATTCAATTGACTTGATCCATGTTTTTGGACTGTGGGAGGAAACCGGAGAACCCGGAGGAAACCCACGCGGACACGGGGAGAACATGGAAACTCCACCCAGATTGGGATTCGAACTGGGAATCCCTAGAGCTGAGAGGAGAACATGCTAACCACTAAGCCACCGTGCCGCCTCTCAAAATAAATGTTATTTTTAAAAGTCAAAAGTCTCTCTCTCTCTCTCTCTCTCTTTCTCTCTTTCTCTCTCTCTCTCTCTCTCTCTCTCTCTCTCTCTCTCTCTCTCTCTCTCTCTCTCTCTCTCTCTCTCTCTCTTCAGCTTATACCTGCGTTAGTGGATTCACTGTTGTAAACAAGCTGCACCCGTTCCCATGGTAACAGCATCAGACCTCAGCATTTGCTTGCTCGATGGAAAAGAGACTTAGGTAGGTGGATGGAGAGAGAGAGAGAGAGAGATCGGAATTGGATGCTAAGTGCATTATGGGAATCTTGTAGGAGGGAGGAACAGCAGAACCGACTGGTGACTGGATGAGGTGGTACATCGGAGGAAAACGCAGCCCAACGGGGGTTTCTGGGTATTTATTCAGAATACGTAAGCGAGGGAGGGAGCGAGGGAGCGAGGGAGGGAGGGCTGAGTGAGGAGGGAGGGAGGGCTGAGTGAGGAGGGAGGGAGGGCTGAGTGAGGAGGGAGCGAGGGAGGGAGGGCTGAGTGAGGAGGGAGGGAGGGCTGAGTGAGGAGGGAGGGAGGGCTGAGTGAGGAGGGAGCGAGGGAGGGAGGGCTGAGTGAGGAGGGAGGGAGGGCTGAGTGAGGAGGGAGGGAGGGCTGAGTGAGGAGGGAGGGAGGGCTGAGTGAGGTCATGCTGTATTTTTAGGTGGATGTGGCGTGGATGGCTGGGTGGTGGCAGGCTGGTGCAGCAAAGTGCAACACACACACAGCCCTCGTTTTCAAGGTTTGCACGACTAACGAGTTAATTACAACCCCTGACGAATGCCCCACTCACCCAGAAATGTAGGTTACAAGTTCAAGTTCAAGTCATTTATTTATATTGCGCTTTTTATAACAGTACATCATCACAAAGCAGCTTTACAGAGATATAAACCTTTAAACCCCCAAAGAGCAAGCCCAAGCAACAGCGGCAAGAAAAAACTCCCTGTTATGATGTTATCTTAAGGAAGAAACCTTGTGAGGACCGAGGCTCAGTGGGGGACTCATCATCCTTGAGCAGCCGGGTTAGCATGTTCTCCTCTCAGCACTAGGGATTCCATGTTCTCCCCGTGTCCACATGGGTTTCCACCGGGTTCTCCGGTTTCCTCCCACAGTCCAAAAACATGGATCAAGGTCAATTGAGTTCTCAAAATTGCCCCATATAGAGTGATAATAGAGGGGGCAGCATGGTGGTTTAGTGGTTAGCATGTTCTCCTCTCAGCGCTAGGGATTCCCGGTTCGAATCCCAATCTGGGTGGAGTTTCCATGTTCTCCCCGTGTCCGCGTGGGTTTCCTCCGGGTTCTCCGGTTTACACCCTTACACCCAAGGTCAATTGAATTCTCCAAATTGCCCCATATAGAGTGTGTGTGAGTGAGAGTGTGTCCAGTGATAGATTGGTGCCCTGTCCTGGGTGTATCTGCCCAGCGCCCAAAACGTTCTCCCCTGGATGGGCATGGGGAACCCCCCCGCGACCCTAATAGAGGATAAAGCGGAAGATGGATGGATGGATAGATAAAATATGGAGTCTCAGTGTATAGAGGAATAAAGGGTTTAAAGGACAAAAAGCCTCTCTTACCTTCATCTCTATGATGGTCTGTAGAGTTTTGGTCTTGCTCGGGTCCTGATGCAGCTGGTTCCGGCGATGAAGCTCCTGTAAAGTCATTAAAATGATTACTTCATCTCATTATCTTCCCCTTGATCCTATATATATGCATACATACATACACATATATATAGGGGCAATTTGAAGCAGCCAATTCACCTTAAATCCATGTTTTGGGACTGTGGAACGCAACCAGAGAATTAAGAAAGTCTACAAAGACACAGGGAGAAGATGGAACCCCAAATTGGGATTTGAACCTGGAATCCCCAGCACTGAGAGGAGAACATGCTAACCACTAAGCCACCGTGCCGCCTATTTAAATAATAATAATTTATATTATTAATGATACTTTATTGTACCTTGTTAATAGAAACTTCCTACTTTTATTATTATTAGGTTTGTTGTACTAGAATTATACATTGTAATATTGATTCAAATAACATAATAATAAAAATGATAATAATAAAAATGATAATAATAAAAATGATAATAATAATAATAATAATAATAATAATAATAATAATAATATATTAATGATTATTATTGGTGCAGCACAGTGGTTTAGTGAATAAGCATGTTCTCTCTCAAAACTGGGGATTCAGGTTCGAATCCCAATCTTGGTGGAGTTTCCATGTTCTCCCCGTGTCCGTGTGGGTTTCCTCCGGGTTCTCCGGTTTCCTCCCACAGTCCACAAACATGGATCAAGTCAATTGAGTTCTCCAAATTGCCCCCTATAGAGTGTGTTTGTGTTTGTGTGTGTGTGTGTGTACCCAGCAATAGATTGGTGTCCTGTCCTGGGTGTATCTGCCCAGCGCCCGAAACGTTCTCCCCTGGATGGGCATGGGGAACCCCCCCCATGACCATAATAGAGAATAAAGCCGAAGATAATCCCCATGCCCATCCAGGCAAGAACGTTTCGGTCGCTAGGCAGATATACCCAGGACAGGGCGGCAATCTATCACTGGGCACACACTCACACACACACATACACACACTATATGGGGGCAATTTAGATAGGGGCAATTCAGAGCAGCCAATTGACCTTGAATCCATGATTTTGGCCTGTGGGGAAAACTGAAGAACCCAGAGAAAACTTATACGGGGAGAACATGGAAACTCCGCCATTTTCTGTCGCCAAGATAGAAATACACCTGATTGTAGTTGAACAGCTCATTTTGAGATGGCCACGCCCATCTGGGGAGATATATTCACATGCAGCGTTGCTATTTAAATGATGATTTTGGTTTAAAAATATACTTTTCGGGGGGTGTAGGATAGTAAATAGTAGAATAGAACCCATGATGTCACTGCTGCTGACTGAACACTGACGACACGCATCATCCCTCATGAACCTACCTCTCGTAGGTGAAGGTTCTCCTTTTCCTTCTGATCCAGAATGACCTCTAGATGGCCAAGCTGAGCCTCCGCCTCAGCAATCCGCCGTGCCCTGTCCTGCTCCTCCTCCTCCGTGGCTCGGCCTGCCCCTGGAGGGAGCCCTTTGCTCTGCAGCATCTCCAACAACTTCTTGATGGACTCATCTCTGGCTCCAAGAGTCTGCTTTTGAGTCTCGATGCGCAGCTCCATCTCCTCCAGGGTTTTCCTGAGGAGGAACAGCTCCTTGGCCTGGCGGTCGTGCTCGGCCTGCAGGCGGCGGAAATTCTCCTCGGTCAGCTCGATGGTGGTGAAATGTTCTCCGCCGGCAGCTCTGGAGTTGCTCTCCTGTTGCAGGAGGTGGTTCAGGTCCCTCTGCGTTCTCAGCTCATCCTGGAGAGCCTGGATGGTGATCTGAAGATGCTGGAGGAGACGGGAAGAGAGAATTCCAACAGTTTAGAAACTTCACACTGGTTCAGGTTAGCTAGCTTGATACGTTGGGGTTCTAGAGTATGATATGTTCTAGGTAGGGCAGCCTGATAATTGTTAAAATAAAGGTTTTGTTAGTTAGTCTTAAAAAGAAACATCTCACAGATGAGCAGGTCATGAAACAACCTACAAAAAAGAGATCATCATTCAGATACGCTCGCTTCTGTTCTGCAGTTTGTTGGAAACATGTCCGAACGTATTCGACGGGTTTGTGTGTGTTCCCAATAGGAGCTGGACAAGGATTTCAAACATCTTCTATATATATATAAATCTTAATTGAAGTATTAATAAAGGTAGAAAGTAAAAAAAGTAGAAAGTAAAAATATATATATATATATATATATATAAAATTTATATAAAATTATATATATATATATATAAAAAATTTATACATATATATGTATACATATATATATATATATATATATATATATATATATATATATATATATATATATAT
>JAFMOC010000511.1:420000-437500 GCA_019802505.1 Corydoras sp. C115 | reverse complement strand
CTAGTCTCTACATAGTGCACTATTTTCCCCTCTTCTCTACATAGTGCATTATTTTCCCCCGTATCTATTTTCCCCTTGTCTCTACATAGTGCACTAATTTTCCCTCGTCTCTACATAGTGCACTATTTTCCCCCGTATCTATTTTTCCCTCGTCTCTACATAGTGCACTAGTTTCCTCTCATTCTCCTCATCTATTTTCCCCTCATCTCTACATAGTGTACTATGTAGAGACCAGAGGAAATTAGTGCACTATGTAGAGATGAGGGGAACATAGTGCACTATTTTCCTCCAGTATCTTGTTAGTGCACTATTCACATTATTTTCACGTCATGTGTTCACAGTGGATGTCAGAGCAGCTGGTTTCCACTGAATTCTGTTTATTAATGTGCAGCTGACTGAGCAGAAACCCTTTATCTAAAATAAAAGTCCCTGTTAGGACGCGAAGACCCTGTGAGCGAGCGAGCGAGCGAGCGAGGCAGATGTTCTTTGCGGCAGTGTGACTAATGCTCCATTCACATCTCCCCCGTTTCCAAGGCGGGGTTCCAAATTCATTTCTCTTTCATGCTTCTTCCGAATCATTTCATTTGGGGAGTTAGATTAAATAGTCTGGAGCGTTCGGTAATGAGGCCAGATGAAGAGCGATGAGTTGAAATGAACGCAGAATGAATTCACCTCCGTTAATGGATGGATTCCTCTCACCCCGTCGCCGTGAGACGGAACCCGTTCAGCGGAAGCTGATTTTTTATTTTTACAAAGCCAATAATTGTTGAGGGAAGAGTCGTATGGCGACAACAGCAGCGTTGAAGTGACCTACAGATCTGAAATAAATTCCATCCATCCATTATCTTCTGCTTTATCCTCTATTAGGGTCGCGGGGGGGTTCCCCATGCCCATCCAGCGGAGAACGTGTTGGGCGCTGGGCAGCACACACTTACACACACACACACACTACATAGGGGCAATTTGGAGCAGCAAATTCACCTTGAATCCGTGTTTTTGGACTGTGGGGAAATGGAGAACCCGGAGGAAACCCACGCAGACAAGGCAAACTCCACCCAGATGAGGTCCATCCATTATATTCCGCTTTATCCTCTATTAGGGTCGTGGGGGGGGGGGTTCCCCATGCCCATCCAGTGGAGAACGTGTTGGACGCTGGGCAGATACACCCAGGACAGGACACCAATCTATCACTGAGCACACACTCACTCACATACACACTACATAGGGGCAATTTGGAGCAGCAAAGTCACCTCGAATCCATGTTTTTTGACTGTGGGGAACCAGAGAACCCAGAGGAAACCCACGCGGACAAGGGAAACTCCACCCAGATTGGTCCATCCATTATCTTCGGCTTTATCCTCTACTAGGGTCGCAGGGGGGTTCCCCATGCCCATCCAGGGGAGAACGTGTTGGGCGCTGGGCAGATACACCCAGGACAGGGCGCCAATCTATCGCTGAGCACACACTCACTCACACAGACACACACTACATAGCGGCAATTTGGAGCAGCAAAGTCACCTTGAATCCATGTTTTTGGACTATGGGGAACCGGAGAACCCGGAGGAAATCTACACGGACAAGGGAAACTCCACCCAGATGGGGACCATCCATTATATTCAGCTTTATCCTCTATTAGAGTCGCAGGGGGGTTCCCCATGCCCATCCAGGGGAGAACGTTTCGGGCGCTGGGCAGATACACCCAGGACAGGGCGCCAATCCATCACTGAGCACACACTCACTCACACACACACACACACACACACACTACATAGGGGCAATTTGGAGCAGCAAAGTCACCTTGAATCCATGTTTTTGGACTATGGGGAACCGAAGAACCTGGAGGAAACCCAGCTAGACACGGGGAGAACATGGAAACTCCACCCAGATTGGGATTCGAACCGGGAATCCCTAGCCCTGAGAGGAGAACATGCTAACCACAAAGCCACCGTGCTAGATCTGACCACTCTGACCCCTGAGACTTCTCTTGTTGGACATTAACAAAGATGTTGCATGGGATACAATACATTTCATAACAATTTTTATTTACAATATCAGTTTGGCCACGCCCCCTTTTTGCTCCACTTATTGTCCATGTTCTCAGTTCCACTTCCTGTAAAGATGGACTTTGTAGTTCTACAATTCCAGACTGTAGTTCATCTGTTTGTGTTCTACAGTACATACTTTGTACGTCCCCTTTACTCTGTTCTAATGGTCAGAACCCCAATAGTAGCACCACAGAGCAGGGGTTATTGGGTGGGGGCATTATTCCTATCCCAGCAGTGTCTCTGAGGTGGAGAAATGAAACTCCAGCAGCACTGCTGCACTAAAACCCCCTCACCACATCAGTGTCACTGCAGAACTGACAAGAAACAATCCACCACCCAAATGATACCTGTTCTGTGATGCTCCTGACCAACAGAGAACACAGAACCAACAGGGGACTAACAACAACACAGAACACAGATGGACTACAGTCTTTTGGGACTTATGTAGATGCGGTAGCTCAGTGGCTATCGATCTGAAGGTCTTGGGTTTAAATCCCAAGGGTTCCTTGAGCAGGACCCTTAACCCTCATTGCTCTTAACCCTGTGTTCTGACACCAACCATCAAAGTTGGGATACTTGTAAGTCGCTTTGAATAAAAGCATCTGTTTACTGACCACTAGGGGTGAGCTGCAATATTCGCTGATTCGACGATTCGATTCGGAGAACCGTAGTCAACTATGAACCTCATAGTCGAATGTACCATTTTGACCACATGGACATGGAAATGTCTTTGTTTTCGTTATATATATAGCCTTTTGTCAAATAAAATCATCTAATTTCTGTTAATAATTTTTTAATGATGTGTGCGCTTTAACAATAGGCTACACATTAATAAAGCAAGTAAAATATGAAAAAAAAACTTTTTTAAAAACCACGCTTATAGCGCCATCTTGTGGTGAAATTTTAACTGATTCGACTATCAGTCGACTATAGGGAAAATCTGACGAATCAGATTCGACTATGAAAATCCTTAGTTGAAGACACCCCTACTGACCACCATCTCTGTGTGAGTGAGTGTGTACCCAGTGATAGATTGGCATCCTGTCCTGGGTGTATCTGCCCAGCGCCCAAAACGTTCTCCTCTGGATGGGCATGGAGAACCAACACCCCCCCCCCCCCTGCGATCCTAGAAGATGGTGAGTGGGGGAAACAGACAATGGAGGAAGAGGGAGGTGTTGCCGGTGCCAATCTATTGACTGGCATTGTATATAAATACACACACACTTCAGTTCTTCAAAATCCTAAATGTCATGGACGACAGAACCTGAACAGAAGCTTGGACACATGTCCTCTGCACCGAGGTTCTGCTGCCAGCTGCTAAAAGTAGCATAAAGCAGGCAGAGTTGAAGAAACTGCCCTTGCTTTAGTCGATCTGTCACACACACACACACACACACACACACACACACACACACACACACACTTTATTTAGAGGGCACTACAGTGACATCATCTGAATTTAACCTTGAGTCAAGTCTCAGGGTTCCTTCCTGTCCTTATTCTCCAGTCCTTCACCGCTCCTCATTAACGTCTCCGTTTATTCTTCTCTTATATTAAAGTGAATGTATATATGTGTGGGCGGCACGGTGGCTTAGTGGTTTAGCATGTTCTCCTCTCAGCTCTAGGGATTCCCGGTTCGTATCCCAATCTGGGTGGAGTTTCCATGTTCTCCCCGTGTCGGCGTGGGTTTCCTCCGGGTTCTCCGGTTTCCTCCCACAGTCCAAAAACATGGATCAAGTCAACTGAGTTCTCCAAATTGCCCCATATAGAGTGTGTCTGTGTGAGTGAGTGTGAGCCCAGCGATAGATTGGCGCCCTGTCCTGGGTGTATCTGCCCAGCGCCCGAGACGTTCTCCCCTGGATGGGCATTGAGAACCCCACCACGACCCTAATAGAGGATAAAGCGGGAGATAATGAATGAATGAATGTATATTTGTGGTAGGAGCGCTGCAGCGTGGGGTAGTGGGCGGAGCCGTCGCCCAACATCACACCTGAAGCTGCTCCGTCTCATCACCGTGGACGTCCTTTAATACCGAGAAACTTACGTACCACTGGGAGAGAGAGTCCAGCCGACAGGACAGATGGGATGTGGGTCCAGTGTTACACTGGTTCTGTTAAAGCTCGGCGTGTTTAATGAAGCCGCGTCGGGCGTCATGAATAAAAAACAGATTGTCGCGCAATCCTGCCTACAATATTTATAAAAGTCATGCTTTTATTTACTCTGGTTTTATCCATCCATCCATTATCTTCTGCTTTATCCTCTCCTAGTGTCATGGGGGGGGGGGGTTCCCCATGCCCATCCAGTGGAGAACGTTTTAGGCGCTGGGCAGATACATCCAGGACAGGGCGGCAATCTATCACTGGGCACACACTCACTCACACACACACTCTATATGGGGCAATTTGGAGAACTCAATTGACCTTGATCCATGTTTTTGGACTGTGGGAGGAAACTAGAGAACCCAGAGAAAACCCACACGGACACGGGGAGAACATGGAAACTCCACCCAGATTGAGATTCGAACCGGGAATCCCTAGAGCTGAGAGGAGAACATGCTAACCACTAAGCCACCGTGCCGTCCTAATAATAATAATAATAATAATAATTATTATTATTATTATTATTATTAGTCATCCATCTATCCATTATCTTCCACTTTATCTTCTATTAGGGTTGCGGGGGGGGGTTCCCCATGCCCATCCAGTGGAGAACGTTTCGGGTGCCGGGCAGATACACCCAGGACAGGGTGCCAATCTATCACTGGACACACACTCACTCACACTCACACACTCTATGGGGCAATTTAGAGATCTTAGTTAACTTTGATCCATGTTTTTGGACTGTGGGAGGAAACCAGAAAACCTGGAGGAAACCCATATGGACACGGGGAGAACATGGAAACTCCACCCAGATTGGGATTTGAACCGGGAATCCCTAGTGCTGAGAGGAGAACATGCTAACCAACGCCCTGAGGTTTTACTTTATTTAGATGAATTGTAATTTTTTTTAATAAGACACAAGCGATTGGTTAAAATGAGGTAAGTGGAGTGTGAGGGGTGGAGTCTGTGAAGAAGAGATAAATCAAACTAAATCTGACTGAAACAGAGACTAGGGGTGTCTTCAACTAAGGATTTTCATAGTCGAATCTGATTCGTCAGATTTTCCCTATAGTTGACTGATAGTCGAATCAGTTAAAATTTCACCACAAGATGGCGCTATAAGCGTGGTTTTTAAAAAAGTTTTTTTTTATATTTAACTTGTTTTTCTAGAGCACCGTAAATGGGATCCCCGTTCTGGACTTTTTTCCACTTCAAAGGAAAAACCTAAAACACTCAGATCAAGGCTATATATATATAACGAAAACAAAGACATTTCATGTAAAAACTAATGCTTAGCAGCAGCCATGGGCGCCCCCATGTGGTCAAAATGGTACATTCGACTATAAGGTTCATAGTCGACCACGGTTCTCTGAATCGAATCGTCGAATCAGTGAATATTGCAGCTCACCTCTAACAGAGACAGAAAGAGAAGAGAGTTCCACTCAAAGACAGTTCCACAAAAAAATAGAGAGAGAGAGAGAGAGAGAAGGAGACGACAGGATCTCAGACAGGACTGCTGTGTCCTTGACATTCTGTCACCCAACCTCCACACACACACACACACACACACACACACACACACCTGTGCGTATTCAGACTGATATACCGGCAGCATCTATAAATACACTGACCGTTCTAAAGTATATGAACAGCTTCTGAATCATGAAACTCACACAAGCTTTGTTCAAAATGTAATGCCCCACTTTTGTTCTCACATTAACAAAAACAGCACAGCCCATCAGCACTGGGGATCCCGGTTCGAATCCCAATCTGGGTGGAGTTTCCATGTTCTCCCCGTGTCCACATGGGTTTCCTCCGGGTTTTCCAGTTTCTTCCCACAGTCCAAAAACATGGATTCAAGATGAAGTGAATGCAGGGTAGTGTGTGTATATGTCTTCTTGAGTGAGTGAGTGAGTGTGTGCCCAGCGATAGATCTGCCCAGCACATGTAACATTCTGCCCTGATGGGCATGTGGAACCCCCCCACCCCCCCGACCCTAGTAGAGGATAAACGGAAGATAATTGATGGATGGATTAACAACAGTACTGTATATTTTTGAACACTGAAAATTTGAACCAGGACCCCAGTAGTAGCACCACAGAGCAGGGGTTATTGGGTGGGGGCATTATTCCTATCCCAGCAGTGTCACTGAGGTGGAGAAATGAAACTCCAGCAGCACTGCTGCACTAAAACCCCCTCACCACATCAGTGTCACTGCAGAACTGACAAGAAACAATCCACCACCCAAATGATACCTGTTCTGTGATGCTCCTGACCAACAGAGAACAGAGAACCAACAGGGGACTAACAACAACACAGAACACAGATGAACTACAGTCTGGAATTGTAGAACTACAAAGTCCATCTATATGATAAGTGGAGGAAGAAGGGAGTGTGTCCAAACTTTGGACTGGTGCTGTATGGTCACCAAATTTCAAGTATTTTAAATAAATAAATTCAAAGAGAAAAAAAAGAAGTGGAATCTTAGATTTTGAACAACCTCTTAGTAAATGATCACCGCTACACTCTCAGTAAAGAGGTCTGAGGGTCTGATGTAACGCGTCTCCTAGTTCTCTGTAAAGAACCGTTAGAGGAACCTAAAGGATCCAGAGGAAGATCTAATGAGATGGATGAGCTGTCTCAAAGCCTCTACATCACTGCAGTCCTCAGACCCCATCGTCCCGCTCCTGAAGAACGGCACGTTCTAAAAGCGGCTCTGTTCCAGACACTAAGGAATTAGAAAGGTTAATTATAGCTCCTCGTTTGTCCTCGCTGGACGCTGAAGAAATTAAACTAATTAATGCACTCATTACAGGAATCAAAAAGAGACAAACGAGCGGAAGCGATTCTGCCGACAACCAAGAGAAGAAAAGGCTTTAGACATTTCCATGATAAATGAATTAATGAATAATTTGTGACATCAGGAAAATCCACAGGTACAGACCGAAAATTAGGCCGCGCCCCCTTTTTGCTCCACTTATTGTCCATGTTCTCTGTTCCACTTCCTGTAAAGATGGACTTTGTAGTTCTACAATTCCAGACTGTAGTTCATCTGTTTGTGTTCTACAGTACATACTGTGTACGTCCCCTTTACTCTGTTCTAATGGTCAGAACCCCAATAGTAGCACCACAGAGCAGAGATTATTGGGTGGGTGCATTATTCCTATCCCAGCAGTGTCACTGAGGTGGAGAAATGAAACTCCAGCAGCACTGCTGCACTAAAACCCCCTCACCACATCAGTGTCACTGCAGAACTGACAAGAAACAATCCACCACCCAAATGATACCTGTTCTGTGATGCTCCTGACCAACAGAGAACCAACAGGGACTAACAACAACACAGAACACAGATGAACTACAGTCTGGAATTGTAGAACTACAAAACTACATCCAGGACAGAGCACCAAACCATCACTGGGCCCACACACACTCACACCTACAAACACTATATGGGGCAATTCATTCATTCATTCATTATCTCCCGCTTTATCCTCTATTAGGGTCGCGGGGGGGTTCCCCATGCCCATCCAGGGGAGAACGTTTCGGGCGCTGGGCAGATACACCCAGGACAGGGCGCCAATCTATCGCTGGGCACACACTCACTCACACAGACACACTCTATATGGGGCAATTTGGAGACTTCAATTGACTTGACCATGTTTTTGGACTGTGGGAGGAACCCGGAGAACCCGGAGGAAACCCACGCGGACACGGGGAGAACATGGAAACTCCACCCAGATGGGGATTCGAATCGGGAATCTCTAGCGCTGAGAGGCAAACGTGCTAACCACTAAGCCACCGTGCCGCCTGGGGCAATTTAGAGCAGTCAATTTCCATTGAATCCATGGTTTTGGACTGTGGGAGGAAACTGGAGAACCCGAAGAAATCCCACACAGATCGCGACTCAAACCTGGATCCCCAGCGCTAATAGCCAAACAAGCTAATCACTACACCACTGTACCACCTTACTTTGCATAGATCATCGCTAGGGATTCCCGGTTCCTCCAGGTTCTCCGGTTTCCTCCCACAGTCCAAAAACATGGATCAAGTCAATTGAGTTCTCCAAATTGCCCCATATAGAGTGTGTATGTGTGAGTGAGTGTGTGCCTAATGATGGATTGGCACCCTGTCCTGGGTGTATCTGCCCAGCGCCCGAAACGTTCTCCCCTTGATGGGCATGGGGAACCCCCCCCACGACCCTAATAGAGGATAAAGCGGAAGATAATGGATGGATGGACCTCATCACCACAAGAGGTTATTCTCATGACCGTGCAAAGCACTGATATAGTGATGCACAGGAAACACTCAACATCTCCATGATTTACTAAGAAGCTAAGAAGAAAAAAAAATAGTTTATTAAAGGAATAAAGCACAGAGGAGGGTGGCACGGTGGCTTAGTGTTTAGCATGTTCTCCTCTCAGCGCTAGGGATTGCCAGTTCAAATCCCAATCTGGGTGGAGTTTCCATGTTCCGCCCGTGTCCGCGTGGGTTTCCTCCGGGTTCTCCGGTTTCCTCCCACAGTCCAAAAACATGGATCAAGTCAATTGAGTTCTCCAAATTGCCCCATATAGAGTGTGTCTGTGTGTGTGTGAGTGAGTGTGTGCCCAGTGATAGATTGGAACCCTGCTCTGGGTGTATCTGCCCAGCGCCCGAAACGTTCTCCCCTGGATGGGCATGGGGAACCCCCCCACGACCCTAGTAGAGAATAAAGCAGAAGATAATAAGGTGGCTTAGTGGTTAGCATGTTCTCCTCTCAGTGCTAGGGATTGCCAGTTCGAATCCCAATCTGGGTGGAGTTTCCATGTTCTCCCCGTGTCCGCGTGGGTTTCCTAAGGGTTCTCCAGTTTCCTCCCACAGTCCAAAAACATGGATCAAGGTCAATTGAGTTCTCCAAATTGCCCCATATAGAGTGTGTTTGTGTGAGTGAATGTGTGCCCAGTGATATATTGGTGTCCTGTCCTGGGTGTATCTGCCCAGCGCCCGAAACGTTCTCCCCTGGATGGGCATGGGGAACCCCCCCGCGATCCTATTAGAGAAACAGAAGCCTATGTGTGTCCAGAATCCCAAACGGCAAATATTAAGGTTTAATCGATCATTCTGACAAAACAAACAGTATACAGTGCTGTTCACTTCACCTCCAGCCTATTATATTGGAAGAGCCATTAATGTGTCCCCACCCTCAGACGGAGAACACTGGGTAATGACATTTCGGAGCAGAGGCCCAGATCAAACATATGTCCTCTCTGTGAGGGATGGAACTGAGCACAGCCAAATTTGTTCGGTGCACGAGCCGTCCATCTATAGAGCTGCGCAGCGGTCGACAAAGTGTCCAAGAAAATATATAATTAAAAAAAAAATACCAAAAATGATTAAAAAAAAGGGTGTTAATTAAACAGAGACTCATTTTTGTAAAAAGCGGCACAGTGGCTTAGTGGTTAGCATGTTCTCCTCTCAGCTCTAGGGAGTCCCGGTTCAAATCCCCATCTGAGTGGAGTTTCCATGTTCTCCCCGTGTCCGCGTGGGTTTCCTCCGGGTTCTCCGGTTTCCTCCCACAGTCCAAAAACATGGATCAAGATCAATTGAATTCTCCAAATTGCCCCATATAGAGTGTGTCTGTGTGTTGTGTGAGTGTGTGTCCAGTGATAGATTGCCCCCCTGTCCTGGGTGTATATGCCCAGTGCCCGAAACGTTCTCCCCTGGATAAGAATGGGGAACCCCCCCCCCCCCCGCAACCCTAATAAAGCAGAAGATAATGAATGAATTAAACAGAGATCAATTTTTGTCATTTGAAGCTACACTACAGGCACATGGACAGCAGGGGGTGTAGTGTTGGCATGTTCTCCTCTCAGCACTAGGGATTCCAGGTTCGAATCCCAATCTGGGTGGAGTTTCCATGTTCTCCCCGTGTCCGCGTGGGTTTCCTTCAGGTTCTCTGGTTTCCTCCCACAGTCCAAAAACATGTATTCAAAGTGAATTGGGTCCTCTCAATTGCCCCTACACAGTGTGAGTGTGTATGTGTGTGTGTGTGTGTGTGTGTGTGTGTGTGTAAGTGAGGTAGGTAATAAATGAATAAATGAATAAACTACAGGGACAAAAGTATTGGGACACATCCCATAATCATTGAATTCAGGTGCTTTCCATCCATCCATCCATTATCTGCTTTATCATATATTAGGGTTGCGTGGGGGTGGGGGGGTTCCCCATGCCCATCCAGGGGAGAACGTCTCGGGTGCTGGGCAGATACACCCGGGACAGGACACCAATCCATCGCTGGGCACACACTCACTCACACAGACACACTCTATATGGGGCAATTTGGAGAATTCAATTGACTTGATCCATGTTTTTGGACTGTGGGAGGAAACCGGAGAACCCAGAGCAAACCCACACGGACACGGGGAGAACATGGAAACTCCACCCAGATTGGGATACGAACCAGGAATCCCTAGAGCTGACAGGAGAACATGCTAAACCACTAAGCCACTGTGCCACATATTGGGTAGAACCCTGTTAAATTCATTAAACTATTGTTCGTGTCTGGAATTGAATCCCCGTCGAGTTCTGAAGCATAAAGCAGATCATACCTGGTTCTCCTCATGCGTCACCCTCATCTGCTCCTTGAGAACCGAGGTCCGAGCCGCCTCCTCCTTCCTCATGCCACGCTCCTTCTTCAGCTCGGGGCTCCAGAAGCTCTTGATGCTATTGGCCGAGGAGCCCAGCTTGTTCTCCTTGAGCTCCAGCTCGCGCCGCAACAGCTCGTTCTCCCTCTGCATGTCCCGCAGCTGAGCGTGGATCGCCCCCTGCTGGTGATGCTGCAGTGCCAGCGAACCCAACGAGCCCAGCTCACTGTAGGCCAGAAGGTCGGCGTGCGGCCCCAACCCGATCGAGGCGATGTTCGGGCTGCTGCCCATGGCGGTCATGCGGCCGCTGTACACGGCTCGGCTGGCCCCGCGGCCGATGGTCATGGTCCCTCTGGGGTAGGTGGCAGTGGAGCCCACGGCCTCGTGCTCGCTCAGGTACATGGGGCCCGAGGTGGCGTAGGCAGCGTTAAGGGACTGAATGTTTTCCATTGAGAGCGTCTTGGCGCCCGAGTTGGCACCTGTCACACGGCGGTGTCCCAGACGCGGCGACCGGGGAAGGCGTGGAGAACGAGCTGGGCTGCCTTCAATATGGCTGACGCCACGCGCCGCACTGCTGTACATCTTCCAGAGGATTGGGGCAAATCAAAGGGGCGTGGCCTGATGATCAAATCCTGGCCCCTTAATGATTTGTGTGGTGCATTAGTGCATCCTAAGAAGAAGAAGAAGAGGAAGATGATTAAGTCATTGCTGTTAAATATATATATCATATATCCATCCATTATCTTCAGCTTTATCCTCTATTAGGGTCGCGGGGGGTTCCCCATGCCCATCCAGGGGAGAACGTTTCGGGCGCTGGGCAGATACACCCAGCACAGGACGCCAATCTATCATTGGACACACATTCACTCACACAGACGGACACACTCTATATGGGGCAATTTGGAGAACGCAATTGACTCTGATTCTTGTTTTTGGACTGTGGGAGGAAACCGGAGAACCCGGAGGAAACCCACACAGACACGGGGAGAACATGGAAACTCCACTCAGGTTGGGATTCGAACCGGGAATCCCTAGTGCTGAGAGGAGAACATGCTAACCACTAAGCCACCCCTCATATATATCCATCCATCCATTATCTTCCGCTTTATCCTTATTAGGGTCACGGGGGGGGGGG
The DNA here is from genome assembly GCA_019802505.1 of Corydoras sp. C115. Lineage (NCBI taxonomy): Eukaryota > Metazoa > Chordata > Actinopteri > Siluriformes > Callichthyidae > Corydoras > Corydoras sp. C115. The sequence continues at coordinate 425,601 of JAFMOC010000511.1, read as the reverse complement.
GTTCCCCATGCCCATCCAGGGGAGAACGTCTCGGGCGCTGGGCAGATACACCCAGGACAGGGCGCCAATCTATCACTGGACACACACTCACTCACACAGACACACTCTATATGGGGCAATTTGGAGACTTCAATTGACTTGACCATGTTTTTGGACCGTGGGAGGAACCCGGAGAACCCGGAGGAAACCCACGCGGACACGGGGAGAACATGAGAGGCGAATGCTAACATGGTTCTAAGTAGTTGGTATGAATATTAATGCTGGCATAGTTTCTAAAACATGACAGAACATTGATGTTGTGCATCATTATGAAGATGTCGTCCATTTTTGGAACTCAGGGTCTAATTGTGACTTTAATGTCAAAAATAGTGGTACTGTGGCTTAGTGGTTGGCATGTTCTCCTCTCAGCGCTAGGGATTCCCGGTTCGAATCTTAATCCGGGTGGAGTTTCCATGTTCTCCCCGTGTCCGCGTGGGTTTCCTCCGGGTTCTCCAGTTTCCTCTCACAGTCCAAAAACATGGCTCAAGGTCAAGTAAATGCTCCAAATTGCCCCATATAGAGTGTGTCTGTGTGAGTGAGTGTGTATCCAGTGATAGATTAGTGTCCTGTCCTGGGTGTATCTGCCCAGCGCCCGAAATGTTCTCCCCTGGATGGGCATGGGGAACCCCCCCCCCCCCCACGACCCTAGTAGAGGATAAAGCAGAAGATAATGGATGGATGGACTTTAAATTTGGAGGTGTATCCAGTAGGGGTGAGCTGCAATATTCGCTGATTCGATGATTCTATTCGGAGAACCGTAGTCGACTATGAACCTCATAGTCGAATGTACCATTTTGACCACATGGGGGCGCCCATGGCTGCTGCTAAGCATTAGTTTTTACATGAAATGTCTTTGTTTTCGTTATATATATAGCCTTTTGTCAAATAAAATCATCCTAATTTCTGTTAATATATTTTTTTAAATGATGTGTGCGCTTTAACAATATAAAATATATAACAAAATATTTTAAAAAAATCTTTTTTAAAAACCACGCTTATAGCGCCATCTTGTGGTGAAATTTTAACTGATTCGACTATCAGTCGACTATAGGGAAAATCTGACGAATCAGATTCGACTATGAAAATCCTTAGTTGAAGACACCCCTAGTATCCCCTAGTATGATATATTAGTGTCCTGTCCTGGGTGTATCTGCCCAGCGCCCGAAACGTTCTCCCCTGGTTGGGCATGGGGAACCCCCCCCCCATCCCCCCCACGACCCTAGTAGAGGATAAAGCAGAAGATAATGGATGGATGACCACTAAATGACACGGTGAGGTCTGTAAAGCTGCTGCTGTGACTGATGCAGCAATTCTACACAATTATTTACAATACAAGTTCGTTATAACGATCAGAATCAATTTACATTTAATAGATTAATTCATAAAACTACAGTTACAGCTAGTCATGGCAGCTTTACAGCATAGACTTCAAACATGGCTGACATCTCCACCATCATCCATCACCGGGGGTTGCTGAGTCGTTTCCTGCGGCTCATTATCTAATTACTTATTTACACCATATAATTTCCCATTATGTAACAGCCTTCGACTGCTTCCAAAACCCCAAACCGCCTACTAAACAGTATAAACAGTAGGTAAAGCTGTAGGCGGGCAGGGCTCACACACAGTAGGCATTCGGTGGAATGCTCAGTGAATTGGAAACCATCTGCACATCCCCGTGCCGTTCTGTGAGCCGATGACTCTCCAGCTGAATCACACGTTCACAAGTGGAACCATACTACAGCCACCAAAATAAACCTGAAAATTCATTATTATATATGAATTGTGGGAGTTTCACAGTGGAGGTGTGATATGATGTAACAGGGTAAACAAAACACATCAACGGTGGTGCGGTTACTACATACTAGCTTTTTTAAAACAACTCATACTGCTTTACTGGTCCATTGGTAATTAATAAACGACGGAATGCGAAAAAAAGAATTTTGGACTAATACCAAATACCAAACATATATATATATATATATTCATTCATTCATTCATTATCTTCCACTTTATCCTCTATTAGGGTCACAGGGGGGGTTCCCCATGCCCATCCAGGGGAGAACGTTTCGGGGGCTGGGCAGATACACCCAGGACAGGGTGCCAATCTATCGCTGGGCACACACGCACACAGACACACTCTATATGGGGCAATTATTCATTCATTCATTCATTATCTCCCACTTTATCCTCTATTAGGGTCGCGGTGGGGTTCCCCATGCCCATCCAGGGGAGAACGTCTCGGGCGCTGGGCAGATAGACCCAGGACAGGGAACCAATCTATCATTGGGTACACACTCACACACTCAAACACACTCTATATGGGGCAATTTAGAGAACTCAATTAACTTGATCCATGTTTTTGGACTGTGGGAGGAAACCGGAGAACCCGGAGGAAACCCACGCGGACACGGGGAGAACATGGAAACTCCACCCAGATTGGGATTCGAACCGGGAATCCCTAGCGCTGAGAGGAGAACATGCTAAACACTAAACCACTGTGCCGCTATAAATATATCACTGTGTTAATTTTGCCATATTTTTTCATTGCAGAAACATTCTTAATATTTTTTTAAAACATTTCGAAACTGCATTTACGCAGAAGGGCTTAGTGTTTAGCATGTTCTCCTCTCAGCTCTAGGGATTCCCGGTTCGAATCCCCATGTGGGTAGAGTTTCCATGTTCTCCCCGTGTCCGTGTGGGTTTCCTCCGGGTTCTCCGGTTTCCTCCCACAGTCCAAAAACATGGATCAAGGTCAATTGAATTCTCCAAATTGCCCCATATAGAGTGTAGTAGAGGATAAAGTGGAAGATAATGGATGGATGGATGGACTTTAAATTTGGAGGTTTTGTCCCATATGGCTTTCCATACGCACGCGCGGGGGAAACGCGCTGCTTTATTTAGTAACGATCAGCTGAAACGAAAACGTTTAACAAACCAAATGAAAACGTTTGCGTCTTTTATTTAACTCACTATGAAGCACTATCGCCGTGACGTCATGCCAAACAATCAGCACCGGAAATCAGTACGTTGTTTACGAAGCGCCCATTGAGGCTTGCTTCATTAAGGGTGGGTGACGTCACGGATGACGTCCGACGCCTTGCTGGTTCGATAGAACCTTAACAGAACCTTAACAGAACAGAGGATGTGGATCTCCCTGGGATCTTGCGAAATTACTGTTTTTAAGGTTAAAGAATTATAAAAAATGAAACTGATCCTGGAATCGGGCTTAGTGATTTGCATGTTCTCCTCTCAGCACTAGGGATTCCCGGTTCGAATCCCCATCTGGGTGGAGTTTCCATGTTCTCCCCGTGTCCGCGTGGGTTTCCTCCGGGTTCTCCGGTTTCCTCCCACAGTCCAAAAAACATGGATCAATGTCAATTGAGTTCTCCAAATTGCCCCATATAAAGTGTGTCTGTGTGAGTGAGTGTGTGTCCAGTGATAGATTGGCGCCCTGTCCTGGGTGTATCTGCCCAGCGCCCCCCCCCCCCCCCCCCCCCCCCGCACGACCCTAATAGAGGATAAAGCAAAAGATAATGAATGGATGGATCTTCTGCTTAATTCCCTACTAGGGTCACAGGGGAGTTTCCATGTTCTCCCCGTGTCCGCGTGGGTTTCCTCCGGGTTCTCTGGTTTCCTCCCACAGTCCAAAAACATGGATCAAGGTCAATTAAATTCTCCAAATTGCCCCATATAGAGTGTGTGTGTGTGAGTGAGTGTGTGTCCAGCGATAGTGGTGTCCTGTCCTGGGTGTATCTGCCCAGCGCCAGAAACGTTCTCCCCTGGATGGGCATGGGGGAACCCCCCCCCCCACGACCCTAATAGAGGATAAAGCGGAAGATAATGGATGGATGTAGCTCTGTTCGGTTAACTCACTCGGCCATAAACACAAAAACACAAATGAATCATGTAAGAGTGTTTGGATACTTTCACAGTCCTGCTGAGAAGGATGAGTCACGAGCTCAGACTTAGTCACCTTTGGCAAGGAGACTTTCTCTCACTCACACACACACACACACACACACACACACACACACACTCACACACACACACACACAGTTCTCTATAATCATGGCCACTGTCTGAACCCACACTCATATGTGTGTGTGACATGATGTGGGAAGCGCAGCAACTAATCACCACAGAGGAGGCAAGGTGTTCTGAACCCATTTGTGTCATGTGTATGTGTATGTGTGTGTGTGTGTGTGTGTGTGTGTGTGTCTGTGTTTTATGACTACACACAGCTGTGTACTTCATCTCAGGCCTGTTTACCATGTGACCCATTGGCACACGTCGTCATAGTGCCCACACTATTTCCTGAACCTGCTGGCCCTCTGGCAGCAGCTGTATTTGGACTCACTCTTTATCACAGGTCTGGTGATCTATCTGACGTGAGGCGTTCTGTAGCGTTTGGATCCTCAGCAGTGTTTCTGAAGCTAAAGAATAAACATGACACCGAGCTGTTAGAAGAAGAAGAATTCTGTAATCCATCAAAAGAGTGTGGCTTTCATCTCCAAACCTGACTGCCGATAAACCAGAGCATCTCATCTCATTATCTCATGGTCTTAGTCCTCTATTAGGGCCCTGACGGGTTCCCATGCCCATCCAGCGGAGAACATTTCAGATGCTGGGCAGGTACACCCAATAGACACACACAATATATGGGGCAATTGAGAGCAGCCAATTCATCCTGAATCCATGTTTTTGCACTGTGGGAAAAAAAACCCACAGACACGACACGGGGAGGTATATTTCCATGACACACACAAAAACACACACAAAAAGACCTACACACACACACACACACACACACACACACACACACACACACATAAATGAAAATAAAAACACACACACACACACACAAACACAAACATGCAAACAAAAACACACACATGCAAACAAACACACACACAGACACACACACACAAACACAAACACATACATGCAAACAACAAAACACACACAAACATGCAAACAAACACACACACACACACACACAAACACATACATACAAACAAAAAACACACACACACACAAACACATACATGCAAACAAAAAAAAACACATACATACAAACAAACACACACATACACACACACACACACAAACACAAACATGCAAACAAAAAAAACACACAAACACAAACATGCAAACAAACACACACACACACACTAACACATACATGCAAACAAAAACACACACACACACAGACACACTCTATAGGGGACAATTTAGAGCATTCAATTCACCTTGAATCCATGTTTTTGGACTGTGGGAGGAAACCAGAGAACCCGGAGGAAACCCACACAGACACAGGGAGAACATGGAAACTCCACCCAGATCAAGAATCAAACCGGGAATCCCTAGTGCTGAGAGGAGAACATGCTAATCACTAAGCCACCGTGCCGCCCTCTGCAGGATCAAGCTGTCTTAAATAAAATTTGTGTTAAACTAACTGTGATTAGTGGAAATGAGTGCAATCAACGAAAATAAATCTCAAAATGAAAGTGATGGGCCGCTCTGTGATTGGCTGGCTGAGATTTAACTGACCAATCAGAA
>JAFMOC010000511.1:375000-417500 GCA_019802505.1 Corydoras sp. C115 | reverse complement strand
AACCCAGGATGTAGAACGTACGAGTCGGTTCCTGAAGCTGGCCGGAACGTCTGACAGGATGACCTATGAATTCACAGCCGAGTTTTAAAGTGTGTCTCCATTTCCCTTCCATTCATCCATTATCTTCCGCTTTATCCTATATTAGGGTTGTGGGGGGGTTCTCCATCCCCATCCAGGGGAGAACGTTTCGGGCGCTGGGCAGATACACCCAGGACAGGACACCAATCTATCACTGGACACACACTCACTCACACAGACACACTCTATATGGGGCAATTTGGAGAACTCAATTGACTTGATCCATGTTTTAGGACTGTGCGGCACGGTGGCTTAGTGGTTAACATTCATTCATCCATTATCTTCTGCTTTATCCTCTATTAGGGTCACGGGGGGGGGGGTGTTCCCCATGCCCATCCAGGGGAGAACGTTCCGGGCGCTGGGCAGACACACCCAGGACAGGTCGCCAATCCATCGCTGGGCACACACTCACTCACACAGACACACACGCATATATACTCTATATGGGGCAATTTGGAGAACCAAACCAACCTGCTCCATGTTTTTGGACTGTGGGAGGAAACCAGAGAACCCGGAGGAGACCCACGCGGACACGGGGAGAACATGGAAACTCCACCCAGATTGGGATTCGAACCGGGAATCCCTAGCGCTGAGAGGAGAACATGCTAAACACTAAAGCACCGTGCCGCCTATTTGAATAATAATAATGAATATTATTAATGATACTTTATTGTAACTTGTTAATAGAAACTTCCTACTTAATCAGGGGAGATATATTCACATGCAGCGTTGCTATTTAAATGATGATTTTGGTGTGAAGTGTGGGAGGAAACCGGAGAACCCGGAGGAAACCCACGCGGACACGGGGAGAACATGGAAATTCCACCCAAGATTGGGATTCGAACCGGGAATCCCTAGCGCTGAGAGGAGAACATGCTAACCACTAAGCTTCCATTTCCCTTCCTCTTGTTGTAATTCACCTCTGTCTTTCAAGCAGAGCTGGAATTTGAGAAGCCGATCTTATTTCTGTCGTTAGTTACAGTTTGCGAGCTCTTCTGATTGATCGCAGGCTGTTATCGATTCAGCTCGGGATTCGTTTATTCATTTAAAAGCATGGCTCCCACTCACAGGGTGGAAAATAATTAGATACACACACAGGATGACGGGAGACGCTGATGCTGCCCAGGTCTCCTTCACATCAAACACAGTCTGACTCTCATGAGTTTGTGGGAAAAATTGAAACGAAATGCGAACATACCAAACTCCCAAAGCATGCTGGCTTAGAGTATAATCAGTGAGTCATCTCTGTTTATACTTATACTTTATACTATATAAACTTATACTTATACTATTATAATCTTTATACTGAAGATTGGTCTAAAGAGGGCGACATGGTGGCATAGTGGTTAGCATGTTCGCCCCTCAGGTATGAATCCCAATCTGGGTGGAGTGTCCATGTTCTCCCTGTGTCCACATGGGTTTTTTCCAGGTTCTCCGGTTTCCTCCCACTGTTCAAAAATTCAAGGTGAATTAATTAATTCATTCATTCATTATCTTCCGCTTTATCCTCTACTAGGGTCATGGAGGGGTTCCTCATGCCCATCCAGGGGAGAACGTTTCGGGCGCTGGGCAGATACACCCAGTACAGGACGCCAATCTATCACTGTAAACACGCTCACACACACAAACACACTCTATATGGGGCAATTTAGAGCATTCAGTTTACTTTTGATCCATGTTTTTGGACTGTGGGAGGAAACCAGAGAACCTGAACGAAACCCATGCAAACACAGGGATTCGAACCTGGATCCCCAGGGCTGAGAGGCAAACCTGCTTACTACTAAACCACAGTGCCGTCTGGATTCAAGGTAAACTGACTGCTCTAAATTGCCCCTATATAGTGTGTGTGAGAGTGCGAGGAACTCACCGTGACCCTAATAGAAATAAGAAAAAGAAATAAATAAAAAAATTTGTCCTGAGGTCGGCGGCACGGTGGCTTAGTGGTTAGCATGTTCTCCTCTCAGCGCTAGGGATTCCCAGTTCGAATCCCCATCTGACACACTATGTGGGTTTCCTCCGGGTTCTCCGGTTTCTTCCCACAGTCCAAAAACATGGATCAAGTCAATTGAATTCTCTAAATTGCCACATATAGAGTGTGTGTGTGTGTGTGTGTGCGAGTGTGTGCCCAACGATGGATTGGCGCCCTGTCCTGGGTCTATCTGCCCAGCGCCCGAGACGTTCTCCCCTGGATGGGCATGAGGAACCCCACCGCGACCCTAATAGAGGATAAAGCGGGAGATAATGAATGAATGTATGAATGTCCTGAGGTCTAAATAAAATTGTGTCTTCATCAGGAGCCATGAAGCACTGAGTTGGATTTTAATCTTCTAAATTGTTAAATTAAAAGCTATATTGAGTTAATTGATGATTTGGCTGACATTTATTTTTTTAAGAGTCTTGTCTAAGTCAGCCGGGTTCTGTTTGTCTTTGAGCAGTATGCAGGGCGGCTGCTGATGTCGTGGTTCTGAACTGGACAGCTCCATGTTGGTGCTCTCCAAGTGCTGATCAGAGAGGCCAAGCCGAGCTGTAGGGGTTTAATAAAGTGGGTTTTAATATGTACAGTGAACAATGGAAAAAAAAACCTGTATACACTAATGTGTGTGTGTATCCATTCAGTCATGTCTGACACATATTTAGGCCTGTATACAATTAAGATAAGATAATCGTTCATTTGTCCCACAATGTGGGGAATTCACATTTTTCAGCAGCAGAAGTGACAGTAATTGGGAAAGTTATATATTTTCTATATGCCCAGCGATGGATTGGCGTCCTGTCCTGGGTGTATCTGCCCAGCGCCCGAAACGTTCTCCCCTGGATGGGCATAGGGAACCCCACCGCGACCCTAATAGAGGATAAAGCGGGAGATAATGGATGAATGAATATATTATCTATAACAAGAAGTACTTTTTAAAAAAATGTAATAGAAATAGAGCTCAGGATATAAAAAATAAAAAAGGAGAACATGTTAACCACTATTAGCACGTTCTCCTCTCAGCGCTAGGGATTCCCGGTTCGAATCCCCATCTGGATGGAGTTTCCATGTCTCCCCATGTCTGTGTGGGTTTCCTCCGGGTTCTCCGGTTTCCTCCCACAGTCCAAAAACATGGAGCAGGTCGGTTGGGTTCTCCAAATTGCCCCATATAGAGTGTGTCTGTGTGAGTGAGTGTGTGTCCAGTGATAGATTGGTGCCCTGTCCTGGGTGTATCTGCCCAGCGCCCGGAACGTTCTCCCCTGGATGGGCATGGGGAACCCCCTCCCCCACCGTGACCCTAATAGAGGATAAAGCAGAAGATAATGAATGAATGAATGAATGTTAACCACTAAGCCACCGTGCCACCCGAGGCATATTTATTACATTTTTAAATGCGGTATGATAAGTCTTCAAAAACTGATTAAAATTGAAATGTACAAAGATAAATTAGTATTTAGTCATCAATTCTATAAATGTTATTTGATCTGTACTGTATTTAAAAAGTTCAAACTGAGCTGCATACAGGATCCTTTAAAGAGACAACAGAAAAGAAACTGAACCCTCTGCTGACCTCTGCTGCTTCAATGTGGAATTATCAAGAATCAACGAGCACCAAGCTCCAGCTCTGCTCTTGTAATGGAGGCCTAGCTCCTGTGAAAGCATCACATGTGGATTCTCTGTAATTAATAGTCATAAAAATAAAACAGGATCAATAAAGTAATTAGTTTGACTCCGTGTTTCTATGTCATAGAGAAGGCGGGGCATTCGTACCTGTCAGTTATCATGGTTCATGGTTTGAAGGGCGTGGCCGCTGTCCGTTTGTGTGAAGGGGATGTGGCCTTTGTTCTTCTCTCTTCAGGTAAATAAAGGACCTTGTTTGTCCTACTGAAGCAGGTGTTCTCTGTTTTTATTCGACTCGGTAACAAAGACATGGCCTTCATTCTGTTAGCATTAATGTAAACATGTTAATCAATTAAAAAGGTTTGATTAAAACCATTTTTATATTTTTTAATGATATTTTATTATGCTAGGATAAATCTAATTGAGATTACGAATCTTGTTTGCAAGAGTGTCAGGATGAGTGGCAGTAAGCCAACCATAGCAATAATACACTTATATAATTAAAAAAAAAAAAAAAAAAAAAAAAAAAAAATATATATATATATATATATATATATATATATATATATATATATATATATATATATATATATATATATATATATAGTTTGGCATGGTGGTTTAGTGTTTAGCATGTTTTCCTCTCAGCACTAAGGATTCCCGCCTCGAATCCCAATATGGGTGGAGATTCCATGTTCTCCCCATGTCCACATGAGTTTCCTCCGGGTTCTCCGGTTTCCTCCCACAGTCCAAAAACATGGATCAAGGTCAATTGAATTCTCCAAATTTCCCCATATAGAGTGTGTTTGTGTGAATGAGTGTGTGTCCAGCGATAAATTGGTGTCCTGTCCTGGGTGTATCTGCCCAGCGCTCGAAATGTTCTCCCCTGAATGGGCATGGAGAACTCCACCACGACCCTAATGGAGGATAAAGCGGAAGATAATGTTTATGTGTATATATATATACATATATATATATATATATATATATATATATATATATATATATATATATATATATATATATATATATATATATATATATATATATATAAATAGGGCGGCATGGTGGCTTAGTGATTAGCATGTTCTCCTCTCAGCACTAGGGATTCCTGGTTCGAATCCCCATCTGGGTGGAGTTTCCATGTTCTCCCTGTGTCCGCGTGGGTTTCCTCCGGTTTCCTCCCACAGTCCAAAAAACATGGATCAAGTCAATTGAGTTCTCCAAATTGCCCCATATAGAGTGTGTCTATGTGAGTGAGTGTGTGTCCAGCGATGGATCGGCGCCCTGTCCTGGGTCTATCTGCCCAGCGCCCGAGACGTTCTCCCCTGGATGGGCATGGGGAACCCCACCGCGACCTTATAGAGGATAAAGCGGGAGATAATGAATGAATGAATATATAAAATAAAAATAATCCTTAAATCTGATTGGGTGAGCCGTTTGTCAAGCAGCGACTGTTTCCTCCCACAGTCCAAAAACATGGATCAAGATCAAACGAATTCTCCAAATTGCCCCATATAGAGTGTGTCTGTGTGAGTGAATGTGTGCCCAGTGATAGATTGGCATCCTGTTCTGGGTGTATCTGCACAGCGCCCAAATAGTTCTCCCCTGGATGGGCATGGGGAACCCCCCCGTGACCCTAATAGAGGATAAAGTGGAAGATAATGGATGGATGGATGTACTCCACTGCGTCGGGCCTAATAACACCTCCCCCCCATGATTTACTCACGATGATGCCACGCCCTCTCGTAGCGTGTTGCTTTAGTAATTCTGTAATGCAATGACAGATTCATTACACATGAGTTTTTCATACATTTCTCTTTATTCTTCCCAGTTTGAAAACAAATTGCAGGTCCATTAATTCAATAATCACATTACATGACATAATGCACCAGAGTGTACTCTATCTCTGAACAACTGGAACCACACTGAAAAAAACACAAAGTTTCACGATGGATACCGGACACACACTCGGCCACAGTGAGTGAAACTCCCCACGTTTCCTTATGACCCGCCCAGACGTACGCTCTTACCCGATTGGAGTTGTGTGTGCAGAAAGCTTTACATGCCCACGTTGAACAGCTCTCAGTGTTGTTAGTAACAATGGAAGTCAAGACAACTTTTGCCACTTTGATATATTTTTTTTTACACAATATGAAAAGAGCAAATTTTTTTTTTTCACTGTTTCAATGTCAACAGTCATTAAGTGTCAGCCACAGGTACAATGCTTGGTTTTTTTCATTGTAAGAATAACGTTAATAATCAGAAGAACAATAATAATCATCATCATCATCATCATCATCCTTTTTATACACAAAAAGCACAAAAGGTTGGCAGCGAGGCCGGCGTGAGGATGCACAAGACGGCCGTTCTTTACACTCATATTTAAACACTGTACAAAATAGTGTGAGTCTGCATTTACACTAAATATTCCTTTTCTTCGGTGTTATTCGCTCTCATTGTGTGTGTGTGTGTGTGTGTGTGTGTGTGTGTGCGGCGTTTGTATGTGTGTGTGTGTGTGTTTGCGTGTGTGTGTGTGTGTGTGTGTGTGTGTGTCATGCACATTTAACTCTGTGTTTAGCTTCGGTGAGCCTGCTCTGGCTCATGCACTTGCTATTAAGCATCTTCATATTAATGATGTCATAACATTTGATATTTCCACAATCCCGGTTCTAATCCCAATCTGGGTGGAGTTTCCATGTTCTCCCCGTGTCCGTGCGAGTTCCCTCCTGGTCCTCCGGTTTCCTCCCACAGTCGAAAAACATGGATTCAAGGTGGATTGGCTGCTCTAAATTGCCCCATATACTGTATTGTGTGTTTCTATGTGTGTAAGTATGTGTGTCCAGCGATAGATTGGCGAAACGTTCTCCTCCGTGATCCGTAATCCGTACCCACGCAGTATACACTAATGTGTGTGTGTGTGTGTGTGTATCCATTCAGTCATGTCTGACACTTAGACATATTTAAGCCTGTATACAATTAAGATAGAGGGTGTGGTAGCTCAGTGGTTAGGGTGTTGGGCTATCAATCTGAAGGTTGTGGGTTCAAATCCCAGGTCCACTGAAGTTACCAGTGTGGGTCCTTGAGCAAGACCCTTAACCCTCATTGCTCCAGGGATGCTGTGATTAACCCTGTGCTCACCTTGTAAGTCGCTTTGGATAAAAGCGTCCAATAAATGACCAAATGTAAAGTAATGTAATGTAAATGTAATGTATAATATTAGATGGATGTGGAGGGGGGGGTTCCCCATGCCCATTCAGGGGAGAACATTTCGGGCGCTGGGCAGATACACCCAGGACAGGGCGCCAATCTATCGCTGGACACACACTCACTCACACCCACTATACACGTACTATACAAGAGCAAGTTAGAGCATCCATGTTTTTGGACTGTGGGAGAAAACCAGAGAACCCGGATAACACCCCATGGACACGGGGAGAACATGGAAACTCTACCCAGATTGGGATTCGAACCTGGATCCCCAGTGCTGAGAGGAGAACATGCTAGTCACTAAACCACCATGCCGTCCAGGGATTATCTTGTTATGTTAGATTAACTTTAGTCAATCCCTGCACGACCATCTATCACTTACTCAACACAGACATATGGGCTATATGGGGAAATTTGGAAAATTCAATTGACCTTGAATCCATGTTTTTGGACTGTGGAAGGAAACCCGGTGAAAACCCACGCCGACACAGGGAGAACATGGAAACTCCACCAAGATTGGGATTTGAACCTGGATCCCCAGCGCTGAGAGGAGAACATGCTAACCACTACCCCTCCATGCTGCCCCTGCTAAATGTTTTAGCCTAATTAATTTGCCGTTGAAAACTGACCTGTAAGAATAATAAATCAACCAATAGTGTGTTCTGAATTAATTAACCCCTTATCATGGTTTAGTGGTTAGCATGTTCTCCTCTCAGCTCTAGGGATTCCCGGCTCGAATCCCAATCTGGGTGGAGTTTCCATGTTCTCCCCGTGTCTGTGTGGGTTTCCTCCGGGTTCTCCGGTTTCCTCCCACAGTCCAAAAACATGGATCAAGGTCAATTGAATTCTCCAAATTGCCCCATATAGAGTGTGTCTGTGTTTTTGTCAAGTGATAGATTGGCGTCCTGTCCTGGGTGTATCTGCCCAGCACCCGAAACGTTCTCCCCCTGGATGGGCATGGGGAACACCCCCCCCCCTCCGCCCCGCGACCCTAATAGAGGATAAAGCAGAAGATAATAGATATGAATGAACGAGTTTTAGGGGCTGACAGCTCACTAGACCATAATAATCCATCAAATGGCTGCATCACATGTGATGTAAGACTTGATATAAGACTCTGTAATCCTCTACTAGGGTCGATGGGGGGGGGGGGTAGTGCCCATCCATTGGAGAATGTTTCTGGGCAGATACACCCAGGACAGGGCCGATCCATCGCTGGATACATACTCACTCACACAAACTTACACACACGCTATAGGGGCAATTTATAGCAGCCAATTGCTTGAATTCATGTTTTTGGACTGTGGGAGGAAACTGGAGAACCTGAAGGAAACCCACACAGACACGAGGAGAACATGAACTCCACCCAGACCGGGATTTCCCCCCCGGATCCCCCCTGCGCTGACAGGTGCCGCCCTGTCACACAACCTATTCAATGGGCTTATGACATCATAACTGAAACATAAAGGCATCTTGTTAATTGGAAATGCCATAATGAGCAGTGCATGAGCAGGAGTGAGCAGCAACAGGTTGCCAGATCATAGCGGAACACACAGTTTACTATACACAAACAGGCAGATTGCAGAACCATGCTTCAAGCTACAAGATGTTGAATGTCCAAGACAGAATAACCCTTTGGCAACATATCTCCCCACAAACAAGGGGCCATAATTAACATGCAACTAAATAAATAATAAAAAAAAAAAAAAAAAAGAACGAAACAGACCCGAAAACCCTTAGAATTGCAATACATACAATAAAAGATCGATACAAAGTTCATAAGAACGTCTTAGTGATTCTGTGGCAATGATGTCGATGGATCATTGCATAGAGAATTGGAAATGGGAACTCATCGTCTCTACATGGCTATGGCTATGGGGTTTCCTTACCCTGCGGAAATAACGTGAGGTCGAGCGCCATGTGGGGATTTACTGCTTAAGTCAAAATGAAGGGAGAGATCACATCCATCAAGTCATTGTGCTCGAGAACTATCGGCATGCTATTGCTATAAGAAACCCAAATAATGCCAATACGAAATAATAAACGATATGAAACGCAACGGTAGAAATACTCAAAAGTATCAACACAAAAATAGCTCCGTGAATAGAAATCCGTAAATGCGCTGATGATTTACAATACCGCGCCGTAGAGATGAGTCTGTACAGTAGAACACGGCTGTGCAAAACGAAAAGGATGAGAACGTAGAACGTGTGAGGTATGTGCGACAACAGATATGAATAAGGCTCCTGATCACGAAAACAAACCCAAAACCAGGCCAATAAACGCAGAGCGATCCGAAAACGGCTACTGACCCCACTGATAAGCAATAATCGAGATGCGGATGAATGGACACGGACCCGAACGGATGGACGGATGGAGTGTGAGGTGGTTTAAACCGTCGCTTATATCTTTTAACCTCTAAATACTTTAATCTGTCGAGCGTATCTTTAATATTTACACCTCCACCGGGCTCCACCGCTGAGATGATGCAGGTGCCATGACCTCCACGTGCGCGGCTGCAGCCGTTCGACGGACAGACGGAAAGACATGGAGACGGACCCGGCAGAAAAAGAACGAAAGAAACATTCAGAGAAGGTCGCAATCATCGCCATTTTGGAAACGGTGTCAGCGGGGGGGGGTTCCCAAATCCCAAATCCCAAATCCCGAAACCCCGAAGATCTCCGGATGCTGGGGGAACTCTGGAACCAAAGCTGTTTGGGTTATGATGTGAGTGAGGGAGTGTGGGGTACCTAAGGTCTGTGGTGTGGGGGGGGGGTGGACAGGCTATTAGCTCTGTGTGAAGTCGGGCGGTCTGTGGTTGTGATGGTGGTCAGACGGTTGATTCACCTGCAAGAAAGAAGTATGAATACGTCAACAAATATTATTATTTATATTATTATAACAATATAAAGTAACTTTATAATAAGCCGTGCGGCACGGTGGCTTAGTGGTTAGCATGTTCTCCTCTCAGCACTAGGGATTCCCGGTTCGAATCCCAATCTGGGTGGAGTTTCCATGTTCTCCCATGTCCGCGTGGGTTTCCTCCGGGGTCTCCGGTTTCCTCCCACAGTCCAAAAACATGGATCAAGTCAATTCAGTTCTCCAAATTGCCCCATATAGAGTGTGTCTGTATGAGTGAGTGTGTGTCCAGTGATAGATTGGTGTCCTGTCCTGGGTGTAACTGCCCAGCGCCCGAATCGTTCTCCCCTGGATGGGCATAGGGATGGGCATATATAATATGCCACATAATAACAGGGGCATCGGTTCATCATTTTTTACGTTGGCATGATATAAACATTACTATTGTCACATATAAGAAAATTTATAAAACGGGTATTTGTGGTCCTTAAAGCTGATTGGTTGAGCTGTTTGTCCAGCCGGGACATCATTGACAATAATACACACCTCTGAATGCTTCACATTCATATCAATGATATCCAGTGATATCCATCCATTAGGGTTGGGGGGGGGTTCCCCATGCCCATTCAGAGGAGATACACCCAGGACAGGGCACCAATCTATCACTGGGCACACCCTTACTCACACAAACACACTCTATATGGGGCAATTTGGAGTTTTTGGACTGTGGGAAGAAACCGGAGAACCCGGAGGAAACCCATGTGGACACGGGGAGAACATGGAAACTCCACCCAGATTGGGATTCGAACCGGGAATCCCTAGCGCTGAGAGGAGAACATGCTAACCACTAAGCCACCATGCCGCCCGTTCAATGCGTGAAATACAATACATTATTTAAAAATGATAAAATATAACATAAAATACAGATTGGGCGGCACAGTGGTTTAGTGGTTAGCATGTTCTCCTCTCAGCACTAGGGATTCCCGGTTCAATTATTTTTTCCATGTTCTCCCCGTGTCGGCGTGGGTTTCCTCCGGGTTCTCCGGTTTCCTCCCACAGTCCAAACACATGGATTAAGGTCAATTGAATTCTCCAAATTGCCCCATATAGAGTGTGTGAGTGAGTGAGTGTGTGTTCAGTGATAGATTGGTGTCCTGTCCTGGGTGTATCTGCCCAGCACCCGAAACGTTCTCCACTGGATGGGCATGGGGAACCCCCCCACCGCGACCCTAGTAGAGGATAAAGCGGAAGATAATGGATGGATGGATAGTCTTTTGAGTACAGAATGTAAGTGGTACCATTTTTATTTTCTCTACTAGCACTGTGGGGGGGGTCCCCATGCCCATTATTTTACATATATATTTTTAAAACTTGTTTTCGTTTTAAGGTGATTTAGAAATTTTCGAGGCAGTAATAATATTGTGCATTACCGCTCATGAACACTAGAGGGCAGAAGGGTAATGTCTATTATCAGCCAGCATCAGCAGAGCCCTTGTACACAGAGCTACACCTGCATTGCAATCATGATGCATAGACAGCATTGAGGCAGGAAGGCAAGGTTTATAAGACCTTTAAAAACTTCACCTTTAATATCCATCCATCCATCCATCCATTATCTTCCACTTTATCCTCTACGGGAGGGGGGGGTTCCCCATGCCCATCCAGGGGAGAACGTTTTGGGCGCTGGGCAGATACCCCCAGGACAGGACGCCAATCTATCACTGGACACACACATACACTCTCTTATGGGGCAATGTTGGAAAATTCAATTCACCTTGATCAATGTTTTTGGACTGTGGGAGGAAACTGGAGAACCCGGAGGAAACCCACACGGACACCGTGCCCCCCCCCCCCCCACTTTGATTTTATACCATCATATAAGACCCCCACCTCCACCATGATCTGATTACAGTCAGCATCCATCATAACACCTTGAACCAAGATCTCATCGCCACCAGGTCGCATTATATAATAAAACCCCACCCCACTATGATGTCGTCATCACAGCCCCGCCCCCAGACAAAGCATGCCCGGGATTGGCCGGTAATCTATGGGCTGAGATGGATTGGTGGCCGAGTTAAAACCTTTGAGCCTGCTTTATCCCTTCATCTGCTGTCACGATCACACACACACACACACACACACACACACACACACACACACACACACACACACACACACACACTCACACACACACACACACACTCACACACAAGCATAGGATGATGTCATGTGGGGATTCTGTTGTATTTAAAGAACACATCACTATTGACGCCTGATTTGTAGATTATGCATCATGGAGAGTTGATGATGCTCCTTGAACTGAAAAAGTTTAATAAATTGACTCTAAAGTCCAAGCGGGCTTAGTGGTTAGCATGTTCTCCTCTCAGAACTCCAACCAGATTGGGATTCGAACCGGGAATCCCTAGCGCTGAGAGGAGAACATGCTAACCACTAAGCCACTGTGCCACCCTGATATTATGATATATGAACACTATAACCATCCATCCATCATTTTCAGCTTTATCCTCTACTAGGGTCATGGGGGGGGGTTCTCCATGCCCATCCAGGGGAGAACGTTTCGGGCGCTGGGCAGATACACCCAGGACGGGGCACCAATGTGTCACTGGTCACACACTCACTCACACAGACACACTCTATATGGGGCAATTTGGATAATTCAATTTACTTGAATTCCTCCGGAGAACCCGGAGGAAACCCACGCGGACATGGGGCGAACATGGAAACTCGACCCAGATTGGGATTCGAACCGGGAATCCCTAGTGCTGAGAGGAGAACATGCTAAACACTAAGCTACTGTACCGCCCTGCATTGCAATCACGATGCATAGAAAGCATTGAGGCGGAAAGGCAAGGTTAAAAAAAGGCCTTTGAAAACATCACCTTTAATAAAAATTGTATGTCCACTACAATCTCATCAACATCCACCACCAGTTAGACACAACCTCCATTCCATTATGATCCATCATCCATTATCTTCCACTTTATAGGGTCGCGGGGGGGGGTTCCCCATACCCATCTGGAGCAGATACACCCAGGACAGGGCGTGAATCCATCGCTGGGCACACACTCACTCACACAGACAAACACACTCTATATGGGGCAATTTGGAGAATTCAATTGACCTTGATCCATGTTTTTGGACTGTGGGAGGAAACCGGAGAACCCGGTGGAAACCCACGCGGACACGGGGAGAACATGGAAACTCCACCCAGATGGAATCCCTAGTGCTGAGTGGAGAACATGCTAAACACTAAGCCACCATGCCACCCACTCCATTTCAATCTGTTTGTAAATTCATTTTTGATCATCGTACTTCCTAAATAAGCCCAAAAATGCATCTGTTATATTTTTCTTGTCTAATAAGGTTATTTTGGGGAAGATGGAGACCACAGACCGAAAGAGAACTGATTCATTACGTCCTCGCTGAGTTCATGAGAAGGTTCCCTCTGATTAAAGGGATTTTTATAATATAATAAACTCCGTAGTCGTTCTGTAAGAGCTATTGTTCTAAATGAGACACGAAAATAATGGTCCTCACCCTCCAGCTAGCAGCTCA
Organism: Corydoras sp. C115; assembly: GCA_019802505.1. Taxonomy (NCBI): domain Eukaryota; kingdom Metazoa; phylum Chordata; class Actinopteri; order Siluriformes; family Callichthyidae; genus Corydoras; species Corydoras sp. C115. Next base: position 404,182 of record JAFMOC010000511.1, on the reverse strand, counting down.
CCAAAAAGACGTGAACTTCTTGCCGATGGCAGACACGGCTGTGAGACGGAGGAAAGAACAGATTCAATAAAGAAACGACAGCACATTAAATTACGCGTGTTCTCCGACTCCTCGTGAGAGGACAAGAACGCGTCCGTCTCCATTAGGAAGACGAACAGCGCGACGTAATCGTCACATTCTTTAACTTTGAGCATCTATCTAAACGCTCATGCGGCTCATCTCCTACCGTCTCCGAGTTTCCCTGCTTGTTCGGCGGCGCCCCCTGGCAGGATTTTGCTGAAAACATTCTCGTTCTCGGTGGGCTGCTGTGCCGGGTGAGCCGCACTGCCGATTCCTCCTGGTCTGGGTGCTGCCTTTGACCCTGTGAGGAACAAACACATCAGAACCTTCAGTCAGGCTTAAAAAGCCTTTAAAACATCAGTGAATGGCCACTGGAGGGGACATCCATATCCATTATCTACTAGGGTCGGGGGGGGGGGGTTTCCCATAAAGTCCAAACGGGCTTAGTGGTTAGCATGTTCTCCTCTCAGCGCTAGGGAACTCCACCCAGATTGGGATTCGAACCAGGAATCCCTAGTGCTGAGAGGAGAACGTGCTAATCACTAAGCCACTGTGCCACCCTGATATTATGATATATGAACACTATATCCATCCATCCATTATCTTCAGCTTTATCCTCTATTAGGGTCGCGGGGGGGTTCCCCATGCCCATCCAGGGGAGAACGTTTCGGGCGCTGGGCAGATACACCCAGGACAGGACACCAATCTATCACTGGGCACACACACACTCTATATGGGGCAATTTGGAGAACTCAATTGACATTGATCCATGTTTTTGGACTGTGGGAGGAAACCGGAGAACCCGGAGGAAACCCACGCGGACACGGGGAGAACATGGAAACTCCACCCAGATTGGGATTCCAATCAGGAATCCCTAGTGCTGAGAGGAGAACATGCTAACCACTAAGACACCGTGGCACCCTGATATCTTAACAAGTCAGATATTTTAAATTTTATATCTCAGCGCTAGGGATTCCCGGTTCAAATCCCTTCCATGTTCTCCCCGTATCCGTGTGGGTTTCCTCCGGGTTCTCCGGTTTCCTCCCACAGTCCAAAAACATGAATACACAATATATAGAGTGTGTGTGTGTGTGTGTGTGTGTGTGTGTATGTGAGTGAGTGTGTGTCCAGTTATAGATTGGTGTCCTGTCCTGGGTGTATCTGCCCAGCGCCGAAATGTTCTCCTCTGGATGGGCATGGGAACCCCCCCATGGCCCTGAACACAGGAGATATTGGATGGATGGATGGATGGATGGTAAGAAGGGGCAGATCAAGATTGTCCTGCAGGTCAGAGTCAGTGCTCTGTACTGAATGCAGCAGCTACAGGGAGCCAATAGAGAGAGAGAAAAGGTGGGCTCATTCAGGGGAGAACCTTTTGGAGTCCTGTCTCCGTTTCTCATTGGGTTGTGCTATAAGACAGTTACCAAGAATATTACTTCATGACGTTCCAGGACTACGTATGTGACTGTGTGTGTGTGTGTGTGTGTGTGTGTGTGTGTTCATTCTACGTACCGATACCAGTAGCTGGAGTAGCCGTAGCTTTAACAGGCTGAGATGCTTTAGATCCAATCGCAACGGCAGGAGTAGGTGCAACAGGAGCAGGGTCAGGCTTTGTTTGTCCTCCCTGTTAAAAAGAAGACGTCAAAAAAAATTTAATTTAATTAAATTGGGTCATTTATTGGACGCTTTTATCCAAAGCGACTTACAAGGTGAGAACAGGGTTCATCACAACATCCCTGGAGCAATGAGGGTTAAGGGTCTTGCTCAAGGACCCACATTGGTAACTTCAGTGGACCTGGGATTTGAACCCCCAACCTTCAGATTGATAGCCCAACACCCTGACTACTGAGCTAACCCACCCAATTATCAAAAAGGATAATAAACCCTGTTCACATACGTCTATATACACACCGGCCATTTTATTAGATACAGCTCATTGAAAGCTCATTGAAAGGCTCTGGAACTCGCTACCCCATGGACTACGTAACACCACCTCCCTCTCTCTGTTTAAGACTGGTCTAAAAACTCATCTTTTTAAATTAGCTTTTAACTGTTAATTAATTATTATTGATATAATTTTATCTTTGTAATTTATTTCATTCTACTTTCTACTGCACATGATTATTTTTAAATGTAAATGTTTTTTTTAATATGTATGTTTTGTACAGCGTCCTTGGGTGTTCTGAAAGGCGCTTTCAAATAAAATGTATTATTATTATTATTATTATTATTATATACACACCATACAGCTCATTGGTTCTTCACTGATCATATAGATGGCCTTTGTAGTTCTACAGTTCCATTCTGTAGTCCATCTTTTCCTCTACATACTTTGTTACTCTGTTCTCTGATGATCAGGACCACAGAGCAGGTATTATTAGGGTGGTGGATGATGGTACGAGTGGATCAGACCCCTGTATGTTCTGATTGGTGTACTGTTCTCTTTACAGCAGCACTGTTGTGTCTGATCCACTCGTACCACAACACACACTAACACAACACCATCATGTTAGTATCACTGCAGCACTGAAAATCTGCCACCCTGTGGCAGTCCTGATTTGGAGAACATACTAAAGCAGACTAACAAACTATGTAGAAAAACAGAAGGACTACAAAATTATATATATATATATGCTTCTGCTTTAACCTCTACGTCCTATCCTGGTCAGTATAAGAATAAGCCATTTGTTCTTATATAAGGAGGAATAACAAAAACACTTTTTACAAAGATGGTATTCATTATGATTTCTAAGTGCATTTATAAAGCTTTTAAATAAATATATAAAGTTTTATTACATTTGATATAAAGCCTTTCTTTCCCCTGCCTAATGTTTGAAAACTTGAATAATACAGTATATTTAATTGGTTTATTAAATATGCTGATTTTAATTTACCCCAGGAGAAGCTGACTGAGCTATGGTTCCTCCAGCAGCTTGCTGTTGGCCCGGTGCTGGTGTCAGGTCTGACTTTACTTGCTGTTGAGTTGGACCAGCTCCAACACCAGAGGCCCCAGCTGTGGACTGGGTCATGCTGGGTGTGGTTGTTGCTGGCTGTTGAGGGGGCTGCTGCTGGGTGCGAGGTTGCTGGTTGGGCTGTTGAGCCTGCTGCCCGGGTTCATGCTGTTGAGATCCGGCCTGTCTGCTAGATGTGGACTGTGTCGTGGACCTCTGTTGACCCTGCTGTGGAGGTTGCTGTTGAGCACCAGGACCTTGCTGTTGCTGTTGCTGTTGCTGCTGCTGCTGTTGTTGTTGTTGTTTGAGCCCAGGAGAATCCTGCCTCCTAGATGCACCTGACTGTCTTTGCCCTCGCTGACCACTTGAGCTATGGTGATGTCCCGAACCGGGCTCACGTGAGTACTCACCCGAGTCGCGATACCCTGCCTGTCCAGATCGGGGTTCTGAAGCTCTTTTATGCGAGGAGGACGATGTGGCGTTGCGGCTTTCCGTACGACTGGCCGACTCCTTGGGATGGGACCTCGATGAACGGGAAGATCTGGGATCTTCGGTTGAATGTCGGGACGAGGAGTGCCGCCCAGAGCCACCACCATGATGCCGGTGCTCTCTGGACGAAGTGGAAGTGGACTGGCGCTGGTGGCCGTACTCATCCTGAGGCCATAGGTCTTCCTCGGGCGGTTCATCGTAGTCGTGATAGGTATGCTTGACATGGCTCCGTTTGCCTGAAGTTGGGTGGCCAACACTTCCGTGATGCCTGGAGCGGTCCGCCTCCCGGGGTTTCTCGAACCAGTCTGTCTCTTCTTGTCCTAAATGATAAGCTTTTTGGGGAACCATGAAAAAGGTCAAACACCAGTGCATAGTATAGACGAACGAGACGACAAATCCCATGCACGGTGAGCCAGAGAAGCGTCCCAGCATGCTCAGATTAAAAGGAAAAGCCAAAACATGGACGCAAAGAACCCAAGTCCTAACAAAGGGACGACAAAATGACAGGAAAAAGGCAGAGAGAAGCTGGCATGCACTTGCATGAAAGAAAATAACACCAGAAAATTAGGCATCCACGGTTTTCTGCATAGAAAACAACATGCACATAGAAAAGTCACCACAACACGGCATGCATGCATCGTCAACATCGCAACAGCCATGCAGTCTTTCGTTTGCGGGACGTAGAATTGATAGGCAGTCATAGATCAGCACCAGTTACCTTCACTGTCTGAAACAGCACAATGCATATCGTCAACCAGGTATGGGTCATCTGGCTTGTACGGATGGCTCTTAGGCACGTCCCTCATGTGATGGTCCTGCACATCCGGAAGGGAATGACTAGAGCCGTACTGGTTCCTCACATCATGTGGATCTGTGCCACGGCCCATACCTACAGGCTTCCCCACCGGGCTGAGTGGACTTTCCTCTTCCGAATTCTGAGGGCGCATGGCAGAACGGCCGCTCCGTCCGTGGGTCACCCTTTGAGATCGCTCCATGGAATCTCGCTCATAGGACTTACTCCTGTATCCTCCCACATCCCTCGAGGAGATCTTATCCATGCCATAGCCGGTAGACCTTGACCTTCCTGAGTTGTACACACGCTCTTCCTCGTCCAGACCCTCTCTTGAGCCATAGTACTTCTGTTGGTCGTAAACATTTTTCTTCACCCCTGTTCTGGAAATCACCGTACAGCTACCACCTGTCGATGATGTCATGGTGTGGGAGGCCAGGTCGGACTCTACATCCCGGGCCTCCTCAATGGGGGAGAATTTCGAGACCTTGTGCTCCATGCCTTGCTTCCTATGCTTGCTACGCTTGGAGGACACAGCGGCTGGCGCCAAGTTCTTGGACGAGTGCTTCTGGCTACCCATGCCTGAACTGCTGCGAGAGGAATGCTTATAGTCATCGTAGTAATAGTTAGATCCACCACTAGGTGTGGTGCTAGGGCGACCGTGACTGTCTACAGGGCCCTGCTGGTGGTAGGGAGTATTACCAGTTCTTCCATATGAATCCTCAGCTCCCTCGCCATAACCTAGTCCTCGTGGACCACCTTCACCCCCATAACCTATCCTCGCTAAATCAGATGGCCCTGTGTTTTCCTTGGTCAATTCACTTATATCGTCTATCATCACATAGTTTCTGGGGATATTTTGTTCTAGATTCGTAGCATAGGGACCTTCCGTGACAAATCCAGATGTAGGACTTGGTATGCGATCCACCAAAGTTTGGTCAGGGGCACGATATGTACCGTATGCATTTGTCAGAGGTGAAGAATAAACCCCAGTGAAGCCAGTGTCCTGAGCTGATGTGGCTACTGACGCTGCAGGATTGGCGACAACCTCATAGTTGGTTGGCATCTTCTGTTCTAGATCAGTTAACGATGTGTGTCGTGGCAGTTGATGACCAGACAGCATATCAGTTTGGGGTTGATATGGCAGAGTCTGGCTTGGATATGGTAAATTCTGCCCATGCAAATGAGATGCAGCAGGCTGGAAGTTGGGATGGCCGGGCTGTTGGAGACCAAGGTCGGCCTGATATGACTGGGAATAGCCATGACTCTGAAAGGCCCCTTGAGTTTGGTAAGAGGTGGGTTGAGGAGGATGAGGCTGGAAGGTTCCAGGCTGAGGCTGTGATGGGACTGGATAAGGCATTGTTTGGAATCCGATCTGCTGATAGGCTGCAGTCGGTGGTTGGGTTGGAGCAGGCTGACTCTGCGGATATGGATACGGGATGTAAGAAGACGTAGACTGGTACTGAGGAGTCACGTTGGGGTCGGAAGTGAACTGACTGTGAGATGCCGGGCTTGGTCGTGACATCATACCATTTCTTTCATAGGTCCCTGTCGATACCACACTTAGGGCAAGGTTGTTCAGTTCGCTGTCGGACATGTAATCCCGCGCATCCCCCATCCCCCTTAAATATGCCAGCTCTCGCTGTTCCCGCTCTTTTAACAGGGTTTCCTTCCGTTGGGTGATTCCAAGTTCCAAATAGCGCAACTTTGCGTCAATTTCTTTCTCCTCCTCCTCCAGTTCGGCCTGTTGTTTACGTAGCTTTGTAGACTCCTGCTCAACAGCTTTCAGCTCACTAATAAGACCTCCCTTGCTGACACCCTGTCCTGTACGGGGGAAAACTCTCTGGGGCATGCCAGGGGAGCTGTACATTTGGGACATTGCAGGGGTGACGATAGGCAGAGGAGTCTCGTCTGGAGGGGGGCTGGGTAAGGTACGCTTTACTTTCCTCATCATTGCGTTCTGTTGCTGTGAGAACAATAAGAGAAGAAGAGCAACTGATCACCAAATCCTAAATTCCATGTACAAAATTAGCAAAAAACAATTTAATAAACACTAGTTCTGCATTAAGGGCAGCATGGTGGCTTAGTGGTTGTGCAGTGGTGTATGTTCTCCTCTCAGCGCTAGGGATTCCCAGTTCGAATGTTCTTCCCGTGTCCGGACATGGATTATGGTCAACTGAATTCTCCAAACTGCCCCATATAGAGTGTGTGTGTGAGTGAGTGTGTGCCCAGAGATAGACTGGCGCCCTGTCTTGGGTGTATCTGCCCAGCGCCCGAAACGTTCTCCCCTGGATGGGCATGGCGAATACCCCATGACCCTAATAGAGGATAAAGCTGAAGATAATGGATGGATGAATAGTTTTTCATGGTGGATTAGTGGTTAGCATGTTCTCCTCTCATCACTAGGGATTCCTGGTTCGAATCACAATCTGGGTTTCCATGTTCTCCCTGTGTCCACGTGGGTTTCCTCCAGGTTCTCCGGTTTCCTCCCACAGTCCAAAAACATGGATTAAGGTCAATTAAATTCTCCAAATTGCCCCATATAGAGTGTGTATGTGTGAGTGAGTGTGCCCAGTGATAGATTGGCGCCCTGTCCTGGGTGTATCTACCCAGCACCCGAAACGTGGGGGCATGGGGAACCCCCCCCCATGACTCTAGTACAGGATAAAGCGGAAGATAATGGATGGATTACCTTAAACACTGTTCGTCTTATTTAATTATGTATTAACTCACCTGAATTGCTGCGGAGGTCTGGCTCTGATACAGGGATAGCTTGGTCTTGGATGGGTCCTCTGATGTTGGGCTCAGGGGCTTGGGATCTGACATAGACCGCTGTACACTCTTTATAGGCCTCGGAACTGTTTGATGCCTCTTTGGCGATTCATTGTTGAAAGCTTTTTGCTGGGGTGTGACATGAGCCTTGTTGAGTTTTTCACTCGATGCAAACGTGTTTTCCAGCATTCGGTGGGGGGATAGAGGAGACACGGGGGAATATAGCACCTGTGGAGACTTGGGTGGACGAGCATCATTCTGTTGCAGCCCAATATCTAATGGGTCTGGCTTCCGCCTTTCAAACTTGGTTGGCTGGGCACCGACCACTTGTAAACTTGTGGAGTATGGGCTAACGGAAGTGGGTACACTGAGCTGAGGGGCCACTACTCCCTGAGACTGGGCTTCCGGCTCAGTCTGGCAGGCCAAACTTTCCCCTTTCTGGGTTCGTTCCGGTGCAGATATGTAATGTAACAACTCCACTTTTGACGTTTCGGCCATGGTGATGTGAATGGCTGGTGAGATTCTGCCCAGCTGGTCTTGTTCGGTTTGACAGGAGGAATCACTGGTGGTCTGGATGGCAATGCTGGATGTGAATTTGGATGAATCGGTTTTCGTTTCCGCACTGGGTTCGGAGTGTTTGGTGTACCTCGAACGGCGACGACGTACTGGTTGGCTATCCCACTCTCCTTGGTCTTCTTCGTCGGTCTGAACACTGCAGTCGGCAATCCGCCTCGTCCTTCTGCGTCGGGACATGAATCGGTCCTCCCCGTCTTCATCGTCGGTTTGAACGCTGCTGTCCGCGATCCTTTTGACCGGTTCCTCCTCGGCTCCATTCTTCAATCGGGGCATCGAGTTTTGTTTCTTTATAGCAGGGCCGCTTCCGTGATCGTCATTATTTCGCAGGGACATTTCCGAGGCGGAACTTGACATGGGCCTTGTCGAGACCAGTGCTTGAACAACTTGGCCATCCACACATGGCAGGAACTGTAGACTTTGACCATCTTGTGGTATAACTCTACCACTCTGATCACAGATTATAGAAATTGCTTGAGAAGCACCACCAACCATCATTCCATTAATTGTACTCTGGGCCGTGGTCGCTGCTGCCGCTGCCGCAGCCGAGGCCGCTGCCGCTTCGGCTGCCGCGGCGGCGGCGACTGCTTCTACGGCGGCTGTCTTTTGCCTTTTCTGTTCCTCGAGTTGCTGCTGGAGTTGTTGCTGAAGAGCCTGAATTTGGTCGAGCTGCATTCTCTGCTGTGCTAGCTGCTCTCGCTGTAACACTAACTGGGTTTCCCTCTCAGCCTGCTGTTGCTGCAGAACCTGCTGTTTGATGTTCTGGAGTTCTTGGATCTCACGCTGCACAAGGAGCTGCTCCTTTTCCCTGTGCCTTTGTAACTCCAGACGGTCCCTCTCCAGCTCTTCATGCAAACGCAGCTGCCGGAGCTTCTCGAGTTCAATGCGCTCTCGCTCCATTTGCAGGAGCTGCTCCTGCTGATGTCGTAACCCGTCGTCTCCTTGGTCTTTATCTTTGTCTGAGGTCGAGGTAATTACAGTGCTCGCTGATGTCCCGGTTCCATTTGTCTGCGAAGTCGGTACAGATACAACGGCCTGCGTCTGAGAATGTGACAAGTCTTGAGCCTGAGACTGGGTTTGGGGCTGAGGATGATGCACTGCCTGTGGAAGTTGAGACTGTGTGGAAGAAAGAACACCATCTACAAGGGTATGACTCTGAGGCGGCTGTTGGTTTAATGGAGGTGGTTGTGCCGCCATAGTTCTAGGTGCACACTGTAAACTTGTGATGGTTGAACCAGATGTTAACGTTGCTGTTGTGGTGCCAGGAAGTGTAGGCTTGCCGAGATATACAGGGGCATCCTGAGAAGTACTTGTCGGTAGCATGCTCCCTGAAATAGACGCCTCAGTAGAAGAAGGAAATTGGTTTGGGGTTGGGTAACTGTAAGATCCTTGGGCAGGCAGAGGCATCCTTGGAGTCACATGGGAAAATCGACTAAGGCTAGCCAAAGGAACAGCCGTTACACTGACTGGAGGATAGGGTCTGTAGACTCCTCTTAACATAGAATTCAACACAGGGGCAGGCTGGGTTGTTATTGGCAATGTGGAGGCAATAGGAGTGTTAATCGTAGAGTAGATCATTCCATCAGCAGTCCTCATGACAGGTGGATATAAGGCCCGCAAACTAGCCTGTCTAGCATTAATTAAATTTGTAAGGGCTTGCCCATGTGCAGTAGACCTTCCCTCGTGGCCAAACAGCAGGTTTGCTCTGATGGACGCCAGGCCTTGTTGCAGGTCCAATCGTACCGGAGGTCCTCCTCTTTCCGTGCGATACTGAAGAAGATCCGGGCTGTTGGCATAGCGATTCCCAAACTGTTCCATAGAATTGAGAGCGGCACACATTCTGCTGATCTCTCTTGCAGTCGTGGCACTGTACTGTGCAAGATTTGATTCTTGTACCCCTGCCAAATTACGTGACGTATAGCCTAAGTCCTGACTAATATTGGACATCGAGCCATACCGACGTAGAGGTAGTAGTGGTGCTGAAACATCTCCTTGATGCCGCAAATCTGTGTAGGATCCATACTGGGCACCCATTCCGAGATATCCCGCCTCATATGCTTGTTTCATAGAGCTTAGGTCGACCGCAAGGTCTCCAGGATCTGCCTTTTGGTAGTAGTGTCCTGACTCGGAGAGGTTTGTGTCGGACATCGATGGTGCAAGCCTTCCTGCCGGAGGCAGGGTGTAGGATTTGTGTTCTTCCGACACCCCTTGCATGTTTGCTGTTTGTTTCATGATATCGCTTTCCGGTTTCGTTTGCTGATGAAGGGGTGCAGGGGACTTGGTAGAACTCGGCTCCGAGACAGCATTCTGGCTTCTCTGACTAAAAGGTCCAGAACAAGTACCAGCAAAAGGTAACTTGTACACAACGTCACAGCAGGCTACTTGGCTTTCCGGCTTAACCTGACCAGTGAGATCGAGGACTTGGGTTGCTTGAGGAGTTTCTTGGCTTTTAACTAGATGTGTGACGGTAGTTCCCTGTGAGGAACTACTATCATCTAACTGCACCATTATTGCATGGGGTTTCGTCGAAGCAAGGTTTACGACTGTGGGCTTGTTTTTGAGTTCTAGAGCTACTCCGCCATATATGTCATGTCCAAGTGTAGGAGTGGAAGACGCAGCACTGGTTATGGTCTGTGGAGGAAGCAGGGAGACCTTGTTCATTTCACTAACCACGGTTTGCGTGTTTCCACAACTAGTCTGGCTTACCATCAAGTCTTTCTTTAACAAAATGGGTTGGACTTGGTTTGCCAGGTTGTACCGCGCAAACGAGGCCGCGTTCTGTTGGTGTTGTTGGAGCTGCTGCTCAAGAAGTTGCTGCTGCTGTTGAAGCTTCTGTTGTTGCTTTTGGAGCTGCTGCTGCTGCATACCCAGATCTTCCAAACAAGCGTCAATTTTGGGAATGGAAGGATCCGTTATGGGTGATTTGGTCTGAGTCAGACAGACTGCGCTCCCTACACCTTGACCAAAATCGACACGATTCTGTAAAGGATCTCCGTAAACCACCGGGTGTTTGGGCTGTGTTATGAACATGGATGCTGCCACAGTAACACTCACAGTTGTCGGGGTGGACGTCGTCACATGGGGTTGTGCTTGTGCATTTAAGTTCATAATAAGAGGTTGTACTGCAGTATGGCGACCCGAGGGTTGATCTGCCTCCACTGAGTACCTACGTGTATCTGATGCCAAAGATGTCAGATCCATACCCTGGTCTGTCATGATGATCGGAGCCGGTTTTATCGCCCTTAGGTCAACCACGTTCCCACTTTGCGTCATTGTACCCTGCTCAATAACCCTAGAAGTACCTGGAACCGTAGATATTTTACAAAACGAAATATTTTCACTACAGGGAGATTTGTGACTTTGAGAACTTGCCGAGGGGACCGAACTGACACCTCCGGTGGCTCGATCTGCTGTTTGGGATTTCTGAGAATTGGGTTGAGCCTTTTGATGGCTTTTGTCGGCTTGACTGCGGAAACCTGACTGTGGTTGGCTACTTGTAGGAGATGACAAAGGAGATGTGGACGAATTGACTGTTATGGGTTTTGTGGACTGACCACTTGTGCCTGAACCTAAAGTTATCACCATGACAGGAGTATCTTGGGAAGATTGCTGTCTTGTAAGACGTGGTGTCCCAGTTCTTTGAGAACTGTAGACCCCTTGAGTGGATGGTGCGGTTGTTGTATGACCAGACGGTGAATGACTGGGACTTTGGGAAACACCTTGGGTCAGTGAAGGTCTTCCTTGAGCCTGAATAGAAGTCGGCTGTGGCACTTTGGGTTGAGATAGGGATGTTTTATGAACCCCACCTACCCCCCTCCCACTAGTGCCACTCTCTGCAAATGAGACTGGTGCTGAGATCTGGGTCGGACTAGTACCTGGGCTCAATGATGTTGCCCCCGTACTTAAATGCTGGTTATTTGCTAAGGGTGTAGGGCCTTGTCTTCCAGGATGACCTTGTTGCTTTTGCATCATCTCTGCCTTCCTCATCATCTCTTCGTAAACCTCCTCTGCACTTTTTAATGACTTTTGTGTGGTAGATGTTGAAGTAGGTGCATTCTTCTCTGTAGGTGAGTATAGAGACATAAAAGTTGGGAGATTGTATTCACTGCCGGACTTGTACAGCTTGGAACCCCCTTCAAAACCTTCTGCTTCTGAGTCTAAGGAAGGGGAGTACTCTGAACAGGATGATCTGTGAAGTTCTTCCATTTCCGCCGCCTGGCGAAGTTCCTCCGTAGGAGAAGCATCTTCAATTGGCGACAGGTTGCTAGGAGGAGTCTTGGATCTCTCCCTGCGTCGCTGTGCCCGCAGTTCCTCTTTGTCCCTTTTCGTTTTCCTCGCCGTACTACGAATTCTCTGCTGTTCTAAGTCTCTCATCTTCTCCTGTTCCCTGAGGAGCTCTTCCTCTTCTCTAAGCTCATCTTCCTCGGAAGAGTCCTCAATTGTTGGCAAGAGTGGCCCATGGGTTCGGTGTCTCCCTTTTCTTTGCTGCTTGACCTCCTCGAGTCTTTGCCTTCGGCTGGGACTGCTGTCACTATCATCCTCCAGTGATGACACAGAGGTCGGAGAGGTGCCAGAGGTATAGCTGGGTGTGGTTGGAGGAAGGGTGGAGGAGTACTCCCCTCTTGACCTCTCCTCGGGTGATCCGGTTAGGCTTTCCATCTCTAGTTCCGGTTCCCTTAGGTCATGCTCGGCACTGAGTTCCAAGTCCCGATTGTAGCTATTGGTATTATTCAGTTCTATCGTCTTGAACCTTCTCAGACCCCCTTGAGAAACCATATCATCTCCATCACCCGTTTTGTACGTGCCATCTGAATTTTTGGTGTCCTCCTCGAAACTGTTGGATTGCTGCGTAAGGCGTCGTTTCTCCTTTCCCAAATCGCCACTGTGTTTATTACTCTTTTTGGTTTTCTGGTGCCCCTCAGTTACTTCTAGTTCCTCCTCATCTGCACTCATCTCCATAATCTGCCTTCTCATAAACTCCTCATCGGTCAGGTCCTTCTGCAACTTTTGTCTGGTTGGTAGAGGCGAGAGGCCACTTTCACTGCTGTCCTCCACGTAATCATGACGCAGCTTGCAGCTCAGGTCATCAGAGACCTCCCCATCGGAATCAAACTGGTCTGAGATGGTCAAGGACTGAGGCCTTTGTTTATCAGCCTCAGAGATCGTCTGAGACTGCAACAGGGGCCGCATGGAGCTCTCGAGCTTCTTGATTTCAGAGGGACTGGGTGGCCCACGTTGGTTGGACAAGCCTCCTTCATTAAGCTTAATTCCCTCCTCATGGATGAGCCCAGTGATTTCACTATGAGAGCTGGAAATGCCATCAGATGAGTAGCCTGTGTCACTCAGACTCTGGGTGCTGGACTTATTGGAGTCCTGCTGGTAAAAAAAAATTAGGTTAACACCTTCTCTGAATCCAGTTTTCATAATGTACTATATACATAATATATTCATATTATGTACTGTATCATAAACCTTTGTTATGTATTCATAATGCTTTATAACACCAAGTTATAGTGTGGAAGCTGAACGGCTATCAATTTGAAGGTTGTGGGTTCAAATCACAGGTCTATTAAAGTGGAACCAATATGGTTCCTTGAGCAAGAGCCTTAACCCTCATTGTTCTAGGGCTGCTGTATCAACCCTGGGTTCGACCACAAAACATCCATCCATCATCTTCCGCTTTATCCTCTATTAGGGTCGTGGGGGGGTTCCCCATGCCCATCCAGGGGAGAACGTTTCAGGTGCTGGGCAAATACACCCAGTACAGGTTGCCAATCTATCTCTGGGCACACACTCAAACACACTCTATATGGGACAATTTGGAGAACTCAATTGACTTGATCCATGTTTTTGGACTGTGGGAGGAAACCGGAGGACCCGTAGGAAACCCACGGGGACACGGGGAGAACATGGGACCTCCACCCAGATGGGGATTCGAACCGGGAATCTCTAGTGCTGAGAGGCGAACATGCTAACCACTAAGCCTCCGTGCCGCCCCTCCCCAAAACATCAAGTTGGAATATTTGTAAGTCACTTTGGATTGAAGTGTCTTCCAAATGACCAAATATAAATGTAAATAACACTCATAAGCCTCTGTTTAGATGTTATAGATGTTCATAACCACACACATCAAGTGTTATAACAATATGCCATAGGGCTTTATAACACATTGTGACATAATGCATAATGCATTATAATATACAGGATAGAATAAAGATGACGTTTGATAATTCTACAGTGTAGCTGACTTGTGTTGTTCTCATTTGTAAGTCTCTTTGGATCAAAGCATCTGCTAAATGACTAAATGTAAATGTAATTTAAATCGATTAAGACATAATGAGCATAAATGCTCTCTACAGACTTTATGTCACTTTATGTTATAAAGGTGTTGCTAGTTTCCTGGAGGTGTTGTCAGCCATGGTTCTGCTGAAGCTCTGCGGCTATGACGATTACTGAATGGAAGGTGGATTTGTATTGGACTGGCGGTCCTGGCGGACTGGCAGGACGCCCTCAATGGACTTATATAGTTTTTAATTGTTAAATACGGGTCACCTGATCATCATACAATCTGTACATTAGTGTCCTACACGGTTGATGCTGCCCCCCCGCTCAAGTAGGATGAGTCCCCCACTGAGCCTCGGTCCTCACAAGGTTTCTTCTTTAAGATAACATCATAACAGGGAGTTTTTTCTTGCCACTGTCGCTTCGGCTTGCTCTTTGGGGTTTAAAGGCTTATAACACTGTAAAGCTGCTTTGTGACAATGTACTATTGTAAAAAAACGCTATATAAATAAATTACATGAACTCGATTATGAGCGTCCATGTACAAATGTTATAAAGCATTGAATACATTATAAAGCTTTATGAATTTCATTATCTAAAATAAGATAAACAATCACTGTATCGACTTGACTTGTGGTGTTCTCATTTGTAAGTCGCTTTGGATAAAAGCGTCTGCTAAATGACTAAATGTAAATGTAAATGTACTGTACAAACAAGATGTCCAGCATGTCTTTTCCATTAAATCAGCAGACAGTCGGAGCGGAACCCCACATTAGGTTTTAAGACAGACCCATTATATGAAAGACATGCAGACTGCATGCAATACGACGAATACTGAATGGAACCTGGATGTTAATTGGACTGGCGGTCCTGCAGGACGCCCTCAATGGACTTATCCATCCATCCATCCATCCATCCATTATCTTCTGCTTCATCCTATACTAGGGTCGCGGGGGGTTCCCCATGCCCATCCAGGGGAGAACGTTTTAGGCGCTGGGCAGACACACCCAGGACAGGGCGCCAATCTATCACAGGGCACACACTCACTCACTCACACATACACACACTATATGGGGCAATTTGGAGAACTCAATTGACCTTGATCCATGTTTTTGGACTGTGGGAGGAAACCGGAGAACCCGGAGGAAACCCACGCGGACACGGGGAGAACATGGAAACTCCACCCAGATGGGGATTCGAACCGGGAATCCCTAGTGCTGAGAGGAGAACATGCTAAACACTATGCCACCGTGCCGCTCAAAATGGACTTATGTAGTTTTTAATTGTTAAATACGGGTCACCTGATCATCACACAATCTGTACATTAGTGTCCTACAAGGTTGATGCTGCCCCCCTGCTCAAGGAGGATGAGTCCCCCACTGAGCCTCGGTCCTCACAAGGTTTCTTCCTTAAAATAACATCATAACAGGGAGTTTTTTCTTGCCACTGTCACTTCAGCTAGCTCTTTGGGGGTTTAAAGGTTTATAACTCTGTAAAGCTGCTTTGTGACGATGTACTATTATAAAAAGTGCTCTATAAATAAATGACTTGAACTTGAACTGGATTACGAACATCTATGTACAAGCTTATGACAAATGTCATAAAGCATTGAATACATTATAAAGCTTTATGAATTTCTTGTTGGTCTCCATTCATTTTCTGAAATATGAAAAACAATCACTGTACAATCAGGATGTCCAGCATGTATTTTCCTTTAAGACAGCAGACAGTCGGAGCAGAACCCCGCATTAGGTTTTAAGACAGACCCGTTATAATGAAGACATGCAGACTGCATGCAATAAGACGGGAGCTGTGAGTGGTATTGCGATGGATTCATGACGATGCCGCTCATACAGTCGGTGGGTTGGGAGAATATTTGGAAATGTGGTTTATTAGCATGAAGACTGATGTATTTTTAGATGCCGAATAATAAGTGGTGTAAACATACATCAGGGTACTGGATTTCAGTGCATGCATAACAGCACGCCCGTCATGACGATGGAAGGTGGATTTGATGACACCGAGGACACACCGGGCCACTCACGTCATGGTGTTTAGATATCTGCACGTCACTACTTCTCTTCTGGTCTTTTACATCATGTCCTCCTTTTTTGGCTTTTCCTTCCCCCTCCTTCTCCGTTTTGGATAGCGCTTGTTTCTTGCCCGCTTGCTCTTGTTTACGGGTTTCGGCTTTGCTCTTGCCAGCAGGTTGGACCGGCCCTGACTTGGCAGGAGATGCCTGGGGAGGCCCCCTGCTCTGTGGGGCTCCCGGTTTGCCCGGAGGGAGAGGACTACTTACTTGGGAGTTGGGCGTTTTGTGCTGCGGAGGGCCGCCATGCCTCACCGCCGCTGGCTGGCCCGGTGCTTTCTGTGGGATCTGCTGCTGGTTGGCAGGACCCGGTGCAGATGGGGGCGCCGCCGGCTGAGGGGCCGGAGGTGGGACGTCTCCCAGGTTGCCGGACATGGCTCGCTGTGTCTGGCAGGTCAAGCA
Organism: Corydoras sp. C115; assembly: GCA_019802505.1. Taxonomy (NCBI): domain Eukaryota; kingdom Metazoa; phylum Chordata; class Actinopteri; order Siluriformes; family Callichthyidae; genus Corydoras; species Corydoras sp. C115. The sequence goes on along the minus strand of JAFMOC010000511.1, from coordinate 387,774 downwards.
CAGCCATTCTTTTTTCTAGAAAGACAAGACAGGAGAAAGAAATTGAAGCAGGACCGAATACACACACCTGCAGACGCACACACACGACAACCACCATCAGCCAAGAGAACACAACACAGCCATCAATTATCCATTAAACACAATGTCTCTGCCAGCGCTCGTTCCCCTTCAGGCTTAACAGTCAGACAGAATTAGTTCTGGTCCAAAACAAGCTACACATGTCGAAAACATAATTTCTTTCCAATACCACGTTCTACCGTTACACAGGTGGTGTAGTGATTGGGTGGAATTTTCATGTTCTCCCTCTTCATAGTCTCTAAGCACTGGGGTTTCAGGTTCGAATCCCAATCTGGGTGGACTTTCCATGTTCTTCACGTGTCTGAGGGGGGTTCTCCGGGTTCCTCCCACAGTCCAAAAACATGGATTCACAGTGAATTGGCTGCTCTAAATTGCCCCATACAGTATGTGTGTGTCTGTGTGAGTGAGGGTGTGTCCAGTGATAGATTGGCGCCCTGTCCTGGGTGTATCTGCCCAGCGCTCGAAACGTTCTCCCCTGGATGGGCATGGGGAACCCCCCGCGACCCTAATAGAGGATAAAGCGGAAGATGATAAATGGATGGATGGATGTTTCCGACAGCGGATGGCTCAGTGGCTTAGTGGTTAGCATGTTCTCCTCTCAGGTTCCAGGTTCAAATCCCAATCTGGGTTTCCATGTTCTCCCCGTGTCTGTGTGGGTTTCCTCCGGGTTCTCCGGTTTCCTCCCACAGTCCAAAAACATGGATCAAGGTCAATTGAATTCTCCAAATTGCCCCATATAGAGTGTGTCTGTGTGAGTGAGTGAGTGAGTGAGTGAGTGTGTGCTCTGCGATAGATTGGTGTCCTGTCCTGGGTGTATCTTCCCAGCGCCCGAAATGTTCTCCCCTGGATGGATGGACAATCATAATGGATGGATGGACATTCATCCTTTCGTGAAAACTACACAGAGCCCTGAGCTCAAATCTATTAATCTTAAGATTAATCTTCCACTTAATCCTATACAAGGGACTAGGGTTGCAGGGGAGTGGGGAGGGGGTGGGTTCCCCATATCCATCCAGGGGAGAACGTTTCGTTTCGGCGCTGGGCAGATACACCCAGAACAGGACGCCAATCCATTGCTGGGCACACACTCACTCACACAGACACTACATAGGGGCAATTAAAGCCTATGACCCTAGTATAGGATTAAGTGGTCAGGATAATGAGATGAGAGGAAAGGCAGAAGAACCACAGAGTGTAAACAGAACACAGTATTGAAAGAGCATTGAGAACATGGATGTTAAGCAGGACGTTTCTGTAAAACAAAGACGCGAATGTGATTACAGATATGTAAATTCGCAACTATTGCAAAAACCGATGATAACCGGATTACATTTCCACCCTTCAGGAATTTCCTGCTGCAGTGCCGCTCTGTACACCAACGATCTGTAAGCACCAGATTAATTCCAAATTGGATAACAGTCACAAATGTTGCTCTTGAAATCCAATTATACAAAATAAAAGCTGCTTTTTATGATATTCTGCCACCTCAGAATAAAAAAAAAAAGAAAGAAAGACGGTCAGGCCTCTTTGAACCCAGCGTGCACTCGGTTGCCAGCACTCCACAAGTTTGATTAACTGTAAATGTTATTCTGAAGAATTTATTTATTGTCTCTGGACTAATTAGGCCACCGCAAATACAAGAAAAGTCCAATTTACACACAAAAGTTGATTTAAAACATTTTTATTAATAGGAGTCAGGCGTTCGTTGCTATCTTTGTAGTGCGTTACGCACACACGGACACAAAGCAGTGCACGAACCCATAAACGATTTATATAATGGGTGGCACGGTGGCATGGAGTTTAGCATGTTCTCCTCTCAGCGTTAGGGATTCCTGGTTCGAATCCCAATCTGGGTGGAGTTTCCATGTTCTCCGCGTGTCCGCGTGGGTTTCCTCCGGGTTCTCCGGTTTCCTCCCACAGTCCAAAATCATGGATCAAGGTCAATTAAATTCTCCAAATTGCCCCATATAGATTGTGTTTGTGTGCGTGTGTGCTCAGCGATAGATTTGCACTCTGTCCTCCTCTAGATGGGCATGGAGAACATATGTATATATATATATATATATATATATATATATATATATATATATATATATATAGGCAACACGGTGGCTTAGTGGTTTAGCATGTTCTCCTCTCAGCACTAGGGATTCCCGGTTCGAATCCCATCTGGGTGGGTGTCCACGTGGGTTTCCTCTGGGTTCTCCGGTTTCCTCCCACAGTCCAAAAACATGGATCAAGGTCAATTGAGTTCTCGAAATTGCCCCATATAGAGTGTGTATGTGTGTCTGTGTGAGTGAGTGAGTGTGTGCCCAGTGATAGAGTGGTGTCCTGTCCTGGGTGTATCTGCCCAGCGCCCGAAACATTCTCCCCTGGATGGGCATGGGGAACCCCCCCGCGACACTAATATATAGGACAAAGCGGAAGATAATGGATGGATATATGTATATATACTGTATGGGCAATTTAAAGCATCCGATTTACCTTGAATCCATGTTTTTGGACTGTAGAAGAAAACCTTTGGAGAAGGGCTTGGAGAAGGGCACGTGGAGAACATGGAAACTTGACCCAGATCGGGGTTCAAGCCTGGATCTCCAGCGCTGATAGGCAGACATTCTAACCACTACACCACCATGTCACTCCATCAAAACATTCAATCATTCATTATCTCCCGCTTTATCCTCTATTAGGGTCGCGGTGGGGTTCTCCATGCCCATCCAGGGGAGAACATCTCGGGCGCTGGGCAGATACACCCAGGACAGGACGCCAATCCATCGCTGGGCACACACTCACTCACACAGACACACTCTATATGGGGCAATTTGGAGAATTCAATTGACTTGATCCATGTTTTTGGACTGTGGGAGGAAACCGGAGAACCTGGAGGAAACCCATGCAGACATGGGGAGAAGATGGAAACTCCACCCAGATGGGGATTCGAACCGGGAATCCCTAGCGCTGAGAGGTGAACGTGCTAAACCACTAAGCCACCATGCCGCAGTCCATCCAAATATGTTTCTGAGATATTAAACAGTTAAATTTACTCTTTAATTTTAACTTTTTAATTTTAACTGTGGCGGCACGGTGGCTTAGTGGTTAGCACGTTCGCCTCTCAGCTCTAGGGATTCCCGGTTCGAATCCCCATCTGGGTGGAGTTTCCATGTTCTCCCCGTGTCTGCGTGGGTTTCCTCCGGATTCTCCGGTTTCCTCCCACAGTCCAAAAACATGGATCAAGTCAATTGAATTATCCAAATTGCCCCATATAGAGTGTGTCTGTGTGAGTGAGTGTGTGCCCAGCGATGGATTGGCGCCCTGTCCTGGATGTATCTGCCCAGCGCCCGAGACGTTCTCCCCTGGATGGGCATGGGGAACCCCACTGCGACCCCCACCCCACCGTGAATGAATGAATGAATTTTAACTGTTTAATGCTCAGGATGAGTCTGCAGTGCTGATTAAAGCTGCACACTTTCCTTTTAGCCAATCATTTCTGCACAGTCCCAGCTGCATGTTCCAGCATGTGGATCATTATGAGAGAGACATCCACTGGGTGGCAGAAGAGAGTCAAAATGACCCAGGCTGAACTGTAAAACGATTTCCAGGCTTAGTACACTTTATACAGTTAAGGTTTGTGGACAATATTTAACATGTTCTTTTCTGCAATTAAAGCCATGAGTTTACATACAATCAGACTTTATATCTTTATACAGTGATGGATAACCCCCAGTCCACCAAAGTCCACCAAAGTTCTCAGTCTGGACGCTTGAGAAAGGCCCTTAGCCCTCACTGCTCCAGGGATAGTATGGTCAACCCTGTGTTCTGACCCCAACCCTTCAGTTGGGACCTCATGTCACGATCCCTCACGTCGCTGGGGATCCAGGTTTGAATCTCAGTCTGGGTGGAGTTGCCATGTTCTCCCCGTGTTTACCGTAATTAAAGTGCATAACAACTGCTCTGCCTTCTCCCCCAACGCCACGGGGATTCTGCCACAGGAATATTTTTCCATATACTGTATATATATTATAAATAGGGCGGCACGATGGCTTAGTGGTTAGCATGTTCTCCTCTCAGCACTAGGGATTCCCGGTTCGAATCCCCATCTGGGTGGAGTTTCCATGTTCTCCCCGTGTCTGCATGGGTTTCCTCCCGATTCTCCGGTTTCCTCCGACAGTCCAAAACATGGATCAAGTCAATTGAGTTCTCCAAATTGCGCCATATAGAGTGATAATAGAGGGGGCAGCATGGTGGTTTCGTGGTTAGCATGTTCTCCTCTCAGCACTAGGGATTCCCGGTTCGAATCCCAATCTGGGTGGAATTTTCCATGTTCTCCCCGTGTCCGCGTGGGTTTCCTCCGGGTTCTCCGGTTTCCTCCCACAGTCCAAAACATGGATCAAGTCAATTGAGTACTCCAAATTGCCCCATATAGAGTGCGTTTGTGTGAGTGAGTGTGTGCCCAGCGATGGATTGGCGCCCTGTCCTGGGTGTATCTGCCCAGCACCCGAAACGTTCTCCCCTGGATGGGCATGGGGAACCCCCCCGCGACCCTAATAGAGGATAAAGTGGAAGATAATGAATGAATATTATAAATATAAATATAGAAATCTTTCACTTTGTCCTCTACTAGGATAGGGTGTTGGGTTATCAATCTGAAGGTTGTGGGTTCAAATCCCAGGTCCACTGAAGTTACCAATGTGGGTCCTTGAGCAAGACCCTTAACCCTCATTGCTCCAGGGATGTTGTGATGAACCCTGTGCTCACCTTGTAAGTCGCTTTGGATAAAAGCGTGCAATAAATGACCAAATGTAATGCAAATTTACTGGGGGGGCGCCAATCTACCACTGGTCACACTCACTCAGACACACACCTCTATATGGGGCAATTTGACAAATTCAATTGACCTTGATCCATGTTTTTGGACTGTGGGAGGAAACCGGAGAACCCAGAGGAAACCCACGTGGACATGGGGAGAACATGGAAACTCCACCCAGATTGGGATTCGAACCGGGAATCCCTAGTGCTGAGAGGAGAACATGCCAACCACTAAGCCAACGTGCTGCGCCTTTCATCTATATAACTGAAAACGTCCATTCGTAGCAGACCAAACTGAATGTGCTGAATACAATGAGCAGAAAGCTGAAGGGGGGGGGGGGGTGAGAAGTGGCAGAAGAGCTGAGGGGCAGGAGTTATTCATATCCTCAGAGCAACACAGATACGAGACACCGAGCCTCTGGCTCCAGTCCAAGTGACATCACTCACTCGCGTCCCGTCTCTGAACGCGCAGGTTCGGAAATGAAGGTACGTTATTATTAGAACGTTTATGAAACGTGGACTGGCATTTTGCATGAGCTGTCGGATTAATGAGTTTAATAGCTAAAGAAAAACCAGCGTTTTGTATAAAAGGTTTGTTTATAATGAAAATAATTAATCTAACTGTATTAATGAAATTAAAACAATAATAAACAAATAATTATACAAATATATACTGTTGTGGGAGGCATGGTGGCTTAGTGGTTAGCATGTTCTCCTCTCAGCACTAGGGATTCCCGGTTCGAATCCCAATCTGGGTGGAGTTCCCATGTTCTCCCGGTGTCTGTGTGGGTTTCCTTCGGGTTCTCCGGTTTCCTCCCACAGTCCAAAAACATGGACCGAGGTCAATTGAATTCTCCAAATTGCCCCATATAGAGTGTGTGTGTGAGTGAGTGTGTGTCCAGTGATAGACTGGTGTCCTGTCCTGGGTGTATCTGCCCAGCGCCCGAAACGTTCCCCCCCTGCAACCCTAATAGAGGATAAAGCTGAAGATAATGGATGGATGTACCGTTGCCCAGGGGTGGTTACTAGGGTCATACAAATAGTATTTATGGGGCAACTTAGAGAATACAAGTGAGAACCTGGAAGAAACCCACATGTACACGGGGAGAACATGAGAACTCCACACGGATCGGGATTTAAACCTGGATCCTCAGCTGAGGAGAACATGCTAACCACCACGCCACAGTGCCACCCTCAACAGGAGTGAATTGATTCATTATCTTCCGCTTTATCCTCTATTGGGGGGGGGGGGGGGGGGGGGGGGGGGGGGGGGGGGGGGGGGGGGGGGGGGGGGGGGGGGGGGGGGGGGGGGGGGGGGGGGGGGGGGGGGGGGGGGGGGGGGGGGGGTCCCATGCCCATCCAGGGGAGAACGTTTCGGGCGCTGGACAGATACACCCAGGACAGGACACCAATCTATCGCTGGACACACACTCACTCACACAGACACACTCTATATGGGGCAATTTGAGCATTCAATTGACCTTAAATTTATGTTTTTGAACTGTGGGAGGAAACCAGAGAACCCAGAGGAAACCCACACAGACACGGGGAGAACATGGAGACTCCACCCAGATCGTGATTCGAACCTGAATCCCAGCACTGAGAGGAGAACATGCTAACAACCACACCACTGTGCTGCCCTTACAAGAGTAAATCCAGCCATTATGTTCCACTTTATCCTCTATAAGGGTCGTGGGGGTGGTTCCCCATGCCCATCCTGGGGAGAACGTTTCGGGCGCTGGGCAGATACACCCAGGACAGGACGCCAATCTATCACTGGACACACACTCACTCACACAGACAGACACACTCTATGGGGGCAATTTGGAGCATTTAATTTAGTTTGAATCCATATTTTTGGACTGTGGGAGGAAACCGGAGAACTCGAAGGAACTCTAAGAGGAGAACATGCTCAGCACTACACCACGGTTGCGCCTACAACAGGAGAACAATGTTTTTTTTTATATTTAGAATGTATAAAAAGGACTTCATCCTCTTCACACTCTCTGGTCGGTCCTCCACGAGGCTATAGAGGGGCAGATGACGGGGAATGAGGCGTGTTAGGACGCGCCGGGAAAGTGTCCTGGGTTAAATTTAGATCCTGCGTGGAACACTCGAGGGAGATTAAGAAAAAAGGAAAACAATCAGAAGGCATCTGGCTGGTACACTAAAGCCTTGTTTAACCAAGCAGAACGTGGCGCAGTCTGTCGCCTCCTCCACCAGAATGCCTTCGCGTTCCCTCTGCGTGCTTATTTACCCCGCTGTCTCGCCGGGAACCGTCCAGAACCTTCCAGAACCGTCAAGAGCCTTCCAGAACAGTCCAGAACCTTCCAGAACGCTCGCTTCTGTCCTGGCATTGTTTAAAACCATCGTGCTCGGACGCTGAGGACGATCTATACGGGGTGGATGCTGACTGTGAGCTCGGTTCTTTACACCAGTGCTGTTCCCCGTCACTCATTACACAGACGTCTCTGTACCGCGGATGAACGTGATGCACGCCGGAACAGACCACAAGAAATTAAATTCTTTTAAAAGAACCCATCCATCCATCATCTTCCGCTTTATTCTCTACTAGGGTCGCGGGGGGTGGGGGTATGGTCCCCATGCCCATCCAGAAACCAGGCGCTGGGCATCCATGCCATCTATCATCTTCCACACAGCTTTATATTCTCTACTAGGGTGTGGGAGGAAACGGAGAACCCGAAGCAAACCCACGGGGGGTTAGAGGTCCATTGGGATTCGAGGTACTGTACTGGGGTTCAGGGTTCCACCAATGGTCTTCTCTTAGACTTCAACTCCAAATCCATCCATCCATTATCTTTCGCTTTATCCTCTATTAGGGTCGTGGGGGGTTCCCCATTGCCCATCCAGGGGAGAACGTTTCGGGCGCTGGGCAGATAGACCCAGGACAGGACACCAATCTATCACTGAGCACACACTCTCTCACACAGACACACTCTATATGGGGCAATTTGGCGAATTCAATTGACCTTGATCCATGTTTTTGGACTGTGGGAGGAAACCGGAGAACCCGGAGGAAACCCATGCGGACACGGGGAGAACATGGAAACTCCACCCAGATTGGGATATGAACCGGGAATCCCTAGTGCTGAGAGGAGAACGGAGGAGAACCACCGTGCCGCTCTGTGAGATGCAGACTTGTGTAATAGTTCTGTGGAATTTTACTACGAGGTTGATAGAAGGAGTCACTGCAAAAGGCAAAATCATGTTCTATTCACGGTTCTCCGGGGACAGTGATTGGGGCTTGAAGTCTTTTCAGAAAAAATAAGGACAACTGAATTAATAGAAAGTGGAGGCAAAAAGTGGATCAGAAAATCGGAATAAAAAGGCGTCCTGTCGAGACTGAGACGTTCTAAAAAGAGCTGAGCATAAAAGACGGCCCTCAAACATCACTGATCTGAATAACAACGACAGGCTGAGGTTTCCTCAAAGAAAAAAGGACCTTCAGTTCTCCAGAGAACATCAGATTCCATCCATCCAGCCATTATCTCCAGCTTTATCCTCTACTAGGGTCGCGGGGGGGTTCCCCATGCCCATCCAGGGGAGAACGTCTTGAGTGCTGGGCAAATACACCCAGGACAGGGGGCCAATCTATCACTGGACTCACACACACACACATACACTATATGGGGCAATTTGGAGAACTCAGTTCACCTAAATCCATGTTGTTGGACCTTGATCCATGTTTTTGGACTGTTGAAGGAAACCAGAGAACCCGGAGGAAACCCACACGGACACGAGGGGAACATGGAAACTCCACCCAGATGGGGATTCGAACCGGGAATCCCTAGAGCTGAGAGGAGAACATGCTAATCACTAAACCAACGTGCCGCCCCAGATTCCATCCATCCATTATCTTCAGCTTTATCCTCTACTACAGTCGGGGGGGGGGGGGGGGGGGGTCCCCATGCCCATCCAGGGGAGAACGTTTCGGGCGCTGGGCAGATTCCCGGTTCGAATTCCAATCTGGGTGGAGTTTCCATGTTCTCCCCGTGTCCACGTGGGTTTCCTCCGGGTTCTCCGGTTTCCTCCCACAGTCCAAAAACATGTATCAAGTCAATTGAGTTCTCCAAATTGCCCCATATAGAGTGTGTGTGTGTGTGTGTGTGTGTGTGTGTGTGCTCAGTGGTAGATTGGTGTCCTGTCCTAGGTGTATCTGCCCAGCGCCCGAAACGTTCTCCCCTGGATGGGGATGGGGAACCCCCTTCCCCCCCCGACCCTATTAGAGGATAAAGCGGAAGATAATGAATGGATGGACTGTAAGCCCTGTTTGTTTGTTTGTTTGATCACATATAGAGTGTGTTTGTGCGCCAATCCATCACTGGACACACACTCACTCACACCGACACAATCACACACTATATGGGGCAATTTAGAGCATTCGATTGACCTTGATTCCCTGTTTTTGTACTGTGGGAGGAAACCAGAGAACCCAGAACAAAACCCATGTGGACACGGGGAGAACATGAAAACTCCACCCAGATGGGGATACGAACCGGGAATCCCTAGAGCTGAGAGGAGAACATGCTAAACCACTAAGCCACCGTGCCGCCCTAAGGGAATGATGTTGTGATGATAAGGTACACGCCCAAAGCCGGCTGACGGGGGATCTGATGTATTCCTTCTAATACGAAGCGGATGAATTTGGTGTAAAACTCAGCAGGACGAGCAGCGCCATCTGTTCAGCCTCCGACTCTCTGTGTGTGTGTGTGTGTGTGTGTGTGTGTGTGTGTGTGTGAGGGAGAAACAGTTAAATCTATGAAAGTATGAGTCATACACACGATGACAAACCCTTTTATTTAGATCAGTAAGCTCCAGTAATGAAGGGCTTACAGTCATGAAATAAAAAAAACGTTATTCTGTTATTCTGGAAATGTGTTTTTAACGGAACTCATATCACAGAGTGCTAAAAAAACACCGCTCTGTATATAGAACACCACCGAGGTTTAGTCATTATCATGTTCTCCTCTCAGCGCTGGGCATCCCGATTCGAACCCCGATCTGGGTTAAGCTTCCATGTTCTCCCCGTGTCTGTATGGGTTCATCCCATAGTCCAAAAACATGGATTCAGGAAGAATGGGCTGCTCTCAATTGCCCCATATAGTGTGTGTGTCTATTGGGTGTATCTGGGGGAGTGGTAGCTCAGTGGTTTGGCCGTTGGGCTGTCAATCTGAAGGTTGGCGGTTGAAATCCCAGGTCCCCTGAAGTTACCAATGTGGGTCCTTGAGCAAGACCCTTAACCCTCATTCCTGTTCTCACCTTGTAAGTCGCTTTGGATAAAAGCGTCTGCTAAATGACCAAATGTAAATGTAATGTAAATCTGCCAAGCACCCAAAACGTTCTCCCTTGGATGGAACCCCCACCCCTTGTTTGGAAAACAAGTACACCTAAAGACTATGTCGTGGAAGACGTTGGAGGACACATGGTACGGTGTGTGACGACGCGTTAGGACATGTGTCTCAGAAGTGATGATGACTTACACAAACACGGCCGATCGATTACATTCCGAAAATCATTTACGTTACATAACGCCAAAGGAGGCCATCGCATAGTGTGAGAACTGATCTCATTATAGAGATCGTTAAACAGCCATTATCAGTAATTAAACTGGAACCCACACAATGGAAGCACCACCACCCGGCCCGCTGTGAAAGGGGTCGATCGGGGTCGATCCCGCTGACCCCCGGCTCGCCGATATCGACCGTCATCACATACAGGTTCCATTAAAAGTTGTACGGATAGTGAAGTTTCCCGATGGAGGGATGTCTCAGATTGCAAACGTGCCTTTACACGAGGGTTTCACAAGGGTCTGACTCTCTGGGTAGGGGGTGGGATTGGTTGGGGGGGTCTTCCAGGTGCAGAGACGTGGTTTGTGAGGTTTCAGGTGTTACACAAACACGTGCCGGGGCATTAGAGAGGCTGAGGGACACTGATGTGAAATTAAGAAGCCACAGACGCGGATTCCTGATCATACAATCATACAAATAAACCACAAACTCAGCAGGAAGCTCGTATTTACTCTGAAAACATCCATCCAGCCATTATCTTCCACTTTATCCTCTATTAGGGTCGGGGGGGGTTCCACATGCCCATCCTGGAGAGAAAGTTTCGGGCGCTGGGCAGATACACCCAGGACAGGGGGCAATCTATCACTGGGCAGATACTCACTCATACAAACACACTCTATATGGGGCAATTTGGAGAATTCAATTGACCTTGATCCATGTTTTTTGGACTGTGGGAGGAAATCCGAGATCCTGGAGGAAACCCACGCGGACACGGGGAGAACATGGAAACTCCACCCAGATTGGGATTCGAATCGGGAATCCCTAGTGCTGAGAGGAGAACATGCTAAACACTAAGCCACCGTGCCGCCCTCATAATGTATTATGAATGTCGAAATATCTTTCACACTACAGGACTTTACAGATCTGTATTTATATATATATATATATATATATATATTCATTCATTATCTCCCGCTTTATCCTCTATTAGGGTCGCGGTGGGGTTCCCCATGCCCATCCAGGGGAGAACGTTTCGGGCCCTGGGCAGATAGACCCAGGACAGGGCGCCAATCTATCGCTGGACACACACTCACTCACACAAACACACTCTATATGGGGCATTTTTTGAGAATTCAATTGACTTGATCCATGTTTTTGGACTGTGGGAGGAAACCGGAGAACCCGGAGGAAACCCATGCGGACACAGGGAGAACATGGAAACTCCACCCAGATTCTAATTCAAACCGGGAATCCCTAGTGCTGAGAGGAGAACGTGCTAAACACTAAGCCATCGTGCCGCCTAATATATATATATAAAAGCTTTATTAACGCTTTATGAGTGTGTTTATGAACATCTATGTACATACAGAGGCTCATGGCAAGTTTTATAACACATTACATTATAAATCTTTACTAAAGCTTTATCAATGTGTTTAAAATGCATTATCCATCCATTATCTTCTGCTTCACCCTCTACTAGGGTCGAGGGGGTGAGGGGGGGGTTCCCCTTGCCCATCCAGGGGAGAACGTTTCGGGCGCTGGGCAGATAGACCCAGGACAGGAGACCAATCTATCACTGGACACACACACACTCACACAGACACACTCTATATGGGGCAATTTGGAGAATTCAATTGACCTTGATCCATGTTTTTGGACTGTGGGAGGAAACCGGAGAACCCGAAGGAAACCCACGCGGACACGGGGAGAACATGGAAACTCCACCCGGATTGGGATTCGAACCGGGAATCCCTAGTGCTGAGAGGAGAACATGCTAACCACTAAGCCACCCCCCCTACGACCCTAGTACAGGATGAAGCAGGAGATAATGGATGGCTGCAGTGGTTTAATTGGTCTGTGAATGAAGATGGCAGTTGTTTTTTTTTAAGACATACAGATTCAGTTACTCTGACATTTAGACGACGTTTTCTTTACGATTTCGGTTCCGGAAAAGCAAAAATAAACGGGCGCGAGGCTCTTCCTGCGGTGTCGGGTTTTATAATTGCACTGTCTGAGGGCAGATTCACGAGGCCGGCGAAGCTCGCAAAGCGATACCGCAAATCATTTGTAACAAGAAATTGAAATGCGTTTGAAAGGCTGCCGGCCTCGAGAACGTCCTGCGTGAGTGTAACGCCGCTGTTTACTGCGAGACGTCGCAACCGAATGATACCCACAGGGCAAATACAGCTCACTATTCACAGAGCAGATGAATTACACTCATAAGTGTGTGTTAGTGATTTCCAATAAATCTGATGGTGAAGTAATAATGAAGTAATGAGTTCTTTGTATTTTGAAAGCTAATGTATAATAATTCTTTTTTTTTCATTCATTAATTTCCACTTTATCCTCTATTAGGGTCGTG